>VZSC01011176.1:12755-44535 GCA_013398225.1 Steatornis caripensis
AAAACACTTTAGCAA
The DNA here is from genome assembly GCA_013398225.1 of Steatornis caripensis. Lineage (NCBI taxonomy): Eukaryota > Metazoa > Chordata > Aves > Caprimulgiformes > Steatornithidae > Steatornis > Steatornis caripensis. The sequence continues at coordinate 12,771 of VZSC01011176.1, forward strand.
AACCATTACTGTCACTCTGTGGAAGTAACATTGCTCTTAGTTTTATTTCATACTTAATTATTTTTTGTGTGTCTAGTACATAAGATTATTTCTGTACACTGAAAGTTACTTTTCCAGGAAAAAACCATTAAAAGCCACATCATCTATAAACAAAGTTCTTAAATTATATGTGTAGCATAAATTTATATAAATTTCCATTTACAGTATTTTTTAATCTTGTAAGAAAATATCCTTAAAAATCTGATGAAAGATGCACTGAAATATAATTTATTTTACTATTTAATGACATATATTTTAAACTGACTTTACCAACATTTAAAACGAAAGTCTTCCTCTGAAAAGTGAAAGAAGGTCTTTGGGAATTCCCCTATATCTTTTCAACAGTACAAACTTTTAAATGCTAAAAAACTGAAAGCCACTTATTTCTCAAAATTGGATGTTTTACGCTTTTCCCTTCATCATTCATTTCATGCTATTGAAACAGGCTGAATGGGCCTTAGTACCAGTGAGTCTGAATTGCTAAACAAGGCGCAAGTCTCATCATGTGTTTTGAGTATCTACAAGAAACATGAAGAATTATAGTTGATTAAGTTTTTTGCTATTCTTGATAATGCTCCAGTTGCTTCTGAAAGATATATCTGGTTCCCCTCCCTGGGAAGAGTAGATCATGCATAACTGTCTTTCAGAATTAGAAAATATGCGATAGCCTGACCCCAAGTCTCTTTTCAGAGCAAAAAAGCATGATCACGTTTTACCATTTATTTAAAAAGCACAGGAATAGTGTTACATAATTATGTTTGGGCTTTTCAGATTAGCAGTCTGGAATATGTAATGAAGAAGCACTCCAGCCTCCCCTGCTGTGTGTGTGTGCGCGCGCGCATGTGTGTGTGTGTGTGTAATCCTTCAGTTCTTCCTGGGTTCTGATTTTGCATTTCTAACGAAGATAAACTGACAAAGCGTGAAAGTGGTCTAAAAGGAAAAACAAAGAAAGCGACCCTGCTTTCACTGTGCCAAGACTAATCAATATTCCAGAAGCTCAGCTTTCCCCTCTCTTCTGATGTGCTTCTGTTTTGTTTTCAGAGTTGGGCTAACAGTCTCCTCCCCTTTCCTTAAGTTACAGTGATAGTAAGTTTCTGTACTCCAGAGCACATGCAGATTGTCAGTTTTCTCAGTCTCCCGCTCGCTCAACTGTGCAGCTCTGTTGCATTTGCTGGGAAACTCCTACCTTATCTGCCACCGCTGCGTCCTTAGAGTACGGAAGATCTGAAACGGTGAGCCTATTGTTTCATTTGGTGGGGTTTGAGTACAAACTCTTATTTTTTGACTCTCTGTCTATGTATGTTACTTAATGTAATGATCCTTTTGGCTGTACCCATGTTGTTTCTTGATCTTAACTAAATTGTAAATGACAGATTAGCTGCATTAATCATCTTGGAAAGAAAAGGCACAGTAAACAATTTTTTTTTTTTTGCAAAATACTAAAATTAATTGTTCTGAAAAAAATCCTGCTTGCACACAGTGGGCATGTCCAAGCTAGAATACTTGTTATTTTAAAAATCGAACTTAGTCTCAGAATGTTTCCACTATTTAAAGAAACAAAGCATATAGCATTCTGTTACAATTCAGAGAGGATATTGCACTGAAAGGCCAATCTTGAAACATATGGTAGAAGCAGTGATAAAACCCCATCAAAGTAAAATTGTTACAACATGGTATTTCCTCTAAAACATGCTGTTTGAAAATCCTGCGTATTTATATTCTAAGTGCTTCCTAAAAAAAGGTGTTTAGGCACTAAATTTATTAAAACTAAGATGTTAGAGTTGGACGGATTATAAATAGAGAGAGATTTCAGTGGAAGCAGATAACTCTATCCATTTATTAATTTCTAATTTCTTCATAAAAACATGCCATCATGTTAACTACGGCTTCAGAAAACAGGATTCTCAGTCTGGAAAATACCTTTGTGCATTATTGTCTGTTGTGCATGTGTCCATTATTAAATAAATTCATACCAAGCAGCCACAAGAAAGTTGATTTAAAAATAAAAATTAGTGTCCTAAAGAAAGATTTTTAATATTAAAACATTTTAAGGTTGACTCAGTGTGTGATGTCTTAAAATTAGATTATATCTCCATAATTGCTATGAGGCCAAGCTAAGCATTATTTTGCAATGTGAACTTGTATTACAGTCTGAAGTGACAAGCTAAGTGGGATATAACTTCTGATGTTTTACAGATGTACTCTGAATAGTTTATACACTTCAAAGATGAATGTTATCAACATAAAACTGCCAAAGGCATATCTTCTAAATAATGGTTGAGGGATAAATAAACTATTCCTGCTGTGTTTTGCCATGTGAAAAGGAGGAATTCAGCCAATGCATTCAACCATTTAGAAACATCTGAAATGCACAACATTTTAAACTATCAGTTCAAGCAAAATATTTCTCTCCAATGGTTAATGTGAAGGTGAGCTAGACTTTTTTTTCAGATATTATGGACTTGCTAAACAGATGAAAGCAAGCTTGACAGATTGTTTTACACATTATAGCACCTTATGCTTCTACAAATTGTACTAATTTTACATTTTCTGCAAAAAAAAAAAAGTTATTCCTGGGTTTTGCAGCATGACAGCAATTCAGATTAATTTCTGAAGACACAGGACACATACCTGATCAGTCCATATAATCCCTCTTTCAAAGAGTTATTTAACAGTCATTGAGGCTATTTATCAAAAACCGTAAACAACAGATTAGATATTACAAATAATATAATTTTTACTGAAAAATTAAGAATACTTGCTTCCATGTAAACATATGGCTAATTATTCCTTTCAAATCTTATTGCAGTATTTGATATTTCTTGCAGGTTTCTCCAGTACCTCTTACAGAAAAGAGTCTTCCATTTTTCTGAAGGAATATTGACAGAAGTTAATTGTAAAAGAGAACTTTTTGCAAGACAGATGACTAAAGGTAACGGGGAAGATCCAAAAACTGGAAGTAGGATGGAACGCATTCAACAAGGAGTCAGGAAACGTACACTTTTGGCAAAAAAAAAAGTGCAGAGCATAACAAAGGATGATGTTAAAAGTTATTTATTGAGGAATGCCTTTGTGCTCTTCACCGTTGTTGCTGTGATTCTTGGTGAGTAATTTGTTCAATAGGAATATTCTGTTCTCCAGCGCATTTGACAATGGCGATTTGCTTGGGTGATTTGCATTACAAATGAGATCCCAGATTCTCCTGCACTGATAAGAATTTTCTGTCTTGGAGAGTTTTGGCTTTGTGAGCTGCATGTTGAAGTTTAGAGAAGAGCCATTTAATTATTCTAGTATTCCTAAAGAGAATTTTGGCAAAAAAAAAATCTCTTTTCTTCTTCTTCTTCTTCTTCTTCTTCTTCTACTCTTAAAGAATCAGATACAATAACTGAATTGAATGTTTTCATTGAAATATTTTTCTACAAAAGCCAGCTGCAGCAAAATGCTCAGGATGCAACTTTTGTTTACCTAATCTATCAAAAAATAACACCTTGCAATGACAAAGAGAAGTCCTCAATGAATGAAATTGTGACTTTTCTAAGCAAAGCTATGTATTAGAGCCTCAGTCTTTTCAGTTTTGGCTTTACAAATACAAAACAATCAAACCTAAACACTTTTGCTCTCTCAGTGACTCACAGTCCTACAGATGCATCTTTCAGATGGGGCAACAGTGGCAATCCTAGTTATTCAAAGGACTGCAAGATAGCACCTGATTAAATGCCTTTTTAGAGTATATGGAGAGGAATCCAGAACATCAAACAGCATTTAGATTTGGAATGCACAAAAATGTAAATTCTAAATGTTGCTAAACATTTTGAATTTAAACAAATTTTCCGTGATATAATTATGTGACCACTTTTGACTATTTTATTTTAACTACAGATTGTATCTAAATAACACCATGTTTCATGAAATACCATTCTTTATAGTGTGAGCAAGAACATTGTGGCTTTACTGTACTATTTTCATTTTTATTCTGTAATTAGTTTAAAATATAAAACTATCAATCTACTAACGAAAATCCAAATGTTAGCACTTAAAGATAAGGATATATATCGTACACTTATGTAGCCCCTAATGCCCTTGATAATGCTGTTCTGAATAAATCCGCTTGCTGTTTCTACAGCTTTTTTAGGAATTAAAATTGTAGGGCTTTACTATTATTGTTGCTTGATACCACAACTGTAGGGTTATTTAAAATTAATTTCAGGTTTGATGGTCTTTTTCTGCCAGACAATTATATTAATTTGCACATTAGTAAAATAATGTACTTTGTTGTGGTAACAGAAATGTCAGTCATTATCAATGTCATTATTTATCAAGAGTATTTGATCACAAGTGCTTTTAATTTCTAAATAAGAATTTGCTCAATGAAAAAGCCCCATTAATATCAGGGGTAAAAAATTTAGGCATTTTATCTATGCCTAATGGTCAGGAATTGCAGAACATATTAAGCAGGTTTTGAAACACTGTCCAACCTCAAAGGAATCAAATTCTTAGATTGTCACTGTCTATACTGCACCAGACCAAGGTGCTCTTTCAATTTTTTCACTGTCATCTAGGTCCAGTGTGAGTCCCATGAAATTGGCAAAGTGGGAACAGAAATCTAGGCTGGACAAGTGTTTTTACTGTTATTGCATGTTCTGATTAGCTTTAGACGACTAGTGACAAACGTCTGCCCACAGCTCCACTACCAGCTACAGCAATGGCAGAGTGCCAGTAAGGCTGGAACACAAGTTGGAGAACTAATGAAAATGTGCAGCCTAGGATGAACTGGCTGCTCCAATTCTGCTCGTGAACCTACAGACATATCTGGTGTAATATGTGGAAAAACATCTTCTCATTACTATGACAGAATATTCCAAAATGTTCTCACATTTTGTAGTGTAGTTTTAGAGTATAAATATGATTAGAACAGTAAGTTTACAGTTGGCAGTTCATAAAAAGGTAAGATTTGGGGGTTTTGAGAGTTTTTTGCTGTTGTGGAAATATTCAGAAGTAGGGAACAGTTGGCTAAAGGGTTTGGAAAACACTCAGTGGTTGAACTCCATCTGTCTAGTTTGGCAAGGACTAAATTGTTACCATCTCTCAGTTTGGTGATCTGTGGAAAATTATATGGTGGGCTTGATCCCTTGCCTAGCAGACAGTAGTCAACATTGTGAAATTTACCCACCAGTTAGCATCACTGGCTGTCTCATCAGAGATGCTTGGATGTGAGTGTAGGTGGAAAGCAAACCATGCTCAGGCCAGAGTTGAATCATTTACCAGAAATTATGCTTAATGCTCTCTGTAATCTAAACAGACAGATGACATCAGCTTTAGGGCTGTCACTCCATCAATTTTCATAAAGACTAAACTCAAGAAAAGCAAAATTTTAGCTTTAAAGAGAGCAACATTTCTTCAGAAACATTTCTTTCAGTCCTCTTTTGTCAAGGGACTGACATGAAAAAGCCTACTTTATAGAGCATTTCTTATTTCTTTGCTGAGCAGGATTGATGTCATTAGCAGTTAAGTGGATAGGATCATACGTCTAAGCCCAGTTTCAGGACTGTAGTTTATAACAGCCACTTGAGTTTGTCTGTGGAAACATGCACTTTGTTACAAAGCGGGTAGCTCCAACATGCGTTTGTTTGTGTTGCATACTGGTATTTTGCAAACAGAGAAGAGATTTTCTGGCATTCACGTGATAAGGAAAGATATAGTCATTTACACTAACTTTTGCTGTTACTCTGATCCTGAACTGAATTCACTAGCTGCTACAATAAAAAGCCAATTAATCTTTAAAATTCTAATTATGAAGATAGAAGAAGTTATAATTCATGTTGAGAATTACCTAGCACTATTCTCCATTTCCCAAAAACCTCAAGAAACATCCTTCTGACTTCACATTCTGCATAGGCAGGGTCTGTCCAGCACATCGTCATTAGATTCATTGTTGCTACTTTCAGTGAAATTTAAACTGCTTTCAAGCTCTTCTGAGAAACTTTGAGAAAGGCATGGCCAATAAGTGAGATATGATGCAATTTTCCAGATTCTTCTGGTACACCTAGAAGTGTTAAATAGGTTTTCTGCAGTGGATCTTGGCAAGAGCCAATAGACGAGAACAATCATGTGAGCCGAATTTGGGATGTTGACCGTTGGTGAATTCAGAGTGTTGCAATGACCAGGAGCAATTTAAGGTAGGCTACGGGTCATGGTGGCTCATGGAAAATCTGCAGGAAGTCTTGCAAACTTTGAAGTGCTAGCCAAATTACTGGCAAAATCCTCAGGCAGTGCCCTCTCTCCCACGCTAATTAGCTCGATCATCCTGTCGCCAAAATGCCTTCCTTTCAGATACCCTTCCTTCAGTAGATTGTTGGGTTCTCTGCTACTTACCTCCTATTTTCCAGAAATGCCACAGAAGTTCAGAGTTTACTGTGGCCAGACTCCTAAATGCCAAAGAATCTCCTGTGGATTCTGAACTTGTACTGAAGGAAAGATCGAGGCACATAGAGCTGCTGAGCAGAGATCCTGAGAAGCAGTTTACAGATAAATAATGTTTTAATTGAGGGGCTCAGTGAAGTAGAGGGCAGCTGTGGAGCAAGTGCTATAAAAAGCAATTTCTGCATAGTTATGAAGGCATTATAGCTCCAAATCATTAGCTAAAATCCTCTTTACACTGCCGAAGTTGTCCTGCTGCAGTTGTCCACTGGACAAGGGGGACAGGATAGATTCAGTTCTAGGTAGTTTTATGACTGACTACCCATTGACTGAAGGGAGTGCAAGACTGCCAGTCATTGAACCCAGTCTTCTGTATTTGTGAGCAATCCCACAATAAATGTGAAATGTAGGTAGGCCCACACAATATCTGTTCTACAACATCATGCACCATAAATAAGATTCCAAAACTTTTCAACACCTTTATAAAAAAAACCTAGTTAAAATTACAGGAAGAAGACAGAAGAGATGAAGGCATTGCCAATGGCCCTAGGTCCCTGAAAAAAGCAAAGGGATGAATAAAGCCTGCAGATGATCCTTCCTGATACAGAAGGCAAAAATCCCACAAAACCCCTAAAATATCCGAACAGTGAAAAGTTGTGCAGAGTAGCAGATTCTCCTATCTCCACACACTCCTGTCTGAACAATAGTTTAAAATTAGTCCTAAGAGGCACAAGTCTGTAACTCACAGGTAGACAGAATCCTGGATAATGCCCACAAAAAAGAGTCTCTTGTATGTTGAAGTGATGTGTCTTCTGCTACTGGCAGATGCTCTGTATCCACTGAAGACTGAAGCTGACATACCTAGAGAATGTTATTTGACCCCATTACACACTGACACTGAACACGGTAACAGTGCCTAAGGCAGCCTTGGTAAAATTTGCACTAGAACAAAGGAAAGATCCATCCCTATAGCAGAAAGGCTGTGGGAGGTGAGTCGAGGTGAGAGAATATGTTAAAACATAAAGAGAGAAATGTGATATCATACAAAACATTAAGATATATACAAGAAAATCAAGACAGTTTGGGGAGAGCTAAGGAGAAATTCTATTTATGCTGAACTCAGAGGCTGCCTCTGTCCCAGTGCTCTCCTACAGAATTTGCCCAGCACAATTGCTTTCTCACTGAGGGACAAAACCTTCCTAAGTAATATTCTGGAAAAATTGCTAAGCAAAACCTTAATTCTTTTTGAAGTGAAGAAATAGCTATATATTAGTTGTATGTATTTTTTATATATATATATATATATATATATATTTATAATTAGTTATACATATTACAATTTTTGGAAAAAACAGAAACAGACAGTGTAAGATCCAGAGTAACACTTAATCATTGATCATTTCCGAAAGGGGAAAAAGTATAGAAATACAAAAAACTTTAATTCTGCTATTAAGTATTCAGTAATAAAAGTCAGACTGCAAAATATGAACTACTCTAGTTTAACAGTTGTATGCAAAATAAAATTAGGTTAATTTATTATCACAATCTAAATTTCTTATTGTGCATGCTGGTGTTACTGAAATGAAACAGCACTGGTTGTTGGACTGTCGTACGTACAACGGAGAAACAACAATAAACTTGGCTACTTTGTGAATCACAGTCGTGCATTCTGGAGACAGCAGCTGTGCCTACATACAGTAAAGATACAAAATGTGTTAAATATAGCCTCTTTACCTTCTTATTTGCCCTAAATCGACAAATCAGTGGATGTGCAAAGTGGTGCTTAAACATAGTATGGTCATGGGTGGTCATAAAACAATCTGTAGAAACATACATTAACTGCACTCTGCATACTGCTTGTGAAAAGGAAGACGAGAGTCTCAAAACTCTCTCTAGAAATTAAATTTAAATTTATTTCTGTAATACCACTTCTTACAAAGCAGATTTCAAGGCTATCCTGAGTGGAATGCAGGACAGTAACTGCATGAGACATTTAGGATATTTATGCAATTTCTCAGAGATTTTAAAAGAAAATTCTCTGAATTCCATTAGAATATGTCAATCATGTTATCAAAAGAAACAGTGGTCATCTCAAAGACCATTAAATAAAATTTTGTGTTGAGCATCAAAGCGGACTAAAAAGACGTTTCAGCATCAAATGAACTAGTATTAGGGCTCACCAATACTTTCCACTTTGCAGCAGGCATGCACTGTAGTCACTATGGTGACTGCAAAGCAGTACAAAATCATAAGCAAGGTGCCAATGATTTGTATGCTGAGTAAATGTTTAACATTGTTAGATCTTTACTAGCACTTTTGTAAAGCTAGAATGAGCTGTCATCTGCACTGGAATGCTTTTGAGTCAGCCACAATGAAGGTGTAGCTGAAGATGGTATGTTCAGTTGCTAAGGAATTCCTGAAACTTTCCTTCATGTCACTTAAATTTCTCACATAATTTCTTGAAATAAGAAGGCATCTGAAATCTTCCAGGTATTTTATGATACTGAACAAAAAATATTTTTATAAAATACTTATCTTTTTCAGTGACTCAAGATATAGTGCATTTGAAAAACTATACAAAGAAATCCAGTATTAAAGAGAGACAAATAAAGAAACTAGATCTTCTGGATGTTAATAAGGCTGCTGAAAGAGTAAGATATAAATGCAGGCATTGTGGTAATTTGTACTGCAGCATTGACTCCTAGATCAGCAGCTGAGAGATGTTGACTTTTTTATTTTTTCATGCCTTGTTAAAAAAATCAGATGTTCTGGAACCAACAACTGCATAAAATAATCCATGCAGTCACATTAGTTGTGTATACCCTCTGTCCATCCTCCCAATTCCTTTTGTTTGCTGTGTGTTCCCTTCAGATTTTGTATTTCATTCAGTTTCAGATTACAACTCAGCTTCTTTGGGTTTTAGCATATTTTGTCGTATATTTGTTTCTCAGCACATTACAGCTCGGTTCAAACTGGCGCTTTGGAGAAATAAGGCAATGCAAGTGATAAAGAAAAAAAAGTACTAAGGAGCTAAGAGATGTCTTCCTCTCATACTAATTTCTCCAACTGTTTTGCTCATAGAATATGCTGTGGTATCTACAATGTATATTAGAAAACAACTCGGCTCCTGACCAAGAAGTTTTAAATTAATCATTGATATAACAAAAACCAGAAGTTATGGAATTGGGAAGAAACTATGCAAAATAAGGAAAGAACAAATGGAAATTATTATTTATTGAGAACTGGATTATTCCATTTATTGTGTCAACCTATGAGACTTGGAGTTTGTACTGACACTGTACTTTCAATCAACAGGATGAAATCATTTTAAAATCCATACAAAATAAATTTATTTTGATGATAGATTTTACAAGGTATTTTTTAACAAAAGGGAAACATAGTAAGTCCGGTGAACTGTACGATAGTGAAAAGAAAACAGTTCAAAGCGGGAAAAGCAGCAAAGAAAACCAGAATGATAATGGAGAGTCAGGAGGATAACAGAGTGTTACTGTTACTCATAGTTTGTGGTGGTTCTCCCATGTCCTTTCTCATGCTAAGAGTTATATCCAGTTATATCCACCTTTTGAACTCTTGTTCAATTCTGTACATTGAAGAAATGCATTTTCTTCCTTGAAATTTGCAACGTCTATGTATTTTCTATTGGCATGGATAGAAGATCAAAAAAGAATTCCGCTTGACATTTAGAAAGTGTATGCTTGTTTTCACCGTTTACTGTAATAGCATAACTAAAAATTTCTTATCCCCAAAAAGCCTATAAAAGACGGAGCTTAAGTGTTAAGCATTATTTAAACTGAAAGATAAGCTAGTCGCTCAAACTGGCTCTGGCAAGTGCTCTGGTTTACTATTCACAAGGATTAAATTAAAAAAAAAAGATAATAAAATTGTCTTTGTATGAATACAGCAAGACAATTAATCAGGGAATTCCTGGGAGTACTAACCCAAAGCGGTTAATCAATAAGGCTACTGCATATATTTTGATGTCTTTTAAAATAATTTTTACTTGGGAATTAAACAAACATTAAACAAACATGGATGTGCAATCTAGTCCTTCAAAGCCTAAGATGTAAACAAAGGAACTGCATGTGGAATCCAATCTTTTTAGTGCATGAGCAAGCGCTAGGAGACTCAAAAGTGTAACCCCACCAGTCCACAAGCTAAGCATATAACTGCCTAAAACTTGTCAGGAGGGAAAAAAACCCCCCGACAAACAGGTTTGCATTCCTATTCCCACTCCCTTCTGAGTGAGTCATGGCCACGTAAGAGATTTTCACCCAGTCAAGATCCAGAAGCACAAGAGCCCTCACCTTGGGAATGATGTCAGCAGTGCTTGAATTGGCTTACTCTTCTTTTCAAAAGCCAAGTTACAGGAGGATGTAATTCCACCATTCCTTTCAAAGTTGTGTCACGAGGCAGAAGGAAATGCAGGACTTCTAAAGGCAAACACGTATGTCAACAGACCAAAAGGCAGTGTGATGATTTAACCTAATGGCTGAAAGACTCATGTATAAAATGGAGCCCCAGGCTGTGAGGTAATCTTTCGAGCAAGAACAGGAACACAGGGCATCCCAAATACAGGTGATTCTCTGCATGCGTGTCAGTCATGTTCAGTTTCTACATCCCCAGGACTCAGCCTAGAATTAGGCAAATACGTGTTTAGGTCATGGCAAAAACCACAAGCAGAACAGTGAGAAGTGAGGAGTCTTCCGAAACAAATGGCAAAGCGCTGGTTAACTTTATAGATTTCCAGAACGAAGCTTTTTTGTCTAGAGGGACTTTGAAGGTCACAGTTGGACTCAGGTACTTACTATGTAATTATCGTTCCAGGTGCCAGTTTCCCTTTGCCATTTTTATGACCTTTAAGGTAGTGACAATCTGCCATTCCGAACAACACTTAACAGTGAGGTGTATCATAACCTGTATGGAGTCTACATCTAAGTTAGTCCTCTATGCTATAACATGTCCTTTAGATGAGTTAACTCACAAGAAATTAGGAATGAGACCTCTTTTTAATCAACTGAAATAAAATACTTTTGGAAACCTATGTGTTGAAAGAAGCTGTTGACCAGTAAACTAAATAGATGGAAGGTTCTAGTTATGAATACTTTCATAGTCATATTGAGGTTTTTAGGGATGAAGTGGCTCAACTAACAAAATCACACAGCTATGGGCTGTGAGCATCCTAGCTATTTTTTTAAAAAGATGGTAATATGATTCCTTGGGTTTCAGTCATTAACCTGATTTCCTTATTAAACGAATTCACTGAATGATAAAGCAAACATAAATATAGGATTCTGGTAGAGCTTACACCTGATACGGCGAAAGTCTTGTATTCTACAATAGGATGCTTCCTCTTTGTCTGTCCAGGTTTTTTGTATGTGTCAGCAAAATACTGGATAAAAAGATTCCTTAAAATCTTTTAATAAACTCTGCCACGTGAGCTATGTTCCATGACCCAAACAGCTTTGGCATAGGCATATCTTGATTCAACAAAATACTTAATCCTCAGCAGCAAACACCTTAGTTACCGATTTAGACTATCAGCACTAAGTTAAATTAACAGGTGGTTTTGTAGGAATGAAAAGTTGGGCTAGCTCCATAGGGAGATGAATGCAGAATTTGAATGTCCCACAAATGATGATGTAGAACTGCATCTCAAGGAAGCCAAGTCTACAATTAACTTTTTTGTAGTCTATATCTCAGGTGGAATCAAAAAAAAAGATAAGGGCAACTATCAAGGTCTAATCTCAGGCTCTCTGTTAAACTACATTAGAAGTTCTTCAGAGTAGAGCTTTGTTTTCTGAGCATATTTGCACAAAGTTCTTGGCATTGCGGGATCTCAGTCTCATTGACTGCGATTCCTCAGTGTTACTATACTGTAAAAAAGACAAGTATTACAGATGGGCAGCTGAACCTGCAGTAGAAAAAAAACCCAACAGAATTCAATGCTGTTAAGGACCATGTCAGCTTCCAGTTGAGGAAAAACAGGAAAGGAAGAAATGTAAAAGTAAGAAAGGAACTATGTAAACTTTAAGGAAGCAGCTTTCTTATCTGTTGCAAACTATTTTTTATACGAGCAAAAACATTAACATTGGTCAAGAAGGTGAAGCAGCAAAGTAAACCCAGGCATGAAAAGAAAACAGTTATTACAGTAACTTTGTGAAGCTCTGAGTAGTACTATGATTCTAAATAACACTTCACAAAATGCAATCTGGCATATATTGTGAATGCTTTTTTTTATATGCATAGTAAGAGAGAATTCCTGAATTTGGATGGAATTATTTGTTATTTCTTGCATCACAAGTATTTTTTTCTATAGCTCAGAAACTAGTAAGAGTACATAAACCAGGCGTAGTTTGTCTTTCAATAAAGTTTTTTTGTCTAAGGATAAAATCAGGAATACTGGCCCTATTCCATTAAGAACAGCCTGCTTCAGTGCCAGCAATGAGAACTCTTCTTCCTTCCAAATCCCCTATAAATGCCCTGCAATTGCTTGTCTTAAAGATAACTACAAAAGAGAAATAAAGATGATAAATAAATACAGAAACAGTTCAAGGAAAACAAGGGGGGAAAAAAGAAAATATTTGAAGGCATAAAGGTGTTTCAGGAGTTCAGGCACCTCCAGAGTTAGGCAGTGGCAGGCCGAGGTTTGGAGTGTCTTACTTTTGAGCTGCAAATCGTCCACGTATCCATGTTGATCTACCTCTAAGTGCCCATAAAATACATGAATGTTATAAAATTGTAACTGAATAGTGATGTTAGAAGTCTGGTGTGACTTTTTTGGAAAGTAGTAACTCTTACTGGATAAAGAAAGTCTTCAGGGTCAGGTTCATGGGGCAGGTGTTCCTGACACACAAGGTGGCTGCAGCACTGGGGCTCTGTCTCTCCTCGGCATAGACGAGTGCACCATGGCACTCTTGTGATCCCTGAACAAAGGTAACACAATGACTTCTCTTCTGATGCAGGGAACAACTCTTTGACGTACGTGTAACTCGTACTTCACTATATATTTGCTGTTCTCTGGGCATGTCTTTTTTTACAACCTTAGAATTCTGTCTATTATTGGAGGCTTTTTCACCTGATGTTTTCTGATCTGCCACAGCTCAATTGAGGCAGGAGTTTCAGCTGTGTTGCTTGGTGTCTGGAAGTCTTGGAGAGCCCCAGGGTGCATGTCTACATGCACAGTAGACTCTGCAGCATGTGGGCAATGACTTTAGCACTCCCAGAAAGTGTCAGGCCTGCCAGAAATCAGTATGTGCCATCCAGAACTAGCACGGGTAGTCCATTTGTGCACAACAAGTATAGTGCATCCTGACCAAAGTATTTATGTGCTTCATATACAGATAAATCAGGTAGTTCATTCTTCCCAACAGAATTAAGTCAAAAAGTGTAAGGATCACTTTGCTGCTAGAGCCATCACATACCACAATATATCACAGCATCGGGATCTTCTGGATCCCAATCATGTCTAGGATATCTAGCTTTTCTATGGTACTTATCCCCGGACTCCTCTCATGATAACTTCTGAGCAAAGGAGAGATAGCTATTTGTGTCCAAATTAACCCATATTCCACTTCAACATAGCCACTTAGAAGAACTGTTTGGAGCACAGGTCCTTAAGCTCTTCAGTGCACTGGCATCATCCAATTAAAAGAGAAGGAACATGTCTCACAAAAATATATACACCTAAACATGTCAGATACTCTACTGGGTCTCTGTCAGATGAGAGCTGTAGAGGAATTAATGGTTAGCTTATTAAGCCAATTGTCTTCAGGTCTGAAACAGAGAAACAAGTTCATGCAGAAAACATTTGCTTTAAATTCAGCCTGAGAAGAAAAGAATAAAGAAATTTTAAGCCACCTGTCAGCTTCAATTCTGGATTGACATAGGAAGAGTAACTGGTTGCTTAAGGGTGTGTTTCTGTGATTGATTAAGCCAGTCCTACCTCTGTCTCTGGCTGCTTATTTCCACCCCCAAATGTTTGTTTTACTCCCTTGCCATCAAACCAGCACCACCAACATCTAGCACAGCAGTAAACCTGCCCAGGGAACTAACCTGGCAGAAAACTAACACAGGAAAAAACAGTTCTTCCTTTGTTTAGCCCCTAATTGAGCTCATCTCAGTATCTGACAAGTACAAGGGCATTGAAGTAAGGACTTTGTGCTTGTCTAGTTTGGAGAATAGGAGGCTGAGGGTCCACCTCATTGCTCTGTACAGCTTCCTGAGGAGGGGATGTGGAGAGGAAGGTGCTGAGCTCTTCTCCCTGGTATGCAGTGACTGAATGCATGGGAATGGTTCAAAGCTGTGCCAGGGGAGGTTTAGACTGGGCAACAGGAAGCATTTCTCCACTGAGAGGGTGGTCAAACACTGGAACAGGCTTCCTATAGAGGTGGTCAATGCCCCAAGCCTGTCAGTGTTTCAGAGGCATTTGGACAATGCCATTAACAACACGCTTTAACTTTTGGTCAGCCCTCAAGTGGTCAAGCAGTTGGACTGGATGATGGTTGTAGGTCCCTTCCAATGGAAAATATTCTATTCTATTCTATTCTATTCTATTCTATTCTATTCTATTCTATTCTGCTCCGCTCCGGTCTATTTTATAAAAAACATCAGCTTAAACTATAGTCTCTTCCTGGCTGTAGCAATTTGGTGCGCTCCACAGCATTACTCCCCTCAGCTTCATGCTATACGTGCCCTTCCTTTCCTTAGTAACTTGCCTGCCACAGGACTTGAACAAAAGAGCCTGTAATTGTCTCTCCTGAACCAAGGGCATTCCTCCTTTTTTGGAATGAAGACTCATAAACTGCTTTTTAGATTACCTCATCAAATATACTTTGTGTGAAGGACCTTTAAAGAGAGTCATAATCTTACGCCTATAGGATAAAAACCATCAAAGAGTTGTAATAAGACAGCACTGATGAATGTATAATGCAAGAAGTAGCTCTCAAATGCTTAATAGGAGTAACTCTGCTGCAGTCCTATATTAAATGTATTGAGTAAAAAGAGTAACTAGTCAGCTACTAAAAAATAATTAGCATAATAAGAGCTAATCCTTAAGATACAATCTATAAAAGCAACATAAAAAAAACCCCAAAAGTCTNTCAAGTGGTCAAGCAGTTGGACTGGATGATGGTTGTAGGTCCCTTCCAATGGAAAATATTCTATTCTATTCTATTCTATTCTATTCTATTCTATTCTATTCTATTCTATTCTATTCTGCTCCGCTCCGCTCTATTTTATAAAAAACATCAGCTTAAACTATAGTCTCTTCCTGGCTGTAGCAATTTGGTGCGCTCCACAGCATTACTCCCCTCAGCTTCATGCTATACGTGCCCTTCCTTTCCTTAGTAACTTGCCTGCCACAGGACTTGAACAAAAGAGCCTGTAATTGTCTCTCCTGAACCAAGGGCATTCCTCCTTTTTTGGAATGAAGACTCATAAACTGCTTTTTAGATTACCTCATCAAATATACTTTGTGTGAAGGACCTTTAAAGAGAGTCATAATCTTACGCCTATAGGATAAAAACCATCAAAGAGTTGTAATAAGACAGCACTGATGAATGTATAATGCAAGAAGTAGCTCTCAAATGCTTAATAGGAGTAACTCTGCTGCAGTCCTATATTAAATGTATTGAGTAAAAAGAGTAACTAGTCAGCTACTAAAAAATAATTAGCATAATAAGAGCTAATCCTTAAGATACAATCTATAAAAGCAACATAAAAAAAACCCCAAAAGTCTGCTGAAGTATTTAGGTATTGAGTATTTTGGTTAGGTACCTAGTATTTAGGTTCAACAATATGGTTTCAAAGGGAACAAACCTCCCTACCTACATAAGGAAAACCAGAATGTAAGGAAGGAGCAGGTGATACAGAAGGCAGGCTGAGGGTGGGAGGAAGGTTCAATATAAAATCATGATGAAAAAAACTTGAAAATCAAAAGCATGCAAGTGAATTGATGAGTCTGTGGTTCTTGTGGCAAGCAAAGAAAGAGATTAAAAACAATTGTGATTTTGTCGGCAACTTGAAGTATTCCTTATCACTAGGGAAGTTATTTACCTGCTTGTCTCAAGTAAACACAGTTGCAGCCTTATCTGAAATTGGTTGTTAGAAGAAAAGGTGTCAGAACAAAATGGTAAATTAAGCAGAAACAAATGACTCAAAGAACAAAAGCATTCATTCCAGAGCTCTGCAGGAACGTAAGAATGAAATGGCTGTGCAGCTAACAAAAATATACAAAGTCCCATTAAGCTGGTAGGAGTCTGAGACTCTTACTGGCTCTAGCCCAATTTCTGTTATAGAACAAAATGTTATTTGCTTGCTGGTTACAAGGTTTTCTGGAAGAACACTATTAACAGCTGTTACTTTAGTGCACCATTCTACATAGTTTTAGGTATTCTTTTCCATTTATTATGAAGTTTTCCATTTCCTGCTGGAAAAGAAAAAGTAATCTGTACCTCATCTATACCTCAAAGAAAAGGATATTGATATGGACTTCATTTAACAGTGTTTTGAGATGTACTGGTAAAAAGCAGAAGTGTATGTAACTCTCATTGGTGTATTCTGTTTGAACTGGAAAGCACTAATATGGAAAAGGCAGCTCTTGCACTGTCATGAATATAGCACCTAGTGATTTCCTCTTGAAATATGCTTGAGTGGTTTTTTATCAATTAAGAAGTAAAGCTGCTCAATTTTCTACTTTTCTGCATTTGAAAGTTCACTTCAAAATTCTATTTAGAAAAGTATATATAAGTTGGTGATACTCTGGTAGACCACTATAACAACTTTTTTTTTTTTGTAGAAACCAAACAAACAAAAAAGAAGAACCATCTCCATAACAAATCTATCCTTAAAAAATTGAGTATGACAAAAGTATCAATTTTTGTCTTGCTGCTTCAGATCCTGATTTGAACGCTCACTTCATCACACTTTGATGTTAATCGGTTAAAGGAATTTTATATAGAATGTTCTGTGTTTCTTAGGAATTACAGGAATATCCATAGTTGTAGAAGTCTGACATGAAGACTTTCATGTTTCCTTCCTTGTACTCTAGCCTAGAAGTGAAAACTCTAGGCCATTCATCAATTAATATTCCAATCTTGGGAATATGCAGTCCCAAATCATGTCTGCCATTTTTGCCATTTCCATCTCATTCGCATCACTGTCAGAATTATTTTCACCTTCTGCTCCTTTAAATGCTCCCTTCACTGTAATCATATAGCTTGAATTTTATTTTTAACACTTACATATCTGTATATAAACGCAATAAAATGGTTTAGTTCAAGGATTGTTCTGATTGTCATCAGGATTATCTGCAAGTAAAGTTTTCTATAAATTTGACTATATCACTGCCAAGAACACCTCAAAAATCTTTTTATAACTCTAGTCTGATTTGCTTCTTCATTACTAACTGTATAAATTATTCAGCAGTGTGGTTGTTATACAACCTTACACATGTATAGAATTCAGCTCCTTAACATAAACAAGAACTACTGATTTTTGTCCAGAAAAAGCCTAACAAATTCTGGATAGGAATTTACTCTTCCCTGAAGTGCAGAAGTTGTACACAATTTACCATTTGAGAAGTCGGGCTCTGATATCATTGATCAGTTGTACTTTTCTGTTACAAAGGGTAGACAGAAACCTGCACAACAGGTTTGGGGAGCTTGTTTCAAACAAGGCTTTGTTTCATTACAATTTTCAGAATTAATCGGAAACTTGAAACTTTTACTGAGAAAGGCCAGCTCCAGTATTTAATCTTCTTAGTCTTGATCATGGAGTGTGCTAAGCACTACAACTCTTACCACACACAGAGATGTGGATGGTTGTTGAAACACTGCGCACCTTCCAAAGGTTTAGCACCTCCTACCAGGGCTGACTTCCCTATTTTATTTTGGTACTTTGTCTCAGTATATGAAGCCTGTGAATTTTGGTTCTGAGAAGTGAATTCAAAGAAGTCAAAGCTACCTTGACAAGTTTGACTTTTCTGTTCCAAGATTATAATTTTTGTTAATAAAAGTTTGTCAAACAGCATGTAACATCCAGTATCTGGGTATTTAAACTCAGAATAGAAGATAAAATTTCATCTCCATATATTCTAAAATCAAGAGAGACTGGTAAAATTATGCTGTTCTTTCATTATAACAGACTACAAGGGAGAAATAATTTGCTTAAATTCCTTCTTCTGCTGCTAAGATCACTATGTGAACACAATTTTCAGAAATACCTGTGAAGCAACTGCTACCATACCTATTTTACAGGAAACTGAGTAAGAGAAAGGTTCTTATGGCTTAGGCATGACTGCATATAAATTAATAGCAGTGCTAAGATTAATGCTGAAGAATTAGTAACTATTGGGTGTTGACATAGTTCACCAGAATACGCTGCCAGGGCACACTTTTTCCACATCACAGAAATTCTTTTTGTAAACTGCAGTGCTGGGCAGCCCTGTAATTATACACAGAGCACTTCAGGACAAAAAAAAAAAAAAAAAGGCATAGTTTTTGGCTCAACAGGTTTACATGGAGCTTCAGAAACTTGCTCACATCAATATTCATTCAAACAGCCATCTACTCAGGCCCTGATTCTCTTAGACCACTTTGTACTGCTTGGGCAGTAGTGGACCAGATAATCAAGCCCTTATAGCATGGCATAAGGGCTAGTTCTTATAGCAGCCTCAGAAACCCTTGCTAACTTCAGAGAGGCTTTGTACTAGTGCAGAGGTTAATTCATGTGGAACTAATTGCAGGACTGTGGCCTAAGTAAGAAACTGGTCTAGCTCTATTTGCCTGTTATCCTGTTGTCAAAATGTAGCGCTCTAAGTGCAGAAACAAAGGGTCCAGATGGATTCTTTATATCTGAGAAATGTGTTTCCCACAAAAAAGAAAATAATCAGTAACACTGCAGTAGAATTTAAAACCTTATTGCAAAGAAGGTAAACTCTAAAGCAGGTCTTTTAATTAAGAATAATTCAGAGGATCTTCCTCTATGCAGTTTATGATCTACTTTTACATAAAAAAATCACTGAGGCAAAATGCACTTTGACAACCTGAGTCTACAGAACATGAATGAGACTAAAACAAACGCCTTCTAGTCCCACCACTCTCTTCCATAATGTGAACTCCATGCTTGGTTACAATTGTGCTGTAATTATTTTTCTCCTATCCTGTACCACTGAGATTTTCCATCCTACACAAAACATTTCTCGACTCCTCTAACTTAACCAACCTGCTGAAGTCCCTAACAGCATGATCAGACAGACAGGGGTCACTAACATGAGAGTTACAGCTGTTTCCTTACATCAGCAGATGGCAATAAGCTAGAGTAGGAGCCATAATAGCATATCTTAGCTAGTAAAATTTGTCATAAAGATATTACCTGCTGTGTGGATGTACCAATCTAAAATCTGACTAAAGAACACAAAACCACAAAGAGATTAAGAATTGGAACTAGCAGTTTCCAGAAGTGTTCAATGTTATGGCATTTTTAGGCCATACCCAAGTTCTAACAGAATCTAGAAGTGAACTTGAATGCTCTACTATTTAACGTCACCGAGGACGCAATTTCTTGAAAAGTTTTAGGAAACCTAAGTCTGCCTAGCTGCCAGAAAGGGCAGTCCTACTCTTCTCCAAGGTGCATTTCTACCTGTTCCCCCGTGAAGGCACCAACGCTTGTATAGCCATGCAAAAAAATAACCTCAATGAATTGATCTGGCTGAAAATTAACCCAGTAATTTTTTTTTTTTTTTTGGCAGCTGGATCAATTGTTTGATCCAACTTTCTATACAGCCACAATTAGCACAAATGCCAGTACTAGACAGTGGGGAAGAACACGGAGTCAGGAATGGGAAGGAGGGGTAGTTGAGTTTCACCATCTGTACAGATAAGGAGTGTTCCACATCCTGGCTGGTTACAGAAAACCTACAGTTAAATAGGCACCAAAGCATTTAACAGTCAGTAAATTGGAACTAGCTGTGTCAACTTACCAAATAGTTAACCAAATAAGCAAACAAAGCAGTTGGTGCCAAGTACAGGACAAAATCTACTAAATTCTAACTGAGAAGTTTAGGTTGTCACATGTCAGCCTGTTTATGGCTTCCACTTATGTCAAGTACCCTTTATCTGTTCCCAGCAAGATAAACGGATTCAGGCACTCCCTTACCCCACTCCCTCAGGCATTGAAACCCACCACTTCATCATCCAGTAAGGCCTTCCAACCGCAATTAACTGCTTCTTTGCAAGTGCCTGTGTTTCTGAAGGGAGGCCTGTGTAAAGCTACTTACCTCCTGATGCTGTTTTGCCATGTAAAGATGTAACCACAAGGAATTCTCAAATATGTCTCTCCTGGTTATCTCAACCAATCTGAAGCACGTCCACAGGATCAGGCCCCACAGAGTAAACAGGCATGGACAAGACTTCTGCAGGTTGCTAGCTAGAATGTATATGCATTGCATGTATGTTTACACTCAAAATCCCAGAAGTCAAAGCACTTGGTTACGGTAGCAGGGAGCGTTTCCTTTTCAGTAATTCTCAAGATGTACCTTTTAGATTAATCCAGATTTTGAAAAAAGCAGCACAAATAACCTTCTGAATCTGTTACAGTGAAAAATAATTTAATGGCTTTAGTAGGACTCCTCATAATAGCAGTTGGTATTTGAGAAAACAAACCAGGAGTGCAGTCTGAGGCATAATAAAAACTGCATGTTACAATCAGATACATTAAGTACTACACAGATATTCATGTTCAGATGTTACTACTTCTCTAGAAGAGTAAGTCATGCTATCTTTTCCCTCTTTTCAGGTGTAATCCTTGGATTTTCTCTCCGATCATACAAGATGAGCTATCGGGAAATCAAGTACTTTTCATTTCCAGGAGAACTACTCATGAGAATGCTGCAAATGCTTGTCCTGCCACTAATTGTATCCAGTTTAGTCACAGGTAAAAAAAAGAAACATTTTTTGTTGTTGTTGTTCTTTTAAATAATTTGATAAATGCACAGTCCAAATAATAAAAAATGAACATTCCATGTTCTAGAAGTGTTAGAACCTATAGAAAGCGATACCTTTGTCATTGCTGTTTTGGAGACAATGTAACAAAAGGTTTGAATTAATATATGAAGAAACTAAGATGCTTTTCACAATTCCAAAACAATCTAACTGTACAAGTTACTATATGTAGCTGCTGTGACACTGACTCTTTACTCCACTTCATTCTCTTACTTTCTGAAAAGATATTTCCTCCACAATATCCTGTTGTTATCAAAGATAATGTACCTCAGAAAGATGGTTCCAAGACCCGAGAAAGGTTAAGCTATTAATCACGGGCAATAAACCATGCCTGTAAACCTAGATCTGTAAAGCATATGTCTATCGCCTAATCTTTTGGCAACCCATTCAAAAAAAATAGGTGATAGATGGGGTAGAGTGGATAGTTTGCAAGAAACTTCATTCCATCAGTTCTGGTTTCCTGTCTTCTGGTCACTCTATTAATCTCCAAGCCCTCTTTACTAAGTTGTTCCTTGAGCTAGAGATGTAATAATTAATTTCTTCTTCTTTCACTTAAATTTCATGGTAGAGCTATCAATTTTTTTATGAATGTTCAGGATGTACCTGTGATGTATTTACCCTATTCATTACCAGAAGAAAATAAAGCATGGGCTTTGGTCTATCAGTAAATCGCTGGTACAGCTTGGAGAACTGAATCAAAACTGTCCACAGTGCAGCCCTAGGATCTAAACACCCAATACACTACCTTAATTGTCAATGGATCGGGAGTCTATAAGCTGTTCTCTACTCATTGATTTTGAAATATTTTAGTATTAAGATCTCCTCTTACAAATGCAAATAAGCATAGACGCCATCTTCACAGATACCAAAGGTTGTATGTATACAAGCCGTTAATACCACAGCAGAAAACTAGGGTATTCACAGTTACCAAATCATTTGCTTTCCTATGTTTCAAGGAGAAAGTAAAGCTTGTTTCTATACACACGTATTATATAGATTCTGAAAGCTTAATGCACCCTGAAACTACAGACCAATTTATAAATCTTGTAGGGGAAACAATGACAGGTTTTATTCCCAACTAGTGTACAATTCTGTAACATGTCATATCTCCTTGCTGTGTTCTTGTCCCTTTCATCTGCAGAACTCCCCAAGTTGGCTGGACACTGATAGAAGAACCATTAATAGTAGAAAAAGAGAGACATTTACCCTTCTTCAGTGTCGGCTGAGACTGGCACTGCTGCTCCATTTTGTAGGATGAGTTACTGCAGGAGAAATTACCCCCTCAGTTCCTTGTAACTCTGCATCCATATAGGTTCTCTGAGAGAGCTCAAGGTAAAACAGAAAATTAGGTAGATCATCCTATACAAGGATTTGTATTCACTTTCAAAATTCTAAGAAGAAATGCTTTGTTCAGGTAAAGATCAGGAAATCCACCTCAGAGAGTCACAAGTGTCACAAGGAGCCGGCCTTGTGATAGAATAAGCTCATTTGCTGTATCACCAGATCTCAGTAGAGATTTTATGAAACATCAGAACAATGAGTTTCCGACTGATTCTATTCTGAAAAGAATCTTCTGTCTCTTGATTAAAATACCCTTCTTTTTGATAGCTTTTTTTTTTCTTTTAAATTCTTTGGAGATTTTTATCTTTTTTATGCCCTTTTTTCATAACAAGAATTCCCTTTATTATATAAAGGCTTTTGGCATAGAGCAATCTTACCTATCTATAGGATTTGCCTGATTATCGTCCAAGTGCCTTGCAATTTTAAGTGGATTATTCTGAGAGTTTCCCTTTGAAGCAGACAAGGTAATTTTCAAGGTGAAGACCAACATTTAGAATTCTTTAGTCAGGCAGGGAACAATCAGGGAAAGCTCAATGCAATTCACAAATGACGGATTTCATTCTTCTAAAAAATCATTGAATACAACAGGACTATGTCTTTTTTCACATGATTAAAAGATACTTCTCAGTTTATTGCTAAAAACTGTGGCAAAACTGTTCTACACGGAACAATACTTCACTTAGTGTACAAATCTTTTGTTTTAAAATAGATGCTCTTTGTATGTGCTGCAGAACTCTCATACTCAAGTAAATACACAGGTATTGTTAAACATCTAAATAATGATGAACTATAACATTTACAGGTGTATTACTGTACAGTTTTATAGACACTGTTGGTTTCATTTCTTCAGACATTATAGGATAATTCATTGGATAAAAGTCTTACTCTTCTCAAGTCAGTCTTAAGATTAGGCTTGGCATCCTGAGCCAAATCTCTTATTTCCTGTATTTTGTTTGGCAAAGAAAAGCAGATGCCTCTTAACTAACCTGAAAAAGATTTCTTCGGGGTCTTGCATGCTGATGATATAATTGCTTCTTACATTTGTAAATTATCTGAATAAATATTTTTGCGGTTTGCGGGCACGACAGTGCCTCCCAGATATGGTGTTCTGGGTTTTCATTTGCATTTATGTAAGTGTGCTCAATATAACTGATTATGACAATATCAGAACATATCGTCTCTGAGGGATTAGAAATAGGCTAGGGATGATTACACTCCTTCACAAATTTTGTGAATGTCAAAGAAATTTGAGCAATTTTTAAAAAAGTAATAATTATAGATGCTATGGGCTGTTGTATAAGTGAAAGATAAATTGAGAAGCCGAAGACTACTGCTATACAAGTAAACAGTTCTGAGAATTCACAGACTTGGGAAAATAAACTATAAAAGGTGAAGTCAACGCAGTCACATTTCTCCATAGCCTGTTTTGATACTTTCATGAAAGAAACAGTGCAGAATCACATTCAGAGTCTGCCTTATGACTTACCATTATTGCAGATGGCTCAAGCAGGTGTGCAGCCTTCTCCATGAGATTCTATCTTCTTATGTGTTTGTTACCAGGCATGTACTAACATCTGCTTGGGAGAAAATGGAGGTTACTTGCATACCTTTCACCATCTTTTACTGTTTAGAGGAAAAAAAGATTATACAAAAATATAATTATATTAATATCTGTATTCTTCATCTTTTGTGGTTTAGACACAAATCCAACTGCATAGTCTACACTGTTCTTGATTCTCTACAGTCTTTCAAATGGAGGTGCTCCTAAGTCAGCACTCCCAAACAGTATATTTTACAAAGGCAAAATTAAAGCACAATGCATGGGAGGTAGTATAAATAACTAAAGAAAAAGATGAAATTCCCACGTGGATTATTTTATGGCCAAATCTGGCCTGAAATCTTACATAAATACAGGGCTGACAATTTTGCCACATTTCTGTTTCGAATTTGTTGCAGTTTCAGGAGTTCAAAATAGTTTATACTTCCTTATTTCATTATAACTTGAAGCATTTGACATAAACAAGTTGCTTGACATAATTATTTTAAAGTATGCATTGTTCCTAAAACATATATAAAATAAATATTTACACATATGATAACAATTCAACTCATCATGAAATAGGCAAAGAATGCAAGATTTGTACCAGCATTAAGAGCCCTATGCCTTAACATTTTGGAGCTGTTACAGTAAGATCATAATGAAGTTGAAATTCCAGTCCTTAAAACTGGCCTACAAGTTTTATCTACATGTCTCAGTTATTTACTGAATATAAGGGCATCAGAATGCAGTACCTTTTCTCAACCAAACCATGTATTTCCTGAAATCACATTCTCAAAAATTATTCATGATCAGTCTTTATAAAAAGCATAGTTGGAGCACAATATCTGTGACAAATATTAAAGGTAGAGGAATTTTATATGAGTTATTTGCAAATATTTTTCCCAATTCTGATAGTAACTCTGTTTAACAGACAGGCTGCTTCCCTTTCCCCAAAATTTTGGAATCTTGGAATGTAGTTGTGCGGGGACCATTACTTTTAAATGCAAGTAAACTAGGATTAAATTCTGTGCATTTCTTTCAAATATATTTGTCTGGTAAAGCATAGCAAAACATAAAAAGCCCAGTCAAGATCTGAGACTAATTTTTGCTGCACATTGCAGAAACAGTGAGAAAATAGTTTATTTACTAACCTAAATCAAGTTGGAGAAAGAGAAAGGGAATGCATAAACAGTGAAACAGCAAGGTCTGCTGGCTTGCCAAAGATTATACACCAGGGCAGCAATAACAGAATCAAGCAAAGATCCCAATCATGAATACCAGTACAACGTACTGTGCATTAGACGTTGATGCTTGTCCAAACTGTTAATGTGAGTAACACTAATATGGTACAAATGAATCTTAATCACAGATGAGGATTTTATGTGCAAGATTCTGTTCAAACACAACCACCATGAATCTTCTCACACAAAAGAAGGCTGTATAGTAAAACAGTTTAGAAGACTGAGTATGGAATGTTTACCTTGAAGAAGAAAAACGTCTTAGTATGTAGTTTGTGGTATGTCTTTGTTTATATTCACTCCCCTTTCTAATGTGACTAATGACATGACTGTTTTTCATGGATTCTGGAAGTTACAGAAACTTCCTTGCCTCTGATGCAGGCTTTCAATAACCACCTACAACACTGACAACTGCAGGAGACACAAGAATTTTCTTTGGGCAGACTCAGAGACACAAGGTTTTGTCCCCAGAGTTTTTCAAAATGTTCATAGCATTTACCACTACAAACATTATAGAAAGTGTTGACAAAGTGCAGAAAGCTAGAATTTCTGGGGAAGGGGGTGCCTCTTAAGTAACCTCAGATGAACACATGATGTTTTTGATTTCAGCTACTAAAGGAGTGCAATGAATGGTGACCATGTTAAAAACAAGTAGTAAGGAAGATGGTCTGTCTCCTCACTGAGATAAAAACAAAGGCACACAAAGCGACTCAAGCAATAAAACAAAACACAAGTAGAAATCACAATTAACAGCCAAGTTGCAGACGCAGTTGACTGAAATACCCTATAATGAAACAAGGACAATATTCAAAGAAACAACTGAACTTTGAATAGTCTCCGAGCCACTCCCTTACGTAAATCAGGAAAATTGTAGCATCTGGATATGAACAGATTCAACTGCTGAAAAGCCAAATTTTGCCCAAAGCAACTTATGGTTGTAAAATGTGGAAAATTAATGCTGTGACATGTTGTATAACCTTAGGCAAATCATATTTCCCTTTTCTATCTCTGCTTTCTTTCTCCTTTCAGATGTAGTGCTGGTGAAGTGTTTTAGTATCTACTATCTAGTTTCTACAGAAAAGATGGCGACTATATATGATGGAAATTTTAAGGCAGATGTGTAGACTAAGTTGTCACAGCTCAACGGAGGCAAAGTAGACAGCTATTTTAGTTATATCACTACAGAGATGGAAAAAAACTATAGAGGTGCAAATAATTACAGCAAGAATGGTATATGGGGCTATCACAGAGACAGTTGCTATAGAAATACTACACCCAATGTTACCTAGTGACTGCTTGCAGCTAGTTGTGGTGATATCACCAATAATCAGATATGCATAAATGGACCATCTTTTTTTACTAGATACAACTGTTTAACAGGAATGTGTTAGTCGTGAAGCTAAAAAAAAAAATTTCTTTTGCAGTTAGCATATGGTGTGATGGACCTAAAATAGGTTGTATGACAGGGAACTGTCATACAATAGCACAGCCTCCCACATCCAGACAGCAGCAGTACCCAGACTTGTGTAAGGACAGCACTGTAGAAAATAATACAGTCTCATGTTATTAAATTTAAGAAAATAAGTTTTACATTTGCCTTTCCAATATTTGGAATGAGGCAGTAAGGAATCCATCAAGTATAACTGGATGCAAATGCTATTAAATCTTATCAAAACACCTATCCTATAGAAAATTATTAGCATTTTTCATTCATTTTGACAATTGTAATGTCCTTTTTTAACAAATTAATAGCAGTAAAGGGCTAGAATTTTGAATTGCTCATCTGAGCTGCTCACATCAGAGCGCACAATAGGAAGGTCTTATAAAGAGACTTGTGCATCACCTCCTCAATAAACAGGCTGGGAATCCATCTTCTGCCTAGGTTTGTGGAAGCAGGAGCCATACTGCATGAAGCCTCTACGCAGTTTCAGTGTTCTCCTGTCTACTCACTGACAGGAGTATTGTGGGAGAAAGGCTGTCGCTTACTATAAAGTCCTAGGTGCCGTCTCATATCAGCCACAAATATTTATGGTAATTTCAATAGATGGAAAATCTCTCATTCATCAGGATTCCAGAGAGGAGAACAAAATGCTTGGAGAAAGCATTATCCTCCTCCCAGGAAGAAAACAGAGGGGCCTAGTAGTGATTCCCTTTAATTTGTTCCAGCAGAACAGACCTATAACAAATGCCTGTGCAACATCTTGGGTACTCACAATAAAGCTGGAAGCCAAAAATTGTAACAAAAGTCAATCTTACTCTTCTGCGTTTGAGTTTAAAAAATACAGCGTTCCTGATTCAGTTCATATAGTTCATACAAATTGAGAAACAATTAGGCAGCGTTTGCTCAATTTAGCTGTTCCCCAGAGCAACGAACCCATTTTCCACGTTCTAAAAATTGGTGAATTTCTGGTTTTCCCAAAAGTCTCTGACTTTTGCATGTCCTAAAGAAATTATTTTAGAAGCCAAATTAATCAAAACACATCAAATCAATGAAAGGTTTTGTACTGATCTCAGTTGACTCAAGTTATAGGCAAAAGAAGAGAATTGACAGATTCTCTGTGCGTGAAGCACCTTTCGGATTGCCAGTGTATTAGAGCTGCCTGTATATCTGCATTGGAAGCTTTCTACAAAGGAACCCTGTAGTATCTCCTACAGTTGTGAGACTGCTATGAGTAACCAATCCGTGAACATCCTAGGACTGTGGGTTCTTTTACTTGTGCCTTTCTTTTAATACATAAAATGTTATTGAAAAAGTAACTTACCCAATTTTTTAGGCAACTCTTTTCTCTTTCTCCTCCACCCCATGCTATGTAAGCATGCTAATGTTGTAAATACTGAATTGCATGGCAGCTTTAATTTTATGCACTTTTACATTTCATGTACACATCAGTTTATGCATTCATATAGGTATTTACATATGCAATTTGCATAACTGGATGACAATGCTATTTAGTTTGAACATCCAAATACTTCTTTCCATAAATAAAGGAAAACTCATGCTCTGATTTGTGTGTCTCCAAATCAAGCCTGGCTAAAAATGTGGGCATGCAAGTTACTAAGTGTGTAGACTTCCAGTCATCTTGTAAACGTATTTTCTGTAGGGACAAAAAAACAGCTGGAAAAATATTACTAGTTTTGATCCATGTTCTCTAATCTCAAGCTAGCATCTGTATGGTAGATTCGGGCCAACAGCGGCTAAAAATACACAAACACGAAACATACACATAATTACTTTACACACCTGTTCTCCATTGCTTGTATTACTCTATAAAAGTAATGTCTATCAACTCTGGCATATCGCCTCTAATAATCATTCAGATGGGCACCCAAAGATGAAAAAATTGGAAACTTCTTATGCTTCCCCTCTACAGTTTTTAAAGGAATGTGGGCAGGATAAGTTTAGTAACTATGTCATGTAATTCTAAATTGTCTTGGAGGAAAGCTTTTAAAAGTTGAAAAAATGAGTTCAAGTAGCACGCAGCTGCATTTTGGAAAATTAAATAAGAAAAAAATGTAGGTTGGAAACAATTCAGCACCTAGAAACATCAATTTTCAAAAAGAACTATGTGCATATTCAGTGTGTGTTGGCAATCAATTTATCTATGATTTCCTGAATATGTTTCCTGAACAAGCTTTTGCACAGAAAGTGCTCCAGGAGGAAATAAACTATACGCAGTTGGAAGTCGGAAAGCATTGTGCAAGGCATGAATGTCAGAAAATCATAACAAAGTGTTATACATATTTGTACAATAAATACAGCTTTGAGTGGAATTTCTTCTTCAGAAAGTGCTATGTACCTCAATCTATGCAAATAACAAAAACGAGGAGCTACAGAAAGGATCATAAAAAGAAAATGCAACTCACTTCTGAACCATTTCAGAAAAAACATTGCAACAGGAAATACATAGCAATCTATCTTCAAAAAAGCCTGAGAGAATAATTCTAAGTGAACATAGATCCCACTAAAAATTAAAATGCAGTGAGACGAAATTCCTGGGTATAATGACACTCTGTATAAAATAAAATTTGACTAAAAAAGAAAACCTAAGTATGATATACAGCATCCAAAAGTAGAAAGTACACAGTAGCGTAGTTTTTGAAGTCTTAGTCTCTGCAAGCAATAATTCACAAACAGCAAGGGTGTTCAAGAACAACGTTTGCAATAAAGACAGTAAAACTAAAAAAAGCCCTCTAAAATAATTCAAGTTTGCTAGAAGTCCTTAAAGGCTGATTTAAATTTCATAGTAAAAAATAGCTTTTCTTAGTGGACCACTACTTTTAGTTGTTTCACAAAGTATTGAATAACAGGTTGTTACACGCATTCAGTTTGCATTCTGCAGGGGATTCCAACTGAGTTGATAATAGGTAACAACCTCCTATAGACAAAGACCTAGTTTTGATTTTTTTATTCAAATGCATAACATCAAGACTTTGCTTGCTGAGAGGCATGTCACTGGCAAAACAAAAAGCAAAAACTATTTGGAAGAACACGTAAGAGTTAAACATCTTGCCTGAGCACTGATGGACCATTGTAAACCCACACTGTCTCTTTATTAACATTTCTATTTCAACCAAAGGCAGAAAGACTAAAAATATCTTAGGGACAACTCAAGGTATTTTTTTGAGTTTAGTACAAACAAATATTAATTGGTTACAACAAAATAGCACACCTGAAAATTAAAAAAACTCAAAAATTTTACAAAATATAAAATTAACTAAATTAGATTTTAAATGGAAAAGATTTGGCTTTCTATTTTGTACAGCAAAATGTCCAAAATGCAAAAACAAGTCTCCTCAGCATTTTGGGAATTAGGACATTGACAGCAAGCATTTTATTCAGGATATTGAAGACTGAAACTGTAAAGAATGATGTTTTTAATAATGAATGACTCTGTGACTAATGTGACAGGTGAACTAGAATGGTGTCAACAGCAAAGTAATACACCTGGGAAAGGGGAACATGCTACACCTACACTACACCTAATGACAAGCTCTCAGTTGGCCATTAGCACACAGGCAAGAGTTCTCAGACTCACTGTGAACAGTCCAAAGAAGGTAACAGGATTTATCGCTGGAATGGAGTTCTAGTGAAATGCAAGGAGAGATTAAATAGACTACAACTTTTTTGCTTGAAAAAGATAAAACCGTAGAAGATCACCATATAAGTCCACAGAAATCAGGAATCATTTGTAGAGGCTTAGATGGAGGAACACTTTATTATTATATCTCATAATTATTTTTCATAATAAAGGAAATATGAGGTGCCCAATGAAAGAACTAAGGAGAGCATTTATAATAAATAAAAGGAACTACTTTTTCACACAGCATACAATTAAATTGTGTTGCACAGTGCCACAAGCCAGAAGTCAATAGTTTCAAGATGAAACTAGGGAGTACACAGATATAGCCATCATTGACTATTAAATTGGAGGAACCAGCAATTTAGGAAGGCCCTAGCTCCCACTGGTGGCTAGATGCAGGGAGGGCAAGCAAGGGCAGTGGGCACTATCTTTTTCTGTTTCTCATAATCTTTCAGTAAGAATGTGTTGCCAGGTAGAAGTGAAGACAAAGAAATGGGTTGGCCAACCACCAGACTAACTAATTTCCCGTAGGTTTATGCTATTGTTGCGCTCCACAGAATCTCATATCAGATTGAAGGGGTCTTTCTGTTTTCACCTGTTAAGATTTCACCTACCAATTGCTCTAAGGCAATGACTACTGTCAACAGTTCATCTTTCTGACACACATAGCTCTTCTGAAAGCCAGTTCAAAACCAAGGAAAAACCCTTACAGTATCGACAAATGTAAATTCACTCTACTGACATGAAATTAGACTTAGAAATAAAAGAGATAAGACAAACTACATGTCAAGAAAGAAGGAAAGAACTATGCACAACAGTATCAGCAGCTCTTAATTAGGNTCTGTTTTCACCTGTTAAGATTTCACCTACCAATTGCTCTAAGGCAATGACTACTGTCAACAGTTCATCTTTCTGACACACATAGCTCTTCTGAAAGCCAGTTCAAAACCAAGGAAAAACCCTTACAGTATCGACAAATGTAAATTCACTCTACTGACATGAAATTAGACTTAGAAATAAAAGAGATAAGACAAACTACATGTCAAGAAAGAAGGAAAGAACTATGCACAACAGTATCAGCAGCTCTTA
>VZSC01011177.1:0-23903 GCA_013398225.1 Steatornis caripensis
TTAAATAGTAACATAGGTGGAATAACTCCAGAGCGTTTCATATACAGACATTAAAGGCAGATTTCCAAGGGAGCTTAGCTTTCATTAGGGCACCTAAATATAATGGGCTCGTTTTCAAAATCCCACAGAGTGCAATAGCTCCTGTTCTGTTCAGCAGAATCATTACTTTGCAAATCTGAACATCTGAGGTTTTCGAAGCTTTCAGGTGCATGAGTGTGCATCTGTGTGGTCCTGCAAGCCTTTGCAAGAGCTTAAATTGAAAAATGTACAATTATTGATTTTTAAAGCAAAAAGGACAAAGGCCTGATGCTGCCTCTCCTGGGATAAAAAGAAAGGACTCGGCTGGATTATGCAGCGATGTGCTGGCCCCAACCTCTGCTGAACTAGCGTGTGCTCTCCAGCAAAGGACAAGACAATAGTTTCACTCATAGATACCGCTCAACACACACAAGAGAGAAAAAAAAAAAGAGAGAGTTAATGAGGTGCTGCTGAATAATACCTTCACAGAAGAGAGAAAAACCAGGTAGATGTCATCTGCAAAGAAAATTAAAATTATACGTCTCTGAGGATTATCAGTGAAAATTGAGATCTGGAGGCGAATTTGCTTTTGATATTGGAAGGGATAAATACCCAATGTAAATCATTTTATGTGGGCCTGTAGAGCGGAACAGAGAAATCAAAGATAAATGAGATTAAGGCATTTTTTAAAACTACATTAGACATATTTAAGTTACCCATGGAGGGCAAAAAGACTTTGGAGGAGATTAGCTTAGACTCTCAGCAATACATTCGTCTGGGAAATCAATTGGAATAAATCTTTTCTAATATGAATTGGTTGCCACCCCCACCCCCAGAGCCAGACCCCAAAACCCCCTTAAGAGCCCCTTTCTGCATAGCCTGGCAATCAGTTTGGGTAAATGACATACCATGTTATTTTTTGGTGATGTTTGGGATGGGAAACCTGCAGGTATAAGTTGATTTTTTTTTTTTTTTTTTCAAAAGGATGCCTGAGGGAGGGCCCCTTTGCCTTAGCCTCCTACAAATTCTCCTCCCATTTAATTCCTCTTGGAAGCAGAGATGGAAGCTAACTGAAATCAAATGCTATGCAGTCTGTGTTTCAGTCTCCTTTGCCAGAGTTTGAGCTATGTACAACTGCTGCGGTTTCACGCAGGTCTATATTGTTATTAAAAGTCGACTGGAAATGTTGTTAGCAAAGAAAGTGGAGGAAATGAGTAAAAAAGTAATACATTCAGATGCATTTGGCTCTCTTCCTGGGAGCCCTTTTAATATAAAGAAACTCAACAAAGTTGTATTTTTAGATCTGGAAAGATGTGTTTTCGTATTTCACACACTAAAGGGATTTGCCTTAATACACTCAATTTTCCCCCTCCCTCCTCCTCCCTTATGTGCTGGAAGAAATGAACTTCAATCCTCAACTGAATCACTGGATACACATATTCCGTTCCCCTCATTGGCCAGAATAAAAACCAATAAATGGATTTCATTTCTTTTGTGGATTTATAATAGCACCTGGCAAGGATGGTCTTAATCTCCTTACACTGCTTGCACCAATGAAAGAAACGTTTGCAGTACTTCTTGAGAAAGAAATGAAAGGATAATAGGAATAAAATCTGGAAATATAAATATTATCTCCATGAAGATCTGTTATAAAATGTATGAAATCCATATCACTGTCTCCAGACAGTGCTTGGCATAATAGCGCAATTTAGACAATAGGTTATTAAAGATGGAAAGAAATATATTCCTCTTAATGACGACAGAATTGTTCAGAGACAATTGGGAAGTATGGTTTCATGTTTAGACAGCAAATTGGTGGCAAACACCTAGTAGTAGACCTCTCAGAAACAGATTAAAAATATGGCTTGGTACAAATGACCTAAAGCCTGTGGTTTCTTCCCGCTGGTAGTCCAGACAGGCAAGTTTGTAGGGGTCAGGCTGCTATGTTTTGTCAACATCTTTGTTAAGCAAACACAAATCTATTTTAGACACTAGAAAGATGCTCCACTACTTGGACGTGGAACCTTCAGCCATGGAGGTGGAGGGATTGTAGCTTATTAATATAGTGAGGAATTCACCAGAATTTCTTTTTTTTTTTTTTCTGCCCAGTATTGATTACAATTTCCATTTTGCCTGAGATGGTATGAGTTATTTACTATGCCAGAAATGGGTGTGACAAAGACAAATTTCTCAAAAAAACCTAATGACTTCAGATAGCCTCAGGTTACTGGGAACCTGACCCAAAGTTTGCTGACACTGAAAGAAAATTTCCCTGTGATTTAATGACCTTTGATTCAGACTCAAAGGCCAAAGGCATTCCGGCAACAGATTGAAAGGTTTTAAGCTACTTTTAGTTTAAATGGCTAAACCCAAACCAACAATATACACTTTCTCACTAAACACTCAGCTTCTGTGGGACAAAACTGGAAAGGAATAAATGGTGCACAGAAGTCACACAAGGAATTAAGTTACTCTCTTACAATCTTCATAAAATGAGATAAGTTACACTACTCTTCATAGTCTTCCACCTTTACCTTCCATAATAAGCCAGCTAAGGAGGCCCTGGGGAGAACTCCACATCAAGAAAAGCATCTAATGTGAGAAACACAAAAAGTATCTACAGCGAAGTCTTTTGACTTATTTCAAGTCTGGATCTCCACACTGCAAACTTTGTCAGCATGAGATAATGATGGAGATAGAGATGTAAATTTTGCTTCTCTTGCTCTACCACAGAAACCTTTTTATATTTTCTAAATAAATAAATACAGAAATAGTCTGCCAGTTGTACTTGCTTAAAAAAAAAAAATCAACATTAAACTACTGTCATGCTTTCCGTGCTCCCTCACATTCCCTTCAGTCTGTGAATTTTACTCTTGCAAACTTGTCACTGGTACCCATTTAACTTTCCACCTACTTAAGCATTAATTGGAAAGGAATAAACCAACCTCCTTAATTACATCTATCACCAGACTATCCAAACTCTCACACCAGAAGAATCGTGCCATTCCTGCTGTTTCTCTCACCTATGTTCAATGTGTCCAACATCTCCAAAAGATGCTCAGTGTTTTCCAAATGAATGGAAGAGGAAGTCCTGAATTTTCCTGAAAACCCCAAGTAAACAAAAATACACCTTTCTTACCCTAAAACTTGGGCGTTCAGACCATGAGCATTTGATTTCTATCTCATGCCACTCAGACACCTGTCAGTAGAGCATGCTGCTGGCTGCTCCACTTGTAGCTCATCATGTAATGGGTTAGTACGGCCTTCAGTTAAAGAAAAAAAAAAAAAAGGCATTTTGTAATGTTGCAAAAAAGTATTTTTCTTCTGCGTGATAATTGAAGAGTCTAGAGGTAATGAAATTCTTACAATAGGAATGAGATAAAGGAGTATAAGGGGTGCAGGGCATCCTTTGTTTACTTACAAGCAAATTAAACTCTCCCCCGACACCTCCTGCAACACTGATTTTCACTGTGCTTCAGTGCAAGATCTTCAACAACTACAATGCTTGTAGATGCCCAGGTTAAACGTCAGATCTCATTTTAAGGCTTACCTCACTTCCATGATTAATTAGAAGCGAAATTTTAAAATAAGATGGGCAGAGAAGTGACTCTCAAACATTAATATGACTGAAGTTACGCCTACTCACTGCAATGACTCTTCCATAACAACCTATCCATCTGGTAAGCTACCAAGTTATTTTTCTAAGTGGTATTAATACATGTCCATCAAGTTATGTCCTTACCGACTTTGACAGCAAATGTGCAATAAAACACCCTGTGATCAGCTGACAAGTTCATAGGTGCCCAGGCTATAATAGACTTCAACCCTTTTCCCCTGCGGCATTTCAGATCTAATACAATTAAGCAGAAGCACTGTGGTGACTTTTCTGACAAGGACAGCATGTGTGACTCAAAGATACACGGGAGCACAACCTGTTGCTCGTGGAGATATGATTTGCAGAACCAGCGCATGGCGTAAAGACTGAATGCATGAGTGAATAGAGGCATTTTAAGGCTGGGACTGGTGAGCTTGTTTAGGAGGTGATCAGCTAAACACTCAGAAGAGAGAAACAGAGAAAAGATAAGATTACTTTCCACACAAGTGCTCACACTGGCACAAGTGGGAGACATGAAGAAGTGTCCCACAACCTAGAGGAAACGATCGAGATGACAGGAGCTAGCAGGAGCTGGCTTTTCACAGAAGCATGCTGGAGCAGGTAGTGGTGGCCTTCCAACTATGGAGATTGCCTAACATTTATCTAACTTCTTCTCACAAGAAAATCCATAGTGTTCCTGCTGACAGCAGCCCTTTAAACCAGTATGCATTACAGACACACACACTTGAAATTACCTTGTTCCTTTAATTTAAAACAAACTCATCTCAGATTCAAAAATGAACCATGTTGTCACATATTTCACTGCGTCTCACAAAAATGCCCTTTTCCCCTCATCTCAGGCTGCCTTCAAGTTTTCAAACACCTCTATTTCCCCCAGCTCTCAGCACTTAGTTTTCGTCCCCTTCTTGAAAACTACGCACACAGCTATGCAAATAGCTCAGCCTCCAGGTTCACAAAGCCCCGTAATGTCAGGTTATTTTAATTAAGAGTGCTTTCCAGCTGGCTGTTGTACAGGTGCACACACCCCACAAACACACAGTGAAAGGAGACTGATAAGGGAAGTAACATGTCTTTCGTTTCTGCCTCTGCAGATAAAGAACCAACAAGAAAAGCTGTGAATTTCAGTGCATACCAAAAATGGGCTTTTTTGCCTCAATGCCCAGGAAACTGTATGCCTTGGAAGAAAGGTAATCTGTCAGCAGGATTCTTTGCTCAGAAATAATCACAATGGGTAGCTAGGTCTGGCGGTTTTTTGTTTTGGTTTGGTTTGGGTTGGGTTTTTTTAATTATTGTTCCTAGCCCACCCACACAAATCATTTATTTAACTAAATAAAACAAAGGATGCCTGGCTTCAGGGCGGTATTCGCTCATTACTGACCAAAGTGCCAACGCCAGTTTTAACCCCTTGGGAACACTTACCATTTTCACTGGTGGGCCCCAGGGGACCAATTTCTCTTGGGAAAAGAAAAAAAAACCAAAATCCCAGAGCAAAAGAAAACCGGAGAAGCCCAGGTCCATTTGTTTAACAAAATACAACACTGCTCTCGGTGGGCAAACTCTGCTTCTCAACCAACAGGGAAGGCGGCAAGAAAACACACACAGGGAAAGCCTGGAGGCCATGTAATGGTCTTACAGCACTCCAGAAATAATTAAGAACTGTATTATTGGGAAAAGAGGTCTCATTAAATTGTTTTCAGATTGCAATTTTCTCCCAGCTTCTCCCCGATCTTTCCCTTTCCACCAGCAATCTTGGAGCAATGAAAACAGCAGTTTGCTTTCTAGTGCCTGTATTCTCTTAAAAATGTCATTATTCAATTATCTGTCTATTCACTGGCCCTAAGGTCCAGCAGAGTACATATTGTGAGCCTTCATTTAATGTTTTTAAATGCACTTCAGTCCACTTGTGATACAATAAAACTTTATTGAATTCTGTTCCCACATCACACTTACCATCTCTTACTTTTATTGATATGTAAGCCCATCTACTCTTCTGTCAGCAATAAAAGAAATATTTCTAGCAAAGAAATGACCTTTCCTTCCATCAATACAGTAATTGGGAAATGTGATTTCAGGTTCCATGCTTAAAAAGAAAAAAGGCTTAAGAAAACATGAACCATGCACAAGCATTGTTTTCCTTCCCCTTGTTAGCATTAAAGAAGCAGGAAAATTTCTGTAAGCACTGAAGATATTTGGTGCTTTCATAACATTTGTTAGTCCATGTACCCAGAAGAACGGAAAGGAAGGACGATTAATCCTCTCCTGGAAGCCACAAACATTTCTCCCTTGCAGGAAACAGCCCTTTGAACAGATCTCCCTAATACTAAAAGCTGATGGAAGACTCGTCGCCTGAGTGCAAGGAAAGTTATTATCACGGTGGGATATGCCATGCTTGAGGCCCCCGTCTCTCTCCCTCCTGCTGCTGCCATATTTTCCATCAATGCAGCAATGGGCTTGTCTTCATTGAGCCCCCATCTTTTATCCACCTTGTCCTGCCCTATATCTTAAATTTTCCAAGTCTCTATTAAAACCCAGACTGTTTCTGAAGGACAACAGTGCACAAGTTATTCTGTGAACTCCAAAATCTAGAACCTAAGGGAATTGAGAGCTCAGGAAAAACGGTGCGTAAATTTGTCTCAGCTAGCTAAATCCTCTTTCCAATACCAAGCTGGATCCTCAGGAGCCTGAACAGTTGTCTCTATGGGGAAATTAAGAGAAAAAGCACTCTAAAATACCTCTGTGCTTTCAACTTGCACCTTTTCTGAAACTGAAAATCTAAATGCAGATAATTCCCAAATTTCAGTCAAAGCCAGTGGGAGATAGTTGCTCACACGTTGGAAAATTTCCCCCTATTCTGACTTTGGGTGTCACCCATGAAGGGCAGTGCCACTGTCGTGGCCCACAAAACACACGTGCTCAGGAGAGCAAAGGGAAGAAGGCTTGTCAGCCTACAGTGGGTTGCTCTTTCTCATCATCCACCTCAGAAATACTTGCAGGACTGCTAAAACATGGATAGCTTGAGCTGTGAAGTGTTCTGTGTATACAAAGGTGGTATTTGAATGGGGAAAACCAACAAGTTGGTTCGGATTTATCAGATTATCGATAGAAAATGTGGCTGCTCGCAATGACAACTAGCTCAGCAGCTCTCCCACCACCACTGGTCTTGCAAAATTGGACTCTGTTGCTTGTCACCAGTCACTTGTACAACATTGGATAAATCACTCACCTGCTCTCTGTGCTGGCTCATGAAAAAAATGGGAAGTCCCTTAGTACATAACAAAGGTGAAATAAGAAAAATTACACTCGTAGACGTACTGGTACCATGACAACAGGACTGTACAAGCATGTGCAGAAGATACCGAAGTGTTTCTGCAATGAGAGTACTGACCTAGCTTCACAAAACCACCTCCACCATGGCTGTTCCCATTACCCATTTAACACTGCTCTGTAAAGGGAGAAGGAGAGAGGGAAAGGATGCACTAGCAAACAATAAAAGAGTACTGGATTAAAGGGAGCCTCATAAAGTGAGGTTTCTCATATTTACACACAGCATAACACAGCCTAAAATGCAGTTTCAGACATCTGTCTGCAACGGGCCATGTGTCCACAGCTCTGGCAACGGCAAACTGCAGGTCTGCAGTTGTACATATTTAAGAGAAAACCATGGAAAATCTCTCTTGGTCAGCAAGGATTAAAAGAAAATTCAATTTAAGAGAATTGCAGTAATAATTTCAGTATTTTGGAAGAAAAAAGGCAGCATTTAAAGCAGGAGTCAGAAAAATAAACACCACATGCGAAGGCCTGCTTTGAGAAACACAAAATTAATTTGGTGACTTTTTCTGATACCAGGAAAACACAACAACTGATGCCACTGAAGCCATTTAAATTAGGCCTGGTATCTTTTGACCTGCTGAAATCACCTGCTTTTCACTTGCTTTTCATTGTCAGAGGGCAACAAAAAAAGTCCAGACGTCCTTGGAATGACTGTCCATAAACTGACTACGGGATAAGGAAAACAAGGACAGGACTGGGCTATCTGTGTAATCATCTATTGTCTTCCCCACATGTCGAGAGTAACTGCAGCCTCATGAAACTCTCCTTGTCAGGGGTATCTCTAATGAACACACAGGAATGTGGTGTGGAGGGTAATATAAAGGACATTTCCTCTGGAAAATGCTATGAGATAGTGGTGGAAAAATTAATAAATAAATAAATAAAATCACAAGAGGAACAGATTACTCAATGGAGTTTTAAATCTGTAATTTTTTCTCTGAGGCAGTGTATAGACTAGCACTTTATTGAGCATAAGCACCTAAGGTCAGTCCTAACAACATCTGTTAAAGATGACTCCTAAACGCTTCTCTCTTGACACGCACACACGCTCCCCGCTGCCACTGAGCCAGCACTTGAGTAAACTGTCTCTCCATAAGGAATAAGTAATAATTTGAAACCCTAGGGATTAACCCATCCAACCACAGGAAGTAAGCTGGAATTGCACACAAGTACAAGCGCTTGCTGAAATATTAATTCCTTTGTTATGCAACTGCTGTGTTTCTTTAGGAGATGGCCATACCACAGACACCATTCACCAAGGACTCCGTGCACAAAGCCAACAAGGAAATGTGAATGGCCAAGGAAGGGTTTTCCCTAGCAGTGAGCAGCGCCAAGGAGCCTCTAGAGCCCACTCCCCTCCTTTAGCGAAATATCACGCAAGGCGGCTAGGTGTGTGTAGCAATGCTGAGAAAGCTGGACCTGAAAGGTCTTGGACAACAGCCCAAATTTGGCTAGACAGGGCTGAAGCACATGGGCTCGGTGACAAGAACCCAGTGGGACCAAATGACCCACAACAAATGGCAGAGGCATCACTGAGGGCATCAAGAGGGAAACAGATTTCATTCACCAGGTGTAGCTTTGGTCCAACCATAACCTTGCTGACCTCCTTGTCCAAAGCTGACACCTTCCCCATCGCTTTGATGGCTTTCACGCCACTCCTCAGTCCTTTTCACGGTACTCCTCAGTCCCAGGCAAGGAACATCTGCAAAGTTGAGCTGACCATTTTTAGAGGGAAGAAATGGAGCTGGAAACAAGTCCACGCAGAGACTGGGGTAGGAGAAGCATAAGAAGGAGTCCTAGGTTTCCCACTCCACATGTGCAGATGAAGGGATACAGTTTGCCTGAACACAACCGACTTCCCGGATGCTACACTGAATAACAACGACTGAAGATTTGACCAAAAATTTCTGATGCGATGCAGAACAACAAGCCCAGGAGATGGGAACCTATTTTACAATGTGCTCACCCGTTGTTTTCCCCTCCAATGACTCTTCTTGCAGAGGCACAATGTTTGATTCATAGACAAACGGAGGAAACAGCCATCAAAGCTACTAACTTAATTGCAAAAGAAGCATGGCTTGTTGTCGTCGTCGTTGTTTTCCTTCCCACATTCAGATCATTAAAACGTACTCAATCCCTACTGTACACTTGGTACTGAGTAACCTCGCACAAGAGTTATTTTACATTTTGTACACAGTGCCGATTAACACCTCAGGGCATAATACTCACATATTACCTTTCTCACAAGGCACCACTGTTCCTCTTTGTTTTAAATGCAACAAAGACTATGGAGGGGTACTAGGTAATGACTATTGCTTTATCAGCCCAGTCTCAGGAGGGAACAGCATACCTCATGAAAATCACAAATCAGAAGGAAATACGACCTGCTATGATAAGTAGAAACTGATCTCCCCTTGCCCCCCCACGCACAGTGTCATTTGTAAAATGAAAGACCTCATTTAGAGTGGAATAACTCCAAACTGGTAATTTAGTAGGAGCTCACTAGGGCAGACCCTAAGCTCCTAATGTCACTCTTTCCATGGGTTTAATAGCTCACTCCATAAAAAATATTCCATCACTGCATTTAGAAGCTTCACTTTTTTTTTTTTTTTAAAAATCAAATATGGACACANTGGTAATTTAGTAGGAGCTCACTAGGGCAGACCCTAAGCTCCTAATGTCACTCTTTCCATGGGTTTAATAGCTCACTCCATAAAAAATATTCCATCACTGCATTTAGAAGCTTCACTTTTTTTTTTTTTTTTGAAAAATCAAATATGGACACACTAAGAGCAGAGAAACAGAGTCCCTCAGCAGAGAGGGTCCCCTTTGCTCAGAGACGTGGCCTTAACTGCATCCCTCACCTTGCAGTTTCACAACAAGCAAAACCCTGACAGCCTTTCCACATCGCAGTGGCAGGCAGGTGGCCACCTCCTGCATGAGGCACGGGGATCACCCGAGGGGTTGCAAGATCTCGCTTCCCCTCTGGACAGTGTGTCTGTCATTTCTCAGCCGCATTTGCTCTCCTGCAGCTTATGCTCAGGGCAACGAAGAAGATGCTCTTAGTCCTTGAGCCAAATCCTGGGTTTCAGTGAAGTCTCCTGCTGTTCTCTCAATACAATTCTGTGGCTCGAAAGCATCCCATACCCATATCTGATTTATTATTTCGAGAGGTGTACTATGAGCTTTGGCCTACTCAAACCGAAAACCTAGAAATAGTGCTGTTATTCACTGTTGAGTCCTTTATGACTGCCAATAAAAAGTGCACTCCTAGTATTTTTGTTGTTATTTCTTTTTTGAGGTATGCCATTTTTGACAGTAGCACTATAACTGTGTCTAAGAAATTTGGTTTCTACAGAAAGCAAATTCTGAGGTACGCTTAACTTTTTGTAGCTCTGACATTTCCCGTTCAGTGCACATTGCTGTAATCCCAGATGACTGTCTTTCTACCCTCAAAAATGCAGGCTAAATGGCTTCGCTGTAATTTGCCTTCATAACTTTGGAAGCTTATAAATTATTATTTTCTACGATAAAACATCAAATTTCCCAAAACATTTGCTTTCTACATCCTTGGAGAGACAACACCATATTTAAAGCACTTATCAAATGTCACCAATTACATGGACACAGGTCTGTCAAAGCGCACTGCTATATGATTACAAGCATAAAACTCAGAAAAGAGAAGGTATAAGCTGGCAATAGTGCTTCATTCTTCTGGTCTGCTTTCACTAACGGGGCTTCCCAAGTGTTTTCCAAAAGGTGATATGTCACTGTTACACTGTACAACAAGGAAAACATGAGGCACTATTAGGATATTTTTAACCTAAGCACAAACCTTGCACAGAGGACAATTTTTCATACCTTATCAGCTCAGTCTCATAGGACACACGTGGTTTGTCACAGAGCGTTTACTGGCCCTCAGGCAACAAGAGACAAGCTCAAGGCTGATCCAGTCTCCACAATAAATCAGATCTCTATTAAAGAAACAAATGCAAATACATCAAGATACATACTGTAAGGGACACATTCATACTGCACTTCCAGGTACTTGTACGTCCCAGGGCAAGGGTCTGGAAACACATCGGGACCAGCGACAACTGCACATTGGGTCCGATTACTGCATCTGAAAAGCAAGAAAAAAGAGAGTCAGAAAACAGTCCAGACAGTCAAGAGGTTGAGCAGCCCCTCTGGCGTCAACAGAAGTGAAGATGCAGAAGCCAGGACTTCAGCATCAGCTGGGGAAGCTGACCAGAGAGTGTGCAAAGGCT
This sequence comes from Steatornis caripensis, assembly GCA_013398225.1. NCBI lineage: Eukaryota > Metazoa > Chordata > Aves > Caprimulgiformes > Steatornithidae > Steatornis > Steatornis caripensis. Next base: position 11,233 of record VZSC01011177.1, read on the forward strand.
GGTAGCAAACACTGATGTCTTCGTCAGCTTATTGCCAAAAGAGAACAGAGATGGTTGCACAACTCCTTCCCCTCCAAGCAGTTTTTACAGCACTAGGAGGTATTTCTTTAAAACAAAACTGAGAGGAAGATTTCAAAAAAATGATTACAGGTACATGGTCCTCTAATTCTTGAAACCCAAACTCCATCACAGTGTCCTCAACTAACCTTAAATACCAGCATCCCCACCAAATGAAATGCAAAGACTAAACCAACAACACTTGTGGCAAAAATAATAATCGCCTATTTTACAGCAGACATAACAAACACACTTTACAAAATATTTATAAAGTGCTCCCACAAAAAACAGTCATCTTGAATAATGATATTTAGTGCAAAGCAAGGACTAGACACAGCAACACTTGAGTGAAAAAAAATATCACCAAATAAGCTGTCTAAAACCCAAAATAGTAATTTTTTATACACAGCCAACACACTTGCATTAGTTATAAATGGCTGTTTTGTTCAAGGATTCTGCCCAGCACTGATTCATCTCCTGAGACAATGTATTTTTTTCAAAAGCAAACGTTGTTTTCATGGAAGATCTTGCTGTACAACTGCACAGAGAAGGAACTGACCCTGCCTACTGCAGTAAGTATCTTTCAGGTTCAGAGCACACACACACAGGTTGGGCCCTGCGAGATGCTTTCCTTGTGGCACATATGACTCACGTCGATGAGTGACTGATCTGTGCATGCGTGGAAACCTACGTTTGCCTCTGCTTTTCTGGTACACGCACCTCTATGCACAACTTCTGTGTATTTTGGGGATGCAAAACCACTTAGCAAACAGTGGTTCTACACAGAAAAATTCTCTGCTTGTTTGTGTAAAGAAAAAAAGAAAAGAGAGAGGAGAAACATAATTAGTCTTTGATTTTTATGCTTTTGCATGCCAGAAAGAGACCTGCTAAGGGCCAGACCACTGCATTTACTTTCTCTAAGATGCTGCATCCTCTGATGTGACATGGAACCCCTGACCCTCCTGCTCTTCTGGTAGAAGCTGCAACATCCAGTGTAGAACTCACTTAGGTCTGCAGTGGAAATGCTTCATGTTTACCTGAGGCTACAGTTTGTCAGCCTTAATGAGGATTTTATTTGAGCCCATAAATTAAAATTGATTCATTAGTGACTGCCTTAAGCTCCACAATTTCTTTAATTTTATGGAAAGATTAATAAGAGCTGATACGCTTGCTCATTGGGCTGTTTTGCTTGATAACACATAATCCAGAGGGCTGGGACATTCTTGTGTTTTCCAGTTGAAAGACGACAGTTATCACAGCAAGTGACTAGTTTTATCGTATGCACAGGAAAACAATTTTATTAACAAAAAGGATAACTTTGTTGTCCTCACTCTTCTACCTACAGACAGGTGGCTTGGCTGGGATATCACAGGTAGCTCAGGTTGTGCGAGTAGGCAGTCTTCCAGGAGAGGGTTTGAACATAATCCAAAACTTTACTTTCAACAAAAATCCTTTACTGGGCTTAATGTGCCTTTCAAAAAGCAATTGCACCGGCCTAATCAATAGTCTCTCTGGCTGCAGGGACAGCCCTGGCCACGTTACACAGAGTAAGAGCAATGGATAAAAGAGACATTTCAAAATCATGAGTCAGGATCCAAAATTATGAGGAACTGGAAGTGAGGGAAGGAACAGATGCATTTAGGGTTCATCTGCCAGTGTTTTCTTTCTTTCTGTCTGTAAGAAAGCATTTACTTTGAATGGTCAAGCATTTCCTTGCGACCATTTCTTTTTTATGCTAGAACTTGGACACAAAAATCAGAAGTAAAAACATGTAATCTAGAAAGCTCCAGGTTCATTACCAGTATTTCAAAACTTGGTTTGGATGCCAAAGGCTGTGAACACCAGCTTTAACCTCTCCAAATGTGTACTGCCTTTGGGAATATCACCAAAGAAAGAGAATAAAAACACCATGATAAACACCAAAGAAAGAGAATAAAAACACCATGATAAAAGGGGTTGAGTGGGGAATGCACGGTGCTGGTATGGGCTTTTCTCCCCAAGCCTAGCAAGTCCTGAAGTGCCCTTGCACACCCCTGGATCAGGGGATGGCAAAACACTGAGCCTACCAAACACAGAAACTTCAAAAGAAGGTGAGATCAAACTGTCAGTGCCCCCCTGGGGGCAGGGGAAAACAACAGAACACCAAACAAAAAGCTGCCAAATAAAAGCTCAAAAACTATGTAGTGTCAGTACCTCAGACAATTTGCAAAAAAGGGCTCACACACACAAAAAAAACCCCCACTAAAACCAGAAAAACTCAATCTCCTCTCTTTCTCACACTCATTTCATATGGGCAGCAAAACTGTGTCCAGCATTTGGTATTTCGAGTTTCCTTTTATCACCACAGGGTGAAAAATGCAGGTTCCCATTCCAGTGCACTTAAGGAATGAGGGCAATGTGGACTAAAAACCTTAAAAAAACCCAAATACCTGTTCAACCAACTATTACTGTCAGACATCAGCCTATGAAAATCTAAAGGGAGAAAGAGGTAAAAACCTCTCATCATTAAAGCTCTGGTTGCTGTGCTTTTGCTCATACTTTTTTCCCACTTTCACAATAGCTTCTTGGTCCCTTCAGTTTTGTCATATTTCTTTCCAGACAGATTAAAGGCCCAGGTGACACTAAGTGACACACAAGAAGTGACACAGAAAAGGAGATGTGTAAAAGAAGATGCATCTGTAGTCTTGAAAAGGGAGGGGGAAAAACCCATGTAATCATGCCTTACTCCATTCCTGGCAAACTAGCCCATGAGCTCTTTGTAAATCATGGGATTACACACTGAGATTTCTCGGAGCTTGGGTCTTGGCAAGACTCGCTCCAAACTCCTAGGAGTCGTGAGGCTCAGAGCTGGGTATTGACCTTTCCAGTCAATGTAACAAAGATCCCTTTTTTAAATTTTGGTGTTTCCTTGAGTTTTGGGGTTTTTTTAAATTTCCTTTTGTTTTTACCCTCCCTTCATGAAGGAAGACCTTTACTAACTGCTGGAGTTACACAGAGAGAACCAGCACTGAATCAGCTCAAGTATAAATCTGTCTCTTCTATAGCGCAATCGCAGAAACACTACCCAGGTCCCTTAGCTTTATGCTAGAAATGGCAGCTCCACATCTTGCTAGATTCCTGCAAATGGCAGGAACCATTTGCATTGCTGGCTCTAGCCTAACTGTACTCCAGAAAAGTACAGTCACCTTTTTTACACCCATCTATACCTCTTCTTACCACCTTCTGATAAGGTCTCTTATTTCTAGTGCTGATTCATCAGCTCTTTCAAACAAAACTACCTCTTTTTCCCCCGCGTTGCCCTCATGCCACGGATTTCCTAAAAGACATCCTGCCTCTCAGGGTATTTTCTCATTCTCCATCCGCTCTGACACCAAGTAAACAAGAGAACTATGGGAGGAATCTCTGAATTTGGGGAATCAGATAGGCAATTTTACGCCTATTAAAAAAGTAGCTTCCGTTTTATTAGTTTGTACAACATTTTAAGGCAAAAGTTCCAGAGAGACATAAGAATTAAAGGAGCCCCTGAAGTGGCTTTAGTTCCCGTCATTGCCGTTTATCATGAAATCTGACAAGGAATTTACAGCCATCCTGTTGTCTGGGGCTGGTTTGTTTTATTTTGAAGTCCTTATTTCTACATGTAATCATTCCTCTCTCCCTGTTGCTCCCTGAAGTGCAAGGTGGGCACATGAAGATAGAGCCTGCTTCTCAGAGACCCTGCACGTCTTCAGCCACCACCGTAACTGCTGCTCGGATCCGTGGACACTTTGTCTGCACCAAGAGTGTCCACAAAGCTCACCAGAAATAACTCATTCTGCTGCCACAGCATTCAGGCTAGCAATGCAAAAAGCCTGCTGCATTTTCCATTTTGCAAGACAAGGAAAATGTCACTTGCCAGTGGCTGGGTTCCTCTCTAAACAATTGCGTTGGTGCACAGTGTGCTCAGAGAAAAGGTCAGTATCTCACATCCACTTTGCCAAGATGCAGATGCCTACCAAGACCAACCAAGAGATCAGAAACCAAAGCATAACCTGAGATCCGCATGTTCACCCTGACTTGAAATACTGACAGCAACATAGGTTCCTGCATATTCAGAAAAACGGAATACCCCAAGCCCTCCTAAAAACGAGTTCAAGGTACTCAGCAGCCTTTAAGCACCCAGTATCTCACAAAAAGAAGTTCATGTTATCTATGCTTTGAAGAGGAAAAATCACCTCCTGGGAAAAGTGTAAATTGTCCCAGTCACAAGGAAAAAAAAAAAAAAAGTAAAAAGAAAAAAAGGGGTTCTTTATGCCTTCTTTCCAGCTAGGTTTACTCTCACTTATTACGGTACTTGTTTTGTCTTTCAGATGTGGAAAAATATTTGTCCTAGAAGAGAGGTGTCAATCCAGTGTAACACATACACTGTAACAGAAAACATGGATTATTTTTCCAGAACTTCTCCCAGTTCCAGTGGAAAATGTCTTTCAAGAGTTTTAATGTAAAACATTAATAATAATTCATGTGGCATTTGTTTTGCATTTATAGCAGTGGGACTGAAGGAAGCATTTGAGTTCAGAAGCAGCTGCAGGGCTCAACCCTACTTGCAACTCTCGGATCAGACTTAAAAAAAAAAACAACACTAAAACTTCATTTCCCTTCAGCAAACTTCCATTCCTTCTCCCTGGCACCATTTTTATGATTTTTAAGTGACAAGGTCGTCTTGTGATAGTGAGGCAGAAACACTTCAAGACATAAACAGCTGCTTACTCCTGCTCTGACATCTTTGATTTTTTTCCAATGCTGACATCGTTGATATATTTACCAAAAGAGAAAGAAAAGCAAAAATAATAGTTTGGCAGGTGATGCTTATTTTAGGCCTTTCCAGAAACTTTAATAGCACAGACATGTCAACAGCATCAGGCTAGACGCGTCTGGGGCGATATGTTTGCCAGAACAAAAATGCAAAGGCAGCACAAAATAAAAGATCAATACCAAACAAAAGCCTTTCAGCATTAATCATCGCAGGCACAATACCAGTAAGTTCTCCAGGTTCCCATCCAGGTGGGGACCATTTGCCCCAGACAGGAAAAATAGGTGCCAAAATGATGGGGACAGGCACCTGCCATGCTAGGGCCTCCAGGAGAAGAGCAATCAGAAATCCATGCAGCGGTCCGTAACAAGACTAGAGGCCCAAACATCAGTTTCATGCCCAACACACCCTCTTTCTCCTGGTCTTTATTGTCTAGAGACAAGCAGCTCTGAGGTGGAGCAGTGCTTTCTGCGACACCATGGCCAGCAGCTCCTGCAAACAGGGCATACTGCAAAGAACTACAAATGGGGAAGCCACCCGCTACCTCAGAATTCTCAATCAGACCATCAGAGTCTAGCACTAGGCTCTTAAATACCATGAAGACTGGAAAATTTCAGGCTACATGACCATGGACTTGGATTCGTACAGAAGGCACTGAATTGCCACATCCACCCCTTGCTGCTGCTGACAAGCTCTGCTCATAGCCAGTGCTGCCCTCCACCTACAGCAACTTATAACAAGGGATTCTTAATGCCCATGCATGTCAACCAAGCTGTCTAACCTGTGTTTTTATGAGCACTGGTTGCCAAAAACCAAAGATACTCTCCTTTTTCCCTCAACTGAAACACCTACTTTACACAGACCTTTTTTTTCTGCAAAGACAAGGCAGCTGTCATGTGCCTAGACACGCTAATACAGCCAAGACATCAATATCTAAACCTCTTTCTCAAGGTCTATTATACTTTTCTAATGGTTTTACAGTAAGAGACAGACTTAATTCATTATCCTTTATGGCAATGCTGCAAGACATCCTTTTCCTTCTCTGGAACACAGAAATCTCCTCTCTGGATGACTGCTTTAAGAAAGAGGCTGTCACAGCAAATAAGTCAGCCAGGAGTGTGTTCTCCCCTGTCAATATGTGATATTTCCAAATCGACCCTTTAGGAAGGGCCAAGGAAAAAAAAAAAAAAATAATGCCCTGGAGAAAGTAAACAGGAAGCAAAGAGAAATTTCACTCGTGAGTGGAGTCAACGTGATGGCTTGCAAATAAGGAGACAAAAGGAAAGCAAGCAGAGAACGGAGGCAGTGGAGGGGGAGAACAGAACCGCAAACCCTGAGAAAAGCCTTTGGTTCACCACATTTGCTTTCAATAACAGACTGCACAAAAGCAAAGCGAAATTCTCTGCCTGTTTAGCTTCCAGAAACAAAGAATTCCTCAACAGAATCTTTTTCTGCCTCCTGAAAACCTTAAAAGCAAAGGATCTAATGACAGGGAGATGAAAATCCAGTTTCTCTAACATTTTCTTCATTATGAATGGGCCGCTGTATTGATCTTTCAGAGCACAGAGAAGCTGGCTTTTCAACCTCTGGTGCGATATAATTATCTGCGGTGTTTAATGCTAGCACAGACGAGTCCCACTACACACTGCATTTTGTTGTTTTATTGACGGGTTTTAATTATCTATCCAGGTACTAGAGCTGTCAGATAGGCTGCTTCTTATGTGATCAAACTAATACAAGATGAGGCAGAGCATCCTAATTGCAGCCTCGCCAAGCGCCTTTGTGGAGATATGCCAGCGAGATAGATACATTTAAACCGCTATGGCTATTGTAAAGTCCTATGATGTTTGATGGGAAAAAGGAGTCCTCCTTCTATAGCCTCAACCCGTTTTGTTCCTCTAATTATTTTTTTTATATTGAGCAAAGCAAAACTGAAGAAAAACAAACCACCAAAACCACACCAAAACCCCAGCCGGACAAACGGCAAAAAAATCATTCAGAGCCAAACCAAATCCGAGCTGTAAAGGTCACTGAGGGGACTACCTTGATATATTATGGAGAGTCTGGGAGCAAGATGGAAAACAGGTCCTGGAAATAATTTAAATACCAGTTTTATGTAGGAAAAAAAGAAAAAGCAATTACACAGTTTCAACTCATTGATAAGGCCCTTAAAATTTAACAAGAAGCATTTAACAGCAAATTCACGAGATTTAACAGATTTAACGGCAATTTGGGGCACCCCTGCACATAGTGCATCTGCTCCACTGCTGGGGACTCCCCAGCTCAGAAAAATGGGGTCTGGGGCAGGACCCATCAGTGAGGATGCCCTGGCTTGTCATCACCCTCAAACTAGGGTCCCCCCAAGAAACTAAAGCTTCTTCCTGTGCTTCGCCATGTAATGTCTCTTAAATTTATAGTTTCCTTGGATTTCTTTCTGTCTCATCTTTTTGTGATTAACAGTGAGGAGGGGAGATGAAATCCCCAAAGACAATGAATGTGTACCCAATGGGAAAATCTGCCAAGTGCCTTGCGCTAAATGTGCCTGGCTGGAAGAAACATTCATTGTTAGCACAAGAATGACAAAATGACAATCTGTCCAAGCCATTGGGTATACTTGGACAAAAGGTTTGGGTCAGCGTGGAAAACAGATCTGCACTGAGCACATCTAAATTAGTCACAGTGTTGCTCCAGCTACAAAGAGCTGAGGACACAAGCAAGGCCAGGTTTGCAATGTAGGCTAACACCTTTCATTGGATGCCAGTCCGTAGGGCTGAAAACTGAACCTGGCAAGCCTTAATGCCATAAAGCTTACCTTTTAAAGAACTACAATGGCCCTTCTACAGGTACTCTGTTTCTTCCATAAACTTCTCTTGCACCCTAATAAAAACCCACTTTACAAAACACTGACAGGATATCTGGAGAGGAGAGCAAACACCTAAACCAAACCAATCAATAAAAGGCTCATCGGTTTAGCCAGAGTTAACACTAGTTAAAATAGCTGTGAACAGAAAATAATCTTTTAATTTGGGTTAGGAGGTCAAATTAACGGCTAGAGGAGGTCTTGGCTGAATTTCAGCTGGCGCTCCGCATTACTTTGTCTTCATTGTCATGTTAAAACAAGTCAACATGACTTAAAGCCCATTTTTTCTTCTTCTTTAGCGCAGCTACCCAGAGCTGGGACAAACAGAGCAAGTGGAAAAGGATTATTTTCTCTTCAACAGCTCTGAACCATGTTCAGACCCTTGGTCTACCTTTACCTATGTATCCACTGAGTGTGCAGCGTATGGAGACAATGCTGTGCTGGACACTGTGGTGCTGCAGCCTTGTAGCATCACGAGACACGAACCTGCTGCTCAGCGCTGGCTGAGTAAAAAGCAAATCTGAATGCCAACGTTTAGAAAATCTTTTAAATATGTTAACAAAGAAAGAATAAAAACAAGATATTCTGCCTTGTTGTTAAAGGAAAATTCGGTATTACTTCCATTGTATCCCCCTTCACTAATTGTCACATTTTCTTGAAGTACAAGGAATAACACAGCCTGTAATAACTGCAATGCTGCCATTTACTGTCACCACCCAATGCCCCTGTCCCAGCCACTGACTGATTCCTGCAAAAGCGAAAACTAAGATTAGAGAATATTGTCTCTAAATGGGTTAAAGTAATCTGTATTCATGGACTGATAAGTTTAATGTATTAGCCTTTCACCTCTGTGAATAGGGTTAAAGAAAGGTTTTGGGCCAAAATAATTTGTAGTGCACTTCATCCCAAATTTGACATAATAATTGAATGACTGAATGAAACAAAAATGAGTATGTCCAAACAGCGCCCGAGGTCAAAGCTGGGCAACTCCCTGATGAACTCAGGAGTGAACCAAAGGCATCCATGCAGCACTGTTTCTGAAACCCACAGCAACCTCTCTCTTCACCACTCTTGCAAGTGGCACGATACCAAGGTGATTTTTAAGTAAAGGTCCATAGATTTTAGTTAAGAAAGCAATGACCCCTCAGCCTCTTGAGGGGGAAAGCTTCCCAACCAAGTGAGATGTAGGATCAACATGTGACAGGTTATGCCTTTAGCATCTGGCTAAATCAGTTCAGACAAAAAGATAATATTAGTAAGTAAGTAAAACAAGCAGCCTGCCAAGGTCGTATGCTATTAATACAGTACCTGTTAATGGCACTTAATTTTGTACAGTACCTTGTGCAAAGGAGTCTTGGCCCCTGTCTGTGTCTCAGGCATTAAAGCAGTACAAATAATAATCAGAAACAAACCAAACTTTCTCAAAAAAATAATCCTGAAACAAACTAAATATGTTTTTGATATTCAAAAGGGATTTTTTGATTTTATTTTATTCCAACATAGCCAACTCTGCCTCTTTGATCTTCAGCCCAAAGCTTGAATAAAGGCAGCTTGCACTTTGATTCTAAGCTCAAGAGAAAGCACAGCATCACAAAACCTTCATATGCTTTCCAGCCCAGTGTTGCCCAGCCAAAGAATATATGGAAGCAAATGGTAACAGGAAAAATAAAATAAATTTTAAAAAAAACCCTAATCTTAGATATATTACTTGAAACTGCCATTGTGAAGCTCCTCAAAATGTCTAAACATAGCACTGAACTTTCTGTGGCTGCATGCAGCAACATGGGAGGGGATGGTGGGATGCACTTCTGAGAACATCTGTCCAGCAGCTCCAGTTAGGCTTACTTAAGCTGTGCTTAGCACTAAGCTGGGGGAGATCAGGGATGACAAGCCCCTGCCCTCCCACACCCTATTCCCTCCTCAGTTGTCCTTCCTGGGGCAGTTTTCAGCATATCTATCCATCTATCTATCTATCTATCTATCTATCTATCTATCTATCTATCTAATCTCAGTTTTCAGCTATATATACCTACCAGCTCTTCTCCTGTCCCACCCTATCTGGTCACCATTCTGAAAGGGACACTACTTGCTCATTACATACCTTATCTGCTTTTAAAATTTATGGTTAAAATGCAGACAGATTTGCCTAAAAATACTATCCTGAGAAAAAGTCTGATAGGAAAATGGCCTCTGAACATCTGTGGGATAACAACTGGTAGGAACAGAGCAACACAGCTTCTGCAAAACCTCAGGTCTTCTTTGTGAAGATGTGGAAAATACTTTGTTAGTGGAGGATTGGCTAATGCTGTACTTACAGAATTAAAACTCATTGTATGTAAGAAAGCTTCCTTTGAGGAAGCTAAACTCAAAGGCAAATTTTTCCAGAAAGGCTCTTCCTCCCTCCAGAGCCGGATTTTTCCAAGAGCTTGGCTCTTCTTGGAGGAGCTACAAAAAGGCCCAGCTGTTTAAGCATGGCCTGGGACTCCTTGGTTCTCATGGACAGCAGTGAAGCTGCCAGCTGTTAAGCATTTTTAAGGCATCAGGAGTGCCTAACCACTTTGGTAATCCAACCCAGATAGCTGTGTGGAAAAAAATCCCTCCTGTCCAGGACTGCACAGGAGCCTTAGGTGGGGTAGAAACTGGGAAATACACATTCCAGAACATGGAGCATGATTCCAGCAAGTCAACTTTAAAATATGTGACTGATGCTGCTCAGAGATACTAGCTGAAGTCCAGGGAGATGGATGAAAGGCTAAAGATGCAGGACAAATTCATCAGATGTCTCCATAAATCATTTCTATAGTTCACATTTGTTCTCTGCCTTTCATTACTTACATTTCTAAAGCCACTGGGTGCCTTAGTGCAGTGAATCTAATAAAAGGGAAGATAAATTTTAACATCCCTTTTTGAAACATCTTAAAATGATCTAGCTTTCTTCTGAATGCTAATGGCAAGCATTACAAGAAAGACACTGTCTCAAAACAATTCACCAGGGCTGGAAGTGAAAGCAGAGTCCTGCTGTAGCCTGGAAATTCACAGTCCTGGTCCCCTCCCTCAACTAGTATAAAATATCTTATTTCTGGCCCTAGTGTTTTGGCAGCCTTAACTTTGTCACCGAATCCTGCCATCAGTTTGCACAGACTCTCTGACTCAGGGGCAAAATTCCATACTTGAGAAGAGGAGGAAATATTTTTGGAGATTGGCAGTTTGGAAAAGAATCTGAGCTGCCTGACAGCTGTTTGGAGACATGAGATGCCAGAGGGGTCCCAGCGGAGCATACAGTATTACACACATACACATGCACAGAAAATCATTAAAGTTTCTGTCTCTAAAGTTTCACATTTAATGAAAGAAAGTGAGGAAGATATCTGGAGAATTCTTGGGTTATATTAACAGCTAATGATATTCCCTCCACCAGGAGTGCAGCCCTGGCAAGCTCACCAACAGTGATAGGGAGGACCCGTGAAAACACCAGCGGGTCCAGGCAGTGTGGCGAGGAGGAGCGGGGAGAGCCGTCCTTCTCTTTTTCCCTGCCATGTCCCCAGGGAGGTTGGGAATTGAGCAAGAGAGCCTGCTGCTGCATGGCTGGAGTTGTTCTATGACAGAAGCAAGGACCTTTATAACAGAGTTTAATCCATCGCAGGTTAAACAAAACAAATGACTGCACAAGTGAGCAATTAAAGAGCATTCCACAGTCAGCACTCCGAAAGCCTCACTATTGATTAATTAGGTTCAAAGGGCCAAGGCTAACCTCACAGTCCCCTGAGAAAAAGACCACTTAGCCCCTTTAAAAAAGAAAAAAAAAGAAAAAAAAAATCAGCTTTCTCATTTAACACTTGAGCGTCATTTAAACAGCTGCTAAAGCAGTGAAACAATTACTTGGGACTGACCTACATTGAGCTGTATAGCTTTATTACATTCAGGAGAAACTTAATTAAGCTTCTGTTACTTAATAAAAGCAAATAAAACCCCCCATTTTATGGCACGGAGCTGCACTGCTACAGCCATGTGAAGCTTTCAAATTTGGCAGCAGGGTTTCCCAAGAGAGCGTGGCTCCCACTATCACATTTCTCCTCATTGCATTTGAGGAATCAGAAGATACAGGATATTTTTATGTGCCAGTGCTCCTTGTGGCAGGCTAGCTTGCTCTGCTAGCTACCACCAAGGAGGGGAGGACAGTAGCCTCTGATACCTTCCCTGCTACCTTATGAGACCTACTGCACCTGTGCAATATGGTCTGCTCCCAACCACATCATTGGATAGGTCATGAGTACTTCAGCCCTGCCAGGAGAAAGGCATCAACTATTCCCTTCACCGCAAGAAACAAAAAAGCAACCTGTTCCTGGATAAAAAATCCATACTGTGGCTGTACAGCTGCTCTTCTCCATGGGCCTGCTCCATAACCCAGTGAATACAATGGGTGAACGGTCATTTACAGGAACCACTGACAATCAACAGGGTCTGAGCTGGGCAGCAAGAGCGTACAATCAAGGACACTCCCATATTTAGAAAATATACAAGAGTTTCACCAGTTCATGTCACCAGACTCCCCAAACCATCCACCTTGAATATTAATAGTTTATTAACATTTTAAAACATTGTTAATAAGGACAATCCCATACATGTGACCCAGACTCAGTTACATGCATCCATTCTAATTGCATGCAACCACTCTACAGTATTATCAGCCATGTGCTACATCCACACCACTCTCACAGAACCACAGATTCACAGAATGGTAGGGGTTGGAAGGGAATTCCAGAGACCATCCAGTCCAATCCCCTGCTAAAGCAGGTGCCCCTAGAGCAGGGTGCACAGGAACGGCTCCAGGCGGGTTTTGAATATCTCCAGAGGAGACTCCACAGCCTCCCTGGGCAGCCTGTGCCAGGGCTCTGTCACCCTCACAGTAAAGAAGTTCCTCCTCATGTTCAGGTGGAACTGCCTGTGTTCCAGTTTGTGCCCGTT
>VZSC01011177.1:24616-34789 GCA_013398225.1 Steatornis caripensis
CTTAGAGATGACTTCCAGAATGATCTGTTCCATCACCTTTCCAGGGATGGAGCTGAGGCTGACTGGCCTGTAGTTTCCCAGGTCCTCCTTTCTGCCCTTTTTGAAGATTGGAGTAACATTGGCTTTCCTCCAGTCCTCAGGCACCTCTGCTGTTCTCCACGACTTTTCAAAGACGACAGAGAGTGGCCTGGTAATTACATTCGCCAGCTCCCTCAGCACTCGTGGCTGCATCCCATCGAGACCCATGGACTTGTGGGTGTCTGGTTTGCGTAAGTGGTCTCTAACCCAATCCTCCTCGACCAAGGGAAAGTCTTCGTTTCTACGGACTTTCTCTCTTACTTCCAGGGACTGGGGATCCTGATGGACGGCCTCAGCAATGAAGACTGAAGCAAAGAAGGCATTCAGTAACTCCACCTTCTCTGTATCTTCCATCACCAGGGCACCCGCCTTGTTCAGCAGCAGGCCCACATTTTCCCTAGTCTTCCTTTTGTTACTGATGTATCTGAAGAAGCCCTTCCTGTTCCCCTCCCTAAAATGCTCATCTTGCCCTCCTCCTGTTCTCACACAAACAGTTCGCGTGCTCTGACTTACCAAAATATTCTGTTTTCTGGAGAAACTATGTTCCCAGACTTGTACGAGTAATGGAAGTTAGTGCTTAAGCTGCAAAAAGCCAGACAAAAACACTCACTCACCAGCTGCTCAGAGCCTCTGGACTTTCACTGAACTGACCACGGATGCTCAGACAAACCCTGGAAGCTTTGATGAGGTCATGGGAAAATTTCTTCTCCTTGAGAGAGAGAACCCAAAAGGTGTCCCTTGCCAAGTAGACGTCATGGCCAGGCACCTCTTCAGCACTGGCACCACGGCCAGAAAATTACTTCTGAACACACGCTGGCTCCTGCTGTGTTTCCCAGCCAAGTAACTTGCCAACTGGCTTTTGGTCCTACTGAACTCTGTGCTGGATGCTCGAGACGATGCTACTGGATTTTTTGCCACGGCCAGTTCCGTGTGCGCCCTGTTGACATTTATGTTGATAAAGCTCCCTATTCTCTCAAGATGAAGACATGGGTGCAGAGGTGACAGCTGCACTCCCCTGAGGCCCCCAAAGACTGATTCCCCCAGCCTCACGACACAGAGGCCCTTGCATCAGCTCAACAAGTCACAGAAATTAACTGTTAATAATGCTGTGACAGCTCCCAGGCTTAAAAATCACAGGCAGCTCTGAATTACTGCACCCCATCAGGACCATTAGTGCCAAGCATACTGGTCTGATGATGCCTTGTCCCTTGCACCTACTTTGTTCCTGCTTTCTGCAGTAGTTTAGCACCATAGATTTCATTCAGCATCTGGAAGAGTTGGACTTAATTCCACAGATGGCCGTAAACCCTTAGTTCCTATCCTCTAGCAGAACGCCTTTATGGTGGTGAAGTCCAACCTCTTCTCTTTGTAATGGGCTCCACTTTTTCTGAGTAATTGAGGAAGCATTTTGGTAGGCGCTGAAAATGGCATCCTCGCTTTCTACTGTATGTTGAACTGCAAAGTATCAGGCAGGCTCTGCCACTATCTGTCGTGGTGAATATTTGACCAATTATTGTATAGGCAAGAGCGGTAATGGAAAAAATGATACATTCAATTCCAAGTAATGCCGTTAGAATTGTGATGACTTAAAATCCTGCAATACTTTGGTAGTCCATTTTGCAGCCTGGCTGTAATGAGGAGCAATGGTGAATAGTATCTTGGGTGCTGGCGAGTAAGCAGTCATGGGTGAGGACTTTTCAACCCAGCTTTGGGGTTAAAGAAACTCTTCATATACTCACTACTGCTAATCTTGAAGGCAGAAAAAATAATAGGTGACTGACAGCATCTTATTTTGTTTGTTAGTGTAAACAAGACTAGCTTGTTAAGTCACAGGCGGCATCCAAATTCTTCCTTCTTTTTCTCAGTGCACGTATGGAAAGTCAATTCTTTGTTGAGAATGTTGAGAAGATGAGGCTTTTCCTTATGTCATGGGTGCCTTTAACAGCATTCACCTCACTCCAGGATTTTTGAAACATTGTGTATAAATGGCCAGTACCCCCCAGTATACTGAATTAGCCAGTACAGGCATATGGACAGTGCTGAGAAACTGCTCAGTGTGAACAGATTGACAGGCAAACTCTAAAATATTGACCAGCCAGGAAAATCCCTCTGTCCCAACCAGACTCATCCTATGTGTCACTCCATGCAACCACACACTCTGGGAAAGAGATGCTTCTAACAGCTACCTACCTGCTAGTGCCAGGGGCTCAGGCTTGATCCTGCAGCCTCTGCCTTTACAAATACTCTGACAACTCTCTCAAAAAGCCAGCAAGCCTCATCTCGCTTACTCCAACATGACTGAGTAAATAAATAATGCTATTTATGCACTGCACACCATTTGTCAACCCATTTGTCATTTCTGATCTTTCATTGCTCATGCAGTAAAACTATGTGGGATTTTATTCAAACCTCCCTTGCAGGTGTGATGAATGCTTTATTTGTACAGCAGCATTTCATCTCACAGAACTGTTACTATGCATATACAGGCCTTTAAGCACCTGTATGGTGTAAGCAGAAGGTGTAAAGAGAGATGAAAACTAGAGGCAGCACCGTAACTGAAGCCAAGGGGGGCATCACGGATGGCTCTGCTAAAACTGGGGAATATGTGCCAGAGAAAACGTGCCACTTCAGAAGAAGTGTTCACTCCCCATCATCAGGCAAGGTGAAAAACATGGACCCATTCTCAAATACCTGCTTAAAGGTCAGTGTAACACTGTCGATCCCTGCTTGGCTTATCAACACCCGCTGCATCTAGCGAGCACATTAATTCCAAGTAAATTGTCTCCCATTGACTTCCTCTGATCGGAATTTTGGTCCAGGACTGAAAAACCTGGAAGCAGATACTGCTACAAATAACTACAGTAGAGTAAGCCATGAATAAATTTCCTTGAGCAGTGTCTTACGGTGGCCAAAAGACCAGACAGCGCACGGGGAAGGAGCCTCTGTTGTGATTTGTTCTGCAAGGCAGAGCAACCTTGGAGGGGCATCTCTGCTCTTCTGCAAAAGGGGAAGCATTATACTGACCTCCCTTCAAAGTCTTTTGAGAGTCACAGATGAAATAAAAACCAAAACAAAGAACTTTTATTACTATTTACTGACATGTGAAATCTGCTACCCAAACCTGTCGAGATCTACAAGGTCTCCTCTGGAAGCAAAGCCCTGTTGTGACAAAGGGTATCAGACTCTGTTCCTGGTTTCTACTTAGCATTGCAGTCACTACAGTAAGGCCTGAGTTTCATTCATTCATGCCATGGAACACACCAAATGCTTCCCTGACTTATAGGAGCTTCACAACCATTTGACTCAAGCCAGTCAGCAGTAAAAAGAGTAAAGTATCAGCCCCGAACAGACGCCTCTGTTTCATGGAAGGAACTTCCTCGGCAGTTTTTACCATGAGGGCAAAATCTCATCAGCTCCAGCATGATCTTGCGGGCAACTCCTGGTTGCTTCAGCTAAATCTGCAAGAGCTACAATCAGTTCTCATATTTTTGAGGGTGTACGGTAAAGAAAAGGTGACAGAAAGAGCTGTGAACCAATTTCAGATAACTTGATATCAAATCTCTCTTTCATCGACTTTGCTTTTAAATTTCAGGGGGAGGAGGGGGGTGTAGGATTCATGGAGAACTGTGTAAACAGACTATCAGACTCATGTTTATTGTCTAAGCAATAAAAGATTAGAATTGACAAATGGAGAGGTTTTTGGAGACACAGATGCTACAATCATTTTAATATAATTTGGATTTCCAAATCAGTAATTACTCTATCACATATTTATAATTTTGTAGATGCTACTAGAAATGCTGATGTCTTTTTCTATGCATAGTAATGAGCAACAACAAGGGCTGTTAATATAAAGCCTGTAATGTTTGTATTCATATGTAAATAGGTTATGTAAACGTTTTAGACATTTCTCACTAAAACGCTGAGTTCTAATCTAAGTGGCTCCATTCCTAAACTAGAAAAATCGCACTCTGCATAGAAATTGTTTACTAGTCTGTCAGCAAAGCCGCCAAAGCAGTGAGTTGAATTTGTAGGGGGATTTACATCTCTCCATCAGACATGGTATCGGAATAATTGGCAACCTATAAATACTCAGACAGATATGCAGGTTGATATTTAGAAAGTTGCTTGCTTGCACGTGGTGGCACACACATTCACCACACATGCATCTTCTGCATTTCCTGGGGTGCATTAAGAAGAGTGTGGCCAGCAGGTTGAGGGAGGTGATCCTCCCCCTCTACTCCGCCCTGGTGAGGCCACATCTGGAGTGCTGTGTCCAGTTTGGGGCTCCCCAGTTCAAGGGAGACAGGGGACAACTGAAGATAGTCCAGCAGAGGACAACAAAGATAATGAGGGGACTGGAGCATCTCTCCTATGAGGAAAGGCTGAGAGACCTGGGTCTGTTCATGCTGGAGAAGAGAAGACTGGAGGGGATCTCATTAATGCTTATAAATATCTAAAGGGTGGGTGTCAAGAGGACAGGGCCAGACTCTTTTCAGTGGTGCCCAGTGACAGGACAAGGGGCAACACGCACAAACTGGAACACAGGCAGTTCCACCTGAACATGAGGAAGGACTTTTTTGCTGTGAGGGTGACAGAGCCCTGGCACAGGCTGCCCAGAGAGGTTGTGGAGTCTCCTTCTCTGGAGATATTCAAAACCCGCCTGGACACGTTCCTGTGCAACCCGCTCTAGGGGCACCTGCTTTAGCAGGGGATTGGACTGGATGGTGTCCAGAGGGCCCTTCCAACCTCTACCATTCTGTGATTCCGCACACACACATGCGCGAGCACAGGCAAGTTTTTGGAAAACTGTTTGAGGAATGTAGTAGTATTTGATTTAATTAAACTAATTTAGTTAAGATGATGCAAACTCCTGGTTAAGAGTGACAGAATCAGTTTAGCTTCTACATGCTCCTAATTGACTTATGATAAAACTGAATAAGGCACATTAAAACACAAATACATGTCTCCAAGCAGGGGTAAATTACACACATTTTAAACCACAACTTGAGTTAGCTCCAAACTATGCGAGGGATGGAAGACAAAAAAAAAAAAAGAAAGTGGGCCAAAATGCTCTAGGGCCATCCTTTTCACATCAGGTTGCTACCAGTTTCTTCCCTCCCCTTCCACTCAAGCACCTGTAACTGCAGCCTTCACGTGTCCCATCTGCTGCACGGAGAGCTTGGTGGAGTGGTCCTTGGGGCTTACACAGGCCATTTCTATCTTAGCTGGAGCATAGATACACCACCACGGTACTGTCCTTCACAGGATCTGATGTGCCTACCAAAGCAAAACCCTGGGTCTCTCTGCTCTTGAACACCGCACGACTAACTACTTCAGTGAGATCTGTTCTCAAATCTGTGATGCAGAAAATCACATCTTGAGACTTTTTCCTCGCTGTCTCTAACAAATCACATCCAGCCTAACCTCTTTCTCTTATTCTTGAACATATATACTGGCAAAGATGATTTAGTGCCAGTAAAAGCTTTGAGAAGACAGCTCAGAGACCTCCACAGCTCCACTGTAGCACGAGTAACTCCCATTTGGATAGGAGACAACAGATGTCTTTTCATCAGCAAAAATTAAATGGAAACAACAACAAGGAAGCAAATATCCTGCTGTTGCTCCAGCAACTTTCAGCATTTTCCACCACTCAGGGATAGTATTTTCAAGATCTGTTCAGTCCTTCACTTTTGATGAGGCTGCCAAAAGCTGCCAGGGGCAGCTACTGGTGTTTTGACCTTGCTCTCTCCTGTCTTCCCTGCTCCTCCTTCCTCCCCACATTCCTTTTGCTCCATTTTGAAGCACTCCTATGCCGCTCCTGGAATGGTATTAACACCTAAAGAGCCAAGGTGCATTTACATCTCATGCAATTGTAGCTCTACTCATCCTGCCCTCTTAACCGCTGCCTTTAAACAAAGCAAAGTAACATCAGTCACGCCACAAAACAACAGGGAGAAAAAAGCCTGACATCCCTAACCAAGTCGTTGAAATATTGCCATTTCCCCGGTGAGCTGCAGTGATGTGGGATGACCTGTGACAAACAAGGCAGTTTCCACTGGGAAAAGGAGAGGGGGGAAAAAGGCAGATAGCTCTACAGAAAAAGTAATAAATTTATCCAGGCCACAAGTGTAGACTCTATTACACTCCTGCCAAGAACAGTTACTCACACGCGTGAAAGTAAGACGACTACCGACTAGGTGAGTAAATCCACGCCCACTTTGTTTCCAAGGAAAGAAATTCACCTCGGCAAGGCTCTGTTTATACACTGGAATGGCAGTATTGATTTCAGCAGTTATTCCAGTCCCCCAGCGCAGGAACACTGCAGTGAATCAAACCCACTGTGGTTTTGCTGCTGCGATTACCGTTGTGCTAAGGAGTACTGAGATGTCCAGTGCTAAGAAACTGGGACATAGGCTGCTTTAGGTTTTTATTCCCTTTTAAGGGGGAAGCTCTTGGATGTGATAAATGGTCAGCATTTTCTTGTGATGATGTAAGTGTAAAAACTTGGTTGCATCTAAAAAAAACACGGCAGTGAAAGTAATTTTGCCTGCTAACCTGGAACTTGATACATTAAGTAAAATAGCAGATAAGCACTCACAGTAAAATGAAAGCTCTTTGCTCCTGTTTCGTGAACATTCACCTATAAATTTCAGGAGGAAAAAGTAAATAATGGGTTGTATGGCACATTTGCTCATCAGTACTGGTAGTCTGACATCACTATGTTACTTTATCATAGCTGTACGCTTATCAAATCTGACCAGATTTCTCATTACCTAACTGTTTCCAACAAGGACAATTATTTTTACTACTTCAGTCCAATGAGAGACTCCCACTGGGGGACTAAAGTACCCTCTGGTTTAGAAACACAATCCCTGACCTGCTGAGTTTGCAGTCTAGTCTGCAGTCTCTGCAATAGCCTTGATGCTCAAAATGGTGCTCTGAAGTCAGGGAAGCATCCAGGACCCTTGCGCCACCTGAGAGAGAGGACCTTGACTGGAGGAGTCAGCCTCTGCCCAAGGTGTGCACAGTGAGAAAAGTTATCAAACTGCTTTAACTGTAAAAGTATTACAAACGATGATGAAGCTGGTTTATTATTTGCTTTTAATAAAAATAATGCTTCATAAAAACATCTTTTTGGCATGACCATACCCAAACTAAACCAACTCAACCACACTGTGAAGTAAATGAGGCTGATGATAAGAGAGGGCTTTTGCTGGCAGAGCTTTCCTCATCCTCTGTGAAACCAGCTACCCTGGCAAAACTAATTATTTGCTAATAGCTCTGTGCTCAAATTATGAGTGCTGGTGGCACGGCACAACTTCTTACTATGCTGTTAACCAACTACATTAGCAAAAATGATCCAATGCAAACCAGCCTGCGGATTGGTGTCCAGTGTTGTTCTCAAAGGCTTCCCTGTCGTGTCAGGAAAATCCTATTCAGCCTTTGATTCCTCTGGTGCCAACACACCCTTAAATATACGCTCTTAAGACTATCCTTCTGCACTACTTCACAGCATAATTGCAAGGGCACAAAGCTGGAGTCTCCCTCACCGCCCACTCCAAATCCTCTCACACTGCCTGCCCTTTCCCGTATTGCCCTCCATTTCAGGCAAATCCGGATTACAGCAACGCGAAGGGAATGAGACATCTTTGTTCAGTTACAGCCTGAACATCATCAGCAACATACAGACTGAGCACTTGTATTTGCCAAGGCCTCCACTTGTTTTTTTTTTGGGTTTTTTTTTTTGCTATTGATGTTAAACAGGGAGCAAGTCTGTAACTATTTCACCAATTCAAAATTTACAATGGTCTTCTGAAAAAAGCTACTAAGAAACTCCTTTCTCTCCTTCTTTCAGTTATAGCTGCTATGCTTTCTTGCATAAAAGTTAATGCTCCAAAAGATTTTTAGGTCCCTACTTATCCTAAATCCACGTGCCTGTGGATGGGAGAAAAAGCAGGAATGAAAACTGAAGCAGGAAAAGGTTCATAATTTCATACCATGCTTCGGGGGACTGTGAGGAACATTCATCTTGTCAACTCATCTGTTCAATCAAAGAATTTTAATCAAAGTGCAGTTCTAGAAATCACAGGCTAACGTGGACAAATGATAAGAATAATTAAACCACTCAAATAATCTGTAGCTCGTCTGTCATCGGCTCCTGAGTACGCTGGAGGTTTGAGATAGATAGTTTTATCTTGCATATTCAGTGAGCTGGATCCTTAGTAGGTCTCAGTCAATAAAGATCCCATGGATCTACCACTGATCCCTGATGAATGCAAAGCTATCACCTCCAAATGCTGTGCTGCTCCAGCCTCCACGTTTCTTCATACACTTGCACATGTCCACAGGAACAACAGCTGCATTGTTTCTTGTCGACACAGTTGAATCCAAATAGTTGTCACAGCCAAACGTTTTTGAGGGACTGCTTTCCTTTGGAAAATGATGAACTATTGAATCAAAACGTTGTGTGGGAACGTGTTGATTCACATTGTCATTTAGGAAAAAGCTTTCCAGTTTAAAATGCATTTTATGTGTTCTTGTTAAAACTGATTATGTAGCTTTGAAGAGCAAAATATTCAGATTCAACAGAAACACTTCTTTCAATGAAAAATCAGTTTTCTGGACAATTTACAAATGTTTGTTCTTGCATTGATTCAGAATTGGTTTAGACTGTCACCGCAATGGCAGAACTTCCTGCAGCACAGAATAATTGGTCTCCAGGTAACTCCAAGAGTTGCTTCTTTTTCTTCATGTCTTTTAACTTAATATATAGCTGCTCTCCAGCAGCTGAGCGTGATTTCAGCAAATGTCAAGTAATGCAGCCCTCTTTCACCAGCTTACAAGCTACCTCAAATTGATCAGAGATTACCATACGGTCCCTCAGAATACATGTATATATATATATATATATATATTTTTGAGAGTTACTGCAGAGTCACTGATCTTCAGTACCTCATTGGCCAGCCAAAGCCTTTCCTTGGTCCCAAATTTTGGACACTTAGAGTATTTCAGAGGATTGGCTGAGTAGATTTGTGGGCATTAATATGCAAAACCAAGCACACACCAGATGCTGACTGCACCGCAGCCTAGGAGAAACTACTCAGCAAGAGACAACCTGAGCCTTTTGCAGGAAGCAGGCTAATGAGAAGCTAAAAAGATTTCAGGTTGGTCCAACTGCACAGTAACGCCTTTTAAGATGAGCAGTTTGTGTATCACTGTGCATTTAGCTCTCATAATACCACCTCCGTTTTGAAATGAAATTTGACGAGGCAATTTTCTCCGCCCCAAGAAGACCCCATGCTGCTCNGCACAGTAACGCCTTTTAAGATGAGCAGTTTGTGTATCACTGTGCATTTAGCTCTCATAATACCACCTCCGTTTTGAAATGAAATTTGACGAGGCAATTTTCTCCGCCCCAAGAAGACCCCATGCTGCTCAGCTGCAGAAGTATCAGGGCATCCAGCAGCCATGGGGACGACCACTGCCATTCAGACCTTGCTTGTGCTGGTATTGTGATAGACACTTCTGAGGTTTACCTGGCTCCTGCCACTGCCTGTTGGTATCGCTGACCTTCATTCAGCTGCTTTTTGAGGCAGGCCTCTTGATCAGGACACAGTACTTGAATTCTGCAGGCCTGAGGGGAACTGAATATTTGCCTGAGAGCAGCGAAAGAAAATGGGAGCAAAAGGAACTCCTTCCTATGCTGTAAAGGATCTGAACCCATACATGTTCACTGGGCTGAGAGAAGATGGAAAAGTCCAAGTTTCAGCGCATTGCTTACGGTGTAAGAGAGATCTTCGATAAAGGAACCTGAAGGTGCATCTATGAGGAAGGGTAAAGTACAGTTGTTGAGCGGGGAATCCTAGACAATGCTATTAAAAAGGAAAAAAGTCCAAATGTTGTTCCCCAAAAGGTCTTTCTCAACATTGTCAAAGAAGGTTTGGAAAATAGACAAGTGGCCACAGGAAAGGTAAGAAGACGACCAAGGCCACTTTTCCTACACTGTTAAAGGCAAGAATTGTACTCTCAGAACATTAAGGTTGACATCTCCCAGTAAACTCATAGAATCATAGAATGGTAGGGGTTGGAAAG
>VZSC01011181.1:3985-17049 GCA_013398225.1 Steatornis caripensis
AAGAAGGGGGGGGGGGAAGCCGAGCGGAGCCGAGCCGCCTCGCCTCGCCTCCCCGGTGGGTCCCCTCCGCCGCGGCGGGGCCGCGCTCCCTGCCCGCCCCGCGGCCCCGGGCAGCCCCGGCACACGGCCGCCCTGGGGGATTTCCCCGGCGGGGCGGGCGAGGGGCAGTTTCCTCCCCTCCCTCCGCTCCCCTCTCCCTTTCTCCTCTCTCTCTCTCTTAATTTTTTTTAATGCAATTTCTCCAACTCCACCTTTGTTGTGCTGGGCGTCATTCCCCGCAGCCAATCCCGGCCGGGCAGCTGCCTGCAAATTACCGGCCATCCCAAGCTGCCTGCAAATTACGGGCCATCCCAGGCTGCCTGCACACCACCGGCCACCCCGGGCCGCCTCGCACGCTACCGGCCACCCCGCTGCCGCTCGCACGCTACCAGCCGGGCTTGGCCGCGCGCTATGGCTGCAGGCCGCCCGCACGCCGCGGCTGCTCCAGGCCGCCGGCGCGTTCCCAGCCGCCCGCGCGCTACCGGCGAGCTCCGGCCATCTGCACGCTGACAGCCGCCTATGTGTTATCGGCAAGCTCCGGCCATCTGCACGCTGACGGCCGCCCGCGCGCTACCGGCGAGCTCCGGCCATCTGCACGCTGACGGCCGCCTATGTGTTATCGGCGAGCTCCGGCCATCTGCACGCTGACGG
Organism: Steatornis caripensis; assembly: GCA_013398225.1. NCBI lineage: Eukaryota > Metazoa > Chordata > Aves > Caprimulgiformes > Steatornithidae > Steatornis > Steatornis caripensis. Next base: position 4,676 of record VZSC01011181.1, read on the forward strand.
CCGCCCGCGCGCTACCGGCGAGCTCCGGCCATCTGCACGCTGATGGCCGCCTGTGTGTTACGGGCGAGCTCTGGCTATCTGCCGGCTGCCCGCACGCTACTGGCGAGCTCCGGCCATCTGCACGCTGCTGGCAGCCCGTGTGCTACCGTCCAGGCCGGCGTAGGCAGCCCCGGCAGGCACCTGCCGCAGGGGAGCGGGAGGCGGTGGGGGACCCCCCCCGGGGATGCAGGATGAGGCCTGGGAATGCGGGCTCAGGCCGCGTTGCTGCCTGGTTTGGCTGGCTGCGTGTGCCTTCCCAGCCGGCTGCACAGGAACGGCCGAAATCCGGGTGATTTTCAACTCTGTTTATTTGGAAAAGAGAAAAAAAAAAAAGCGCCAAATCTGGGTGCAGTTAGCCCCCCAGGCTGATTTGGGGGCACGGGGGTGGCGATGGGGGAAAGCCCGGCCGTGCAAGTGGCTTATTTGGGCCTTGTTGCCAAGCAAAGGATCGGACGGACGGACAGCCCCTCCGCCACGTCCCACGGCCCTGCCTCCAGCCGGCACGGCCGCCGAGGTATGCCAAGCCGCGCCAGCCGGCTTCGGCGCTGAGCAGTTAATCCCTCCAAGTGAAAGCTTAAAAAAAAAAAAAATATAGTTATATGGTTATTCTGCATGGAAAAGGCCCTCAGCTGAGCTGTTTTGCCTGGTCTAAATTAGGTGAAATGTCACTGATTCGCAAGAGAGAAAAATGGAGAAAGAAAAAAAAAAAGCCACCAAAATATTTCGAGACAATCGGGCCAAACACATGAAAATCGGCATTTTTTAATGTTAACTTTTTTTTTTTTTGGTAAACCAAAAAGCCATTTTGGACGGGGAGCGCAAACGCACTGCGGCCCTCGCGGGCAGTGCCGGTCCCTGCCGCGGTGTGGTTGCGTGGCCTTTGCCACCGAGGAAGGACACCGGAGTCCTGGAACTCGGCCACAAGCCCCGCAGCAGGAACGGGCACTCCTCGAATACGCACCCCAAACACTCCCCTCCTCGCTCCGTGCCCTCCCCGGGACTTACTTCTTGGAAAGGGAATTTTTTAATGGCTGCTATTTGTGTCGACGGGTTTGTGGGGCGGTTGTTTGGGTTTTTTTAGCAAATAAAGGTGCTGTAAAACAGCGCAACTGCATCTTTTGGGGGGCTTTTTGTTTGCATTTTCACTTGTTCAGTGCACAAACAGTAAGAAAGCTTTCCGTTGCGTGCCCTGAGGAGGTCTGGGGCTGGCGCAGGCACGCTGCGGCCCTGCCTGCAATGGCAGGGGTGCCGGCAGCGCAGCGAGGGCCGCACAGCCGCCTGACGCCATGGAGCACCCAGCGGTGCCACCGGCACCCTGCCGGGGCTCTCCCTTTCTGGGGGTGATGCTACGAGGTGACCCAGCTCTCTGCTCCCACCTCCTCGTTAGCAAACCTACTAACGAGTATTCCTTTTTTCCCACCTTGCCGCGAGCCGCCGCCGCAGGTCCCCACCACAAATCACCCCCCGACCACGTTTCGCTGGGCTAAGTCAAGCTCAAATGAGAGCTTGACCTAAATCCCCTCCGCACACCGGGCTGGATCCCGTGGCAGTGACCTCGCCGACATCTCCCGGAGAATAAAAAGCTCCTCCTGGGTGGGAAGCCAGAAGGCCAGGGTGCAGGCAGGCCGCCCCGGCTGCAGGCAGATGCCTCCCTCCATTGCCAGCTTTTGGAGGCAGGGATCGCAGCGGCGGGTCTGGCCAGCAGCAGTGGCACGCGGAGCCCTCCTGATGGCACCCGGCGTGGCTTGCCCACGTGAGGCCGGCAGAAGGACAGGCAGCTGCTGGATCTGCAGGCCTTGGGCTGAAAAAACACCGGTGCGGATCTCCATCTCCAGAAAACAAGAGCTAGCAGCTACGCCGAGCTCAGAAAAAGCTGGTGACCGTGATGGGATTTATCCCAGCCCCACGGCGAGCCTTTGGGGCCGTGGCCAGGAGCAGTCGTGGATGCTGACCCCCAACGTCTGCCCCATAGAAAGGCTGGGGGCAAACGGGTGCGTCCCTTCCCATGGCCCTGTTTACAGAGCCGGGCCATGGGCAGGTGTCTTCCATGGGGGCAGCGGCCCTGCTGATTGCTCTCGTTAATGAGATTACGGGGTAATCGGGGTCAAGTTGGTGCGAGCGTGGTCTGGAGGGGAGGGGCTGGGGTCTGCTCTGCGCCATCTTACAGCGACGGCCCCGGGCGGGCGGCTCAGCGTGTGCCCCAGCCAGAGCAGGGACAGCAGCGGCCGTGTGGCCGGCAGCAATAAGGCAGCACCGTGGGGCGCAGTGGGGAGCAAGGGGGGGCTGAGCATCCCGGGATGGCCACGAGGATCATCCTGGGACGGCCATGGGGAGCATCCCGGCATGGCTGTGGGGGGCATTCTGGGATGTCATGGCAAGCATCTTGGTAAAGCTGCACCGAGCATCCCAGGATGGCTGCAGCGAGCATCCCGGGATGACGATGGGGAGCATCCTGGGATGGCGATGGGGAGCATCCCGGAATGACCATGGGGAGCATCCCAGGATGGCTGCAGCGAGCATCCCAGGACGCCATAGCAAGCATCTTGGTACAGCTGCGCTGAGCACCCCAGGGCAGCGCGGGCAGACACCTCCAAGGATGCTGCTGGGTTTTTGGGGCCACAATTCAATAAGACAAGGCCCCCCCCTCCCCAAATGCTGAACTGGAAAGAAAACCCCCGTTTCCTTTCTGATTTTATTCATTTCTTTATTAAAGCCTGATACAGAGGTGGATGGGGAAGGGAAGAAAAAAAAAACCCCAAATCTTGTAACATTGTTTATTTCAGACACATAATTAATTAAACTAAACCAACCCAAACACAAGGCAGCGCAGCCCCGAGCACAGCCTCCCCCCCCCTCCGCCATCCCCCACGTTGATTTTGGGGTCCCCTTGACTCCGATTTACACAAAAAGGAGCAAATTCACCACCTGATCGGGTGCGCTGCGCCCTGGCTGGATCCAGCCCTTGGGTCTGCCCAGGGCAGGATGAGCGCAGGCAGAAGCAGTGGGATGCTCGGCCGGGTTGGGAGCAATCCCGACGGAAACGGGGCAAGACGTGGTCAGCGAGCAAGGGAAAAAATCAAGGGAGAAGTACACGGATTTAACTGAGACGCTAAAAAAATAAAGAGGAATGATACTAACGCTAATTCATCAGTGAAACGGCGCTGCCAGACTGGTCCATAGAGTTTAGGCCCTGACCAGGATCCTTTAAAATAAGCCTTTCTAGAAAATAGTAAATTTTTATAGTTTCTCTCTAGTATATACACACACACGCACACGGCCCCCGCCGCGGGCGGGAGCACAATCAGCCTTTAGAAATAAATTACAAACTCGCCCCAATCGCTAGCATCAAATATACAGGTCACTCCTTGCGGCAGCTTTTTTTTTTTTTCCCCTTTTTCCTCATTTTTTTTCTTTTTTAAGGTGCTTTTTGAGGATTTTTTGTTTGGTTCTGAGTGACTCCTACCTGCGGAAGCGTCAGCGTATTTTTTTTTTTTTTTCCCCTGGTGTTTTTAGCGTGATTATCTTCATTGCAAATAGATAAACCCCTTCGCTGGGCTATTTACATCCCGACCCCAGGAGATGCTGTGAGCAGCTGCGAGAGCTCGTTAGCACTGAAAGTTCGTCTGGAGAAGAGGGGCCGGGCAGGGGGGCTCGATGCCCCCACCCCAGGGCGGGGGGACACCCCGTCCTGCTGTGTCCCCATCAGTGCCGCGTCACCTGCCTTCCTCCTCCCTCCGGGCTTGGATGTCTTCCTCCAGCTCCTTCGCGCGCTCGGTGCGCGGTCACGGCGCCGGGGTGGCCTCGCGGACAGGACGGTGACATGGGGCACAGGCCATCGCGCCCTGTCGCAGGGTGGGGGACGGCCCATGGGACCCCCCCCCCAGCCGGCAGCCTCTTCCCCAGCGGGTAGCAAAGTGCGAGCGAGATCACACCATCCCAAATATTTTTTTAAAAAGGGGGAAAAAAAAAAGGAAAAATATAAAATAAAAAGGCTCTATTCACAGGGTGCGCAGGCGGGGACCGGGGCTCTGAGGCTGTGTCCCCAGGTCCCCCTCTGTCACCAGTGGAGCTGTAAGCGGGTGGGTGTGGGGGGCCGGGGGGGCACGGGGCGGACGGCAGCGAACCCTTAGCTGGGCATCTGCACCTCGTTGTACACGTCCGTGCCCTCCATCTCTTCGAAGGTGACCACGGCGTCGTCCGCGTCCAGCTGGAGGGACGGGAGAGGGCGTTAGGTGGGATGGGGGGGGGACGGGACAAGAGTGGGGACAGGGACGGGGATGGGCACAGGAGTGGGGGGACGGGGCCAGGGGCAGAGATGGAGACAGACACGGGAACGCAGATGGGGATGAGGATGAGGATGGGGACAGAGATGGGGATGGACACAGGAACGGGCACAGGGACAGCGCCACGGTGGCTGCCAGCCCATGGCCAGGGCTACGTACGCATTTGAGCTCGATGTCCCGGAAGATCTTGGGCAGCAGGAAGCGCCGCAGGGGCACGGTGAGGATGAGAACGAAGGGCAGCGCCAGTGAGGCCGGGGTGGACTTCACCACCCACAGCAGCCCGAGGACGACGATCTGGGTGAAGGTGAAGAGGTGCATCCGCCACGTCTTCACCTGCGGGATGAGGAGCCCAGCGGGGTCAGGGTGGTGGGTCCAGCACCCCGCACCCTTCCCGGGGCGCTGAGGGGGCAGGACCAGTGGCCCAAAGAGCCCGTCGAAGATCAGCATCGAAGGAGGAGGCTCTTCAGGGTGCCCTGAGCAATTGCAGGCAGCACCGGGGGGTGCGGCAGCCCAGGACACCCCCAAGCCCACAGGCACCCGGCCGGGCGACGCAGGGCTCACTCACCCGGGTGACGTAAGGCTCGCTGGGGTGGTACTTGGGCGGCATCAGCAGGAGCAGGATGCGGTCAAAGAGCTGGATGCCGAAGAGAGAGGTGACGCCCATGTAGAGGAAGATGCCAAAGAGCACCGCCAAGGGGATGTACTTCAGGATGGGCTCCATGAGGATGGAGACGCCTGCGGTGGGAAAGGAGAGGTCAGGGAGAGCTGTCTGGGGTACCCAGCCCCTGCTGCCTGGGTTGGGGGCACGTCCCCAGCTCACCGATGAGCACGGCCACCAACAAGCCGCTGATGCGTTGTTCCTTGACCTCCAAGATCTGAGACTTCTCTCCGGGACCGGTGGCCTTGCTCATGACGGTGAGGGCGTTGGCATGGGTGATGGTGCGGACGGTGGTGGCGCTGAGCCAGGGCATGCCGAAGAGGGCGGCCAGGCCCCCCATGGCCACGATCAGCAGCAGGTCCAGGTGGAAGCCGGAGCCCTTCACCAGCTTCCTCTCGGGCTTGCTCACGATGAGGCTGCCGGGGACGGAGGGGGAAGAGTCGGTGGTGGGCGATCCCCTTCCACCCCTGTCCTGCCAGGCACCTCGCGGCCCTCCCCTCCCTCGCCGTACGCCCCCGCCCCAGTCCTCACGTGGTGATCTGCGTCTCGAGGAAGATGAGGATGAAGACCAGGAGGGCGGGAACCACGGAGGCGAACATCATCCAGATGGGGAAGGTATTGTCCTTCCCCATGGGGTTGATAAACCAGCCCCGGGCGGACGCGTTGGTGACCTCGAGCCCTTTGGGGACGTTCAGTTTCTGGATGGGAGCAGAGACCGGGGAGTGAGGGGACGGGTTTGGGGCACAGGGACAAGCGCCCGGCTCCACGTCCCCTTGTTGGGGACACCCGTGCCCCTCCAGCCCTGCCCTCCGGCTGCTCCCGGACCTGCGTGTACGTGTCCTTGATGAAGAAGTCAGCCAGCGCCATGATGAAGATGGAAATGGGCACCCCGAAGTCCCCGATCAAGCGCCGGGCCTGTGGGGACACCGTGACCGCGTTAAACCCACCCACGCCCCCACCCAGCCGAGGGGGTCCCCACCGGCAGCGAGCTCTAGCAAAGACCTCCGGAGGAGCGTGCAATGAGTTTGCACGGTCTCAGCCAGCCCCTTTTCGGGAATCCGAGCCCCGGTTTTGCCCCCAGCGCTGCCCTCGCCAAAGGTTCGGTGGGGTGGGGGGTGGACGCCTTGTCCTCACCTTGCCAGGCAGGAAAGCGCTGTTCTTGAACTTGCGAAGGAAGAAGGCCAGGAAGAAGGTGCCGGCCATGAGGACGAGGGACAGCAGCGCCGTGTTGGGCTCCGGCACCTTGGGCTGGACCGTGGGCTGCACGTTGTAGTGCCGCTGCAGCGGATGATTCTTGAAGATCTGGGGAGGGAAGGGGAGATGGTCAGGGAGGGTGGGAGCCCCGCTAGCAGGTGGGGATGGGGGGGTTCCATCCTGCCACCCCTCTGCACTCCTGCACCCCTCCTGCCGTGCTGGGGGCACCGGCTCGGCGGGTGCATGGGTGCAGAATGAGTGCCAGGGTGACCGGCAAGGCTGGGAGCTTGGCACACGGTGAGCAGGGCGTTATTTTTAGGCTCGGTTTTCTCCACGCTTCTTCAGAAATGGGGCTGGAGCAGGGCCAGGGTGGCACAGTGGGGGCAGACAAGCACGGCGCCGCTGCGGACCATGCGTCACCCGGGGTGTTTGGGGCTATGCTGAGCTCATAGAGGGGTGCAAGGGGGCACCTCGGTGTGATGGAGGTCCAGGGTGTGACGTCCATGTGTCCTGCCTGTCACCTCTCCAGCACCAGACAAGACCCTATGGGCACCCAGTGCACAGGGTGACACCATCCCATTGCTACCGGCCACCCAGGAAGGGTCTGAGCCAGGGGATGGGGGAAGAAATTGGGGCTCTCCGGGCAGTTCCTGGGCAAGGACCGTGTTTGCTGTGGCCCAGGTGGGACATCTGCCTGGGCTTCACCTCCCTGCCCCCAAATCCCGCTGCGGAGAGAGGCACGAGGCGGGAAACACCTGGGAAGGGGGACGAAACGCTGGGAGATGGGCTCCATCCCTTGCTTGCAGCCCTTGCCTGGCTCCCATCATTTCTATGGAAACCCAAGTGACGACCACAGCCTGCAGCCCCCGGCGCCTTCCCCGCCGCGGGACCCCCGCGCCCCTCACCGTGACGAGCTTGGAGAAGGTCTCGTAGATGAAGATGANCCCTTGCTTGCATCCCTTGCCTGGCTCCCATCATTTCTATGGAAACCCAAGTGACGACCACAGCCTGCAGCCCCCGGCGCCTTCCCCGCCGCGGGACCCCCGCGCCCCTCACCGTGACGAGCTTGGAGAAGGTCTCGTAGATGAAGATGAGGGAGATGAGGAAGGAGAAGATCTCTTGGGTGTAGCGGGACAGGTAGCGCACCAGGAAGCTGCCCTCGCAGGCCACCACCACCAGCACCAGCAGGATCAGCCAGAAGCCGATCCAGACCCGGCCCACGATGTACTCCATGCCATGATCGTTGCAGAACTGGGGACCCAGAGGGCACAGCGCCGTCAGCCCCCACCGGAGCCCCTGGCATGGGCACCCAGGTGGGCTGGGCCCTGGGGTCCCACGGTGGCCCTGCACCTCCTGCCTGGGGGCTGGCGGGTGATGGGATGAGGATAGTGGTACCCCAGTGCGGTGGGGCCGTGGGGGATCCCCCGCCTGGCAGCACCCCAATGGCAGCCCCTGCCTGGCATCGCCCGCGTGGTGCCACCCGTGTGGTGCCAGCTATTTGGCATCACCCGCGTGGCGTCACACACCTCGCGCCACCCCTGGGCCATCACCCGGGTGGCTCTACCTGCGTGATTTCACCCATGGAGCATCACCCATGGGCCATCACCCACATGGCACCACCCACGTCCCATCCCACCGGTGCCATGCTGCGTGCGGCATCACCCCCGCGCCGTCCCCCGTGTGCCATCCCCCACGCGACACCCCCTCACGGCAGCACCCTGTGCCTCTGCCAGGGCTGGCGGGGACACCACGAGCCCACTGTGGCGACTGCCGGCAGCGGGCGGGGGGCACCCAGGGGCGCAGGGTGGCACCCACCGAGAAGAAGGCTTCCTCGAAGACGAGAAGGGGCCCCGAGAAGCCAACGACGAGCAGGGGCTGGGCGCTGAGGATGCTGAAGAGCACGCACTGCACGCAGGTGGAGATGAGCAGCTCCGACACCCCCATCATGCCGTTCGTCTTCTCACCTGGCCGGGGGGGCAGAGCCGGTGGGTGCCGGGGGGGACAGCGCTGTGTCCCCCCACCCCGCACCCCTCGGCGCCAGGATTAGGGGCTGCAGTAACACCCACAGGAACAGCCCCAGGGGACGGTGCTGCGGGTGGTGGTACCCTGCTCCCCCAGCCCCACACCCAGCTGGCGGATGTCCCCGTCCCCCAGCGTGTCCCCAGCCCGTCCCCCCCATTACTCAGCAAGCCTCCAAAGGTGACAGCAGGTGACAGCGCCGCGAAGTAGATGAAGATGACGGCGGCCAGGCACTGGGGGCTGAGGGCGTCCTTGATGTCGCTGAGATACTTGGGGTACCGGCGGCGGATGTCCCGCACCAGCCCCCCAAAAGGTCGCCCCGTCCTGCGCAGGGGGTCATCGTCCTCCGGCGCCGGCTCCTCCAGCCCTGGGGATGCAAGCAGGTGGCTATGGGGGGACCCTGCGTGCAAGGGGAGGGGTCCCGCCAGCCACAGGGANAGCGTGTCCCCAGCCCGTCCCCCCCATTACTCAGCAAGCCTCCAAAGGTGACAGCAGGTGACAGCGCCGCGAAGTAGATGAAGATGACGGCGGCCAGGCACTGGGGGCTGAGGGCGTCCTTGATGTCGCTGAGATACTTGGGGTACCGGCGGCGGATGTCCCGCACCAGCCCCCCAAAAGGTCGCCCCGTCCTGCGCAGGGGGTCATCGTCCTCCGGCGCCGGCTCCTCCAGCCCTGGGGATGCAAGCAGGTGGNCAGCCCTGGGGACGCAAGCAGGTGGCTATGGGGGGACCCCGCGTGCAAGGGGAGGGGTCCCGCCAGCCACAGGGATGGGCGATGCCAGGGGGGCCGGGCTGGTCCCCGCCGTACCCAGATCTTTCAGGAAGCCCTCGCCCGGTGCTGTCTTGGAGGGCTGGTAGCGGCGGCGGAGCAGCTCGTGCTGCAGCGGCACCAGGCTGCGGAGGAGCTGCTCGTTGGGGGTCTCGGTGGGCGGCAGGACGATGCTGGCCTCCAGGAACTCCTCTACGCCCCGCAGCAGGTCTTGGCGGCCCTCGGCCAGGTAGGCGTCCCGGCGAAAGATCTGCGGGGTGGCCCGGGGACAGGCGCTCAGCCATGTCTGGCACCCTTGGGTGCTGCTCAGCACCCACCCAGCCCCTGAGCATCCCCACAGGGATGGGGCATCGTAGGGACATGGAGATGCAGGGGGCACGGGGACAGGGGGACCTGGGGACACAGGGGTTTGGGGACAGGGAGCATGGGGGGCATGGGGACATGGGGATAAGGGGCAACGTGGCAACACGGGCGACACGAGGCCACAGGAGCATGGGGACATGGTGGTTCGGGGGCAAGGGGATATTTGGCCTCAGGGGCGTGGGCTCGTGGGGACACAGGTGCATGGGGACACGGCAGAACGGGGCCCTGGGGACACAGGAGCATGGGGACAGGGATGGATATGGACACAGGGACAGGGGTGCCTGTGGAGATGGGGACACGGGGACCCAGAGGGTTGAGGACACAGGTGCGTGGGGACAAGGGGACACAGCGGCATGGGGACACAGGGACACGAGCACACGGAAGGACGTGGCACAGGTGGACAAGACGCAGCAGAGGGTGCAGCCCCAGGGCTGGGGACTTCGAGGTGCTCAGGGGGGCTGTCACCCCGGACGGCAGTGCCGGTGGCCATGGCATTGGCAGTGCCGGTGGCAGTGGCAGTGGCGGGTGAGCCGTACCCTCTCGGACATCATGGTGGCAACAGCGCGGCCGATCTCGTGGTAGCTGACGTGGGGGCTGTCGGGGCCCAGGACCACAAAGAGGAAGCGGACGGGCAGGGGCACATCGAGGACGGCGTCCAGCATCACCGCGGCCTTCAGGCGCACGAAGGCCAGCGTCGGCTGCTCCAGGAAGGCTGCGCAGCCTGGGGGGAGGATGGGATGGGATGGGGGTCACGGGGGACCGGGCACAGGGACATGGGGATGCAGGGATACGGGGACACAACAGGTCGGAGAGCTGGGAATATGGAGACATGGGGACACAGGGGTACCGGGACGTGGGGGTAAGGAGACAAGATGACGCAGAGGATGGGGACATGGGGGACAAAGGGAATAGGACAGGGACACACAATGACGTGAGGACACAGAGGGATAGGGACACATGGACACGGGGCACAGGGACATCGAGACATGGGGACACGGGGGTAGGTGGGCATGGGAGCACAGGGCTATGAGGGCATGGGGACACGGGGGCACAGGGGAGTGGAGAAATGGGACAAGGGAGATGGGGACACGGGACCCAGAGAGCAGCGCTGAGCAGCAGCAGGCGGCGGCGAGGGCTGGGGACAGCGAGAGTTGAAAAAGGCGCAAGAAAAGCAACGAGTGAGCGAGCAGGCAGACTCCAAAGCTCCCCCTGTGCACCGTGGCCCCGCACCCGCCACCCCGACCCTGCACCCGCAGCCCCGACAGCCACTCACCCACGAGGACCAGCGTGGCCTCAGCATCCTCGGGGACCTTCTCGGGGAGCTGGGGTCGAGTGGCCCCGCTCGGGCTCTGTGGTGGGCAGACGAATGGCAGGAGTCAGCGGGCTGCCCTTGGTGGCTGTCCCCTGCATGGCCCCCGCCACCCCCGGTGCGTCCCCGTCCGGTCCCTGCAAGCCCAGCTCCCCTGCTTGTATGCGCGCACACATACGTGCATGCGTGTGCACCCGTGTGTCTGCATACGCCTGCAAGCGCACAGGTATGCGCGTGCATGTGTGTGCACAAGTGTGCGCATGCATGCGTGTGTGTGAGTGTGCAAGCGAGCGCAGGCGTGCAGGTGGGTGTGAGGGCGAGAGAAAACAGCGTGCGTGGTTTGGGGGCGGCGTTTGTGCCCGTGCGCTCGTGCGTGCTCACGCCTGCGCGAGCGCGTGTGGGCAGGTGTGCTGGTGTGCACAAGCGTGTCAGCAGGTGCTGCACGCCCCGGGGATGCGCAGTGAAAAGCCCGCACGCCGCTCGGTGTGCTCCTGCCCGGCGCGTGTGCCCGCGCGTGCCAACGTGTGTGTGCACACGTGTGTGTGTGTGTGCACGTGCGCGTGCACCTCGTGTGCCCCTCCCAGCAGTCCCCCCCCACGCCCTGGCTGGACCCCTGCCCGCCGCCGCAGCCCCGTCCCCGCTCGCCTGCTCGGCTGTGGCCAGCCTGCGCATCTCCAGGGGCTGCTGCTCCCGCAGCAGCGGCTGCTCCGTCTCCGCCTGGGCCGTGCCCGAGCGCTGCAGCTGCGCCGGCCGCAGGGTCCCGGCCGACTCGGTGTCGCTGGGGTGCCTAGAGCAGCAGGGGGGCTGGTGTCAGACAGACCAGCGCCACGGACCCCCCAAAACCCCATCAGGCAGCTCCGGCCCTGGGGGNGGGGACATGGTGGTTCGGGGGCAAGGGGATATTTGGCCTCAGGGGCGTGGGCTCGTGGGGACACAGGTGCATGGGGACACGGCAGAACGGGGCCCTGGGGACACAGAAGCATGGGGACAGGGATGGATATGGACACAGGGACAGGGGTGCCTGTGGAGATGGGGACACGGGGACCCAGAGGGTTGAGGACACAGGTGCGTGGGGACAAGGGGACACAGCGGCATGGGGACACAGGGACACGAGCACACGGAAGGACGTGGCACAGGTGGACAAGACGCAGCAGAGGGTGCAGCCCCAGGGCTGGGGACTTCGAGGTGCTCAGGGGGGCTGTCACCCTGGACGGCAGTGCCGGTGGCCATGGCATTGGCAGTGCCGGTGGCAGTGGCAGTGGCGGGTGAGCCGTACCCTCTCGGACATCATGGTGGCAACAGCGCGGCCGATCTCGTGGTAGCTGACGTGGGGGCTGTCGGGGCCCAGGACCACAAAGAGGAAGCGGACGGGCAGGGGCACATCGAGGACGGCGTCCAGCATCACCGCGGCCTTCAGGCGCACGAAGGCCAGCGTCGGCTGCTCCAGGAAGGCTGCGCAGCCTGGGGGGAGGATGGGATGGGATGGGGGTCACGGGGGACCGGGCACAGGGACATGGGGATGCAGGGATACGGGGACACAACAGGTCGGAGAGCTGGGAATATGGAGACATGGGGACACAGGGGTACCGGGACGTGGGGCTAAGGAGACAAGATGATGCAGAGGATGGGGACATGGGGGACAAAGGGAATAGGACAGGGACACACAATGACGTGAGGACACAGAGGGATAGGGACACATGGACACGGGGCACAGGGACATCGAGACATGGGGACACGGGGG
>VZSC01011182.1:0-36428 GCA_013398225.1 Steatornis caripensis
TGTGTATTTAATTTGTGGGGTCTCTGGTGATCTTGCGGCGCTTTCTGGTTTGCGGGATGGCTTGTAGGGTCGTGGTCGCGGGGCAGGGTGCTGCACCTGCGCCCCGCCGAGCTCCTTCCAGACGCGTCCGCGCCTCGTTGAGGTAGGTCAAGGTTATCGTGCTCTCCCATCCACGGATGGGGAACGTGGGAATGGGGACAGGCTGCGGGATTTCCTCAAGGTCACCCCTGGAACTGGACCCCGAGCCTCCTCTCCTCTTGCCGCACCCTCCGGAGCAGCTGCTGGGCGAGGGCGCAGCCGTAGAAGTCGGATTTGCCGGTGCGGGGCCCCTCTCCTGCAGAGCTTCTCAGCTTTTACTTTCTACGCCTTGCCAGGCTGTCAGAGTCACAAACGTCAGAGCAGGATCCCAGCTCTAGCTGTTTGGCCCGATACCTTTTAGATACTAGGTGCTTGCAGTTAAAATCGGGGTTTTTACCATAGCACGTTCGCCTCCGAGAGCCCCGCTGCTGGTAGGATCTGGCCTCTCGTGGCACAGCTGCTGCTGGTGGGATTGCCTCCGCAGTGATTGCCATCGCTGCAAGTTGCTGTGGCTTTGCCTCTCAAGAAATCACTTCTTGGCAACAGCAAGCAGAAGGCAGTAATAGAACTGGAGTGGTACTGGGCTGATAACGGTGTGTCGTGTGGGACTCGAATGGCGGTCGTCGTGTTGTCCTTGGCTTGAGTTTGGCTTTCCAGGCTGCGAGAAATAAAGCTATGGATGAGGTCTAATAGGAGGAGTTACTCCGACCTCTTCCCCAGAAAACAAACGCCAGTATTGAATGAGGATTTACTCCTTTGAATGTCTTGCCTGTAGGGTTTTTAACTGTGCGCTACTATTTCTTGTCGTTCACACAGGTACAGTCTTGCTTGTGGCGCTGTGCCCTCGGGCTCGTTTGGTCGCCGAGTGCCCACTGTAGTGAGGAGCGTTACGTTTGGGGGGCAGTGGTGACCGGCGGCAGGGATGGATGGCCCAGTTGGAGCAGGGAGCAAATCTGTGTCATAAATTGGGGCCTGGCACTGCTCTGAAGAGAAGTCTGCAGTCTTATCTGATGCCCAGCAATCTTGTTAATGTCTTACTAAGATGCCAGGGCCCTTAGAAGATCCTCCTGCTGCCGTTTTGAGAAGGGGTAGTGTGCTGTATTAAGTTACTGGGAGGTAGAAATTACTGACAGCCTGTCAGGGCCATTCGCTCGCCTTTTCCTGCCAAGGTTTAAATTCGTGAGCGAGACAAGGGGAAATACCTACCTGGCTGGCCAAGGCGATCGCAGCATGTACACGCGGAAGCAGCCCCCCTGCTTGCTCACGCATCCCATTTTGTGTTGTAGGCTTCTATCAGGGCAGAAGTGCAATGGAGAGAAGGGACTGAGATGCAGTGGCTGGGGTTTGGTGTGCCTTGCAGGCTGGGAGCCGCGAGGATTCGGAGCTGCGCTCTGATGAGGGTGTCATGGTGGGAAAGGTCTCGCTTAGGACCTGTCAGCATTTCACACGCCTGTGCAGCTGTTCTTGCGCAGCTGTTGTCAGGCTGAGAACTGTGAGGTAGTAGGAGGGAGAGACTTGCTGGAGTAGGGCAGCAGCGTTTTTAGGTGGGAAAGCACTGTGCTGCGTTTAGCTAGAGTGAAATGTATCCCGATCTGGCATCCCTAACTGGTGTCCCAGGTTTGCAGAACAGCTTTTCCGTGAGGGGTAAAGCCCGGCCTAGGGAACACCTTCATTGCAGCATACGCAATGAGCGTGCAATGCTGTGAAGTTATTGTGAATGCTTATCCCTGGCACTCTGGGTTTTATCTAAATAATCTGCAGCCAGCAGACTGTAACAGGAGTGACCGCCAAATTGCTCCTTCTCCCTCAGCAAGGAGCGCCTAGGTGTGGCGTAGGGCTGCGTGGCCTCCGTCTCCGGGCCCCCAAAGGGCCGGGCTTTCAGTTTTCTGCTGGGCTGGGGAGTTACTTGTTTTACAGATGTTGGCAAACCTCTGGATTCTCTTTCACCCCACTGTGGAAACAAAACGCTCTCGGAGGGCAATTGCCAAATTCACAGTAGCTGCTGGAAGACGGGCGGTATATCCTTGCGAAATTTGGGAGGTGGAAGGCTTCTGGCAAAAAGAGGAGTTTGGTGCGTTGAATGCCGCCGCCACGGAGGGACTTGTGTCCCTGGGTGCCAGCTCGCAGCACGCCTGCCTCATTCCAGCGTGGTGCTTTGTCACTTGATCCCTGGGCTCGCTTAGGGGCAGGGAACTGCAAACCTTTTGCACTGCCAACTTCCCAGTGCTGGGAAGATGCCCTGCGCGGGGTGTAACTCCTAATTGACTGTTTCTGTCTGTCTACAATCATGCTGTGCTGCCAGAGGGCATAAAAGAGCTTTGAAGTATGCCCAAGGGGGGAAGGAAAAGGGGTGGAAAAACGCAAAATACTTTTGTTCGGTTGTTAGGAGATCCTGCACTGGGGAGGTGATGCGTAACCTAACCGGGTTGGGAATGGCTGGGACAAGTGAGTTTCCTTATGATCCCAAGCACTGCAGTTCATAGCACATTAGCATCCAACTGTAACTTGAAGGGAGTTCCTCCAGTTTCCCCTTTTCCAGGCTGTTTCAGAACACAGAGGCGTTTTTCCTAAGCCTGCTTTGTTCCTGGCTGTTGTTTTTCAGAGTAGTTTTTTTTCCCGTTTTTCTTTGTTTCTTTGCTTTGTTTTTCCCCAGAATGCAGTTTCTACACAGCTGCTGACAGGTCAGCAGTGTCCCAGAGCTGTGTGTGTGGGCCCTTGACTGGAGTAAGTTGGTGTGGCTCTGGCAGAGGCAGCGGAGCAAATTTGGTTTGCACCAGCTGGGGTTCGGCCATCACCGGGGAGCCCTCAAGCTACGGGAAGAGCCTGGGCACACAGCCTCCTTAGGAGTTTGTTAACATCCTCTTAGGCTTGCAGTTGGACAAGTGCCTGCGCTGCTTCTTCAACAGCAGCAGTGCCGGATGGGGAAGGATCTGCCCAGCCACAGCATCCTGCCTTCTGCTACTGCAGGTACCTGCCTTCTCCTAAATCCTTCACCATGTTTACAGGAAATGCAGAAGTCTGCTTCGATGCCCGTGTCTGCACGTTCAGGCTTTCTTAGAAGCACCCGAACATCTGCACTACCACAAAGTTAGGAGAGTTGGAATTATCAATTACCTGTAATGGCAAATGAGCTACAGACGCTGCCTGCGTGAGCCAGTGCATTGTTTTTATTTTTAACTCTTGAAGGGGTCACACACGCCATGTACATTTCCCAGTGCGTTTCTCCTAAATGGGCTCTAGCCTGGCAGGAGCTGAGCTGGCTGCCTCGCGTGTCTGCAGTGAGGCAGCGGGACGTGACTGCAAGCACCTCTTCTCCTCCTCTGCTGAAGAGGTGCCTGAGGTCTGACAGGACAGCGTGTTCGGCTCCGCGGGCGCCGTGGTTGGATGAAGCCTCCCTTCTTCTGCGAGGCTGTCCTCTGGCCTGTGCCTGATCAGTGCGGGGACCGTCATTTGGCCGCATCCAGCTGACAGCGCAGTGGATTGCTAGACCTAATGCTGTGTTGCTCTGGCTAATCCTAAGAGCAGATAAATAATTTTTTCCTGTCCTCTCCTGTTTGCCTTCCAGCACAAAGCGGGAAGGAGGAGGTGGATTGAGCTGTCCGGTGCAAAACTGGGTGTTGCTTTAACCTTGCAGGATTGATTACTGGGTAGTTCCAGGTGTTGTGAAGATAAACTAACAGGGGGTACAAAAGCTTTAGAAAACAAGCAAAACCCCAGACAAACCCAGTGAAAAGACCTTGTTGCTCTGGGCGGTTTGGATTGCTGTCTGGCAGTTTCCTCTTACACATCCGCAAATATAAAAGCTCTGAACGCTTGCTGTCTTAGAGGGCTGCCCACGTGGAGATTGTTTGCCTGGGGAAGGGAAAGGCACCCAGGCAACAGTGCTTGTTCCGTGTCGGGAGAAACGCGACGGGATACTGTGTATTTAATTTGTGGGGTCTCTGGTGATCTTGATTTAATGCAGCCTGTGTTGAGTTGCTCATGGGAATGCAGCGTTGGGTTTATTTTGTTAAACCTTTTCATAACCAGCTCTCATTCTTGTTTTGGTGGGGCTGTTGTGGGTGGGTGGCTACGCCTTGTCAAACCTCCCGAATCCCCTGCTCCTTCCTTTGGTGCTGATACTGGTGCGTGGCTTATCAGGAGACCTGTCTGGATTTTATTTTTTTTCTTTCCTGGATCTGCAGCGTTTATCCAGAGGCCAGGAGGACAAAGGTTGATTTTGATCAGGCTGAGTTTCCCAGAATGGCATGAATTCGAGCAGCTGGAGATGACTGAAGTCCCATCAAAGACTGTGCCTGCTCCACCCAGAGTTTGGCTCCGTGGCTGGGGCTCGTGCTCTCAATTTAGAGGCTATCTCAGCTGTGGGGAGCCTCGTGAATAAAGTGGGGAGAAGGAGACCTTCCCCTCTTGTACAAGACAGTGGCGCTCTGCACTGAGTGACTGTCTTGGAGGAGGCCTTTGGGAAGACAAAAGATGTGTGCTTTTCTTTTCTAATTAGCACATGAAGGTATGGGACTTCCAGTAAGTCATTTCAGTAGGGGGGAGATGTGTAGGAGTAGGGTGAGCTCTTTGGATCAAGCCAGAAGCCAATCCAGTAGCTGTGATCCTTCGTTTGTGAATTCAACCACAGCTTCCAGTAAATCCTTTTTCCTTTGACAAGGGGCTGCACCGTGCGTTGTGAAAGCTTCCAGCCAGGACGAGCACTGGCTCTGCACGGATAAATGCGTGGAAGGAGGCGGTAGCGTGCAGCGGGCTTAGTCTGAAGCAGTGCATCTGTCATTTCTGTTGCTGCTGAGTACCGTGTCCTCATCGCTGTGGCGTCTGACCCCTCGCTGCCTTTGGTGGGTGTGCTGCCTGCGCGCCTCGGCAGAGGAGACGAGGGCAGGCCCCTCTTGCCCACCGGGCACGGGGGATGGAAACACCTCCTCCGAGGCCACGTGCAGACTGGGAGCTTCTTCGGCGCCCTGTTTGGTTCTGTGCTCTTTGCTCTGTGATAGTTAGGGGGTTTATGAAAGAATTGAGAAGAAGGAAGCGTGTCTTGGGAGCAGGATATGTCAGGGGCTAACTGAATGTGAGTACTGCTTTCTCCTGTGCCGTGTGTTCAGAGCACGACCTTGGATAAGCAGTAAGATGTCTGTCTCTGACCCTGTCCCCCACAATCGAATAGGGACAGCGGCACTTCCAGGGTTCTGCCACTTGTACGCGATGGCAGCGGTGGCTATTGCAGAAGGTACGATCTGACGTAGTAAATCGTGTGTTGGCTTTCTCGAGGATGGAGGTACCTTCCTTTTCCATGCCCTGGGTAAGCTGAGCTTTTCTCCATAAGGCAACGGGAGCACTTGTTGATTCATCTCATCCTTTGAGAGCAGTTGGGTTTTATGAAAGCTATTTTCTATGGGTAGTGGTGCTTTTAAAGGACACGAACCACACTGCGTAGGCCTGGCCCCCTTCCCCTGAACTGTCCTGCTCGCTTTGTTAGCAGCTAAATGCGTGCGCGACCTGAGCAGCTGTTGTCTTTTTGATGTTTTTTTTTCCCCCTTTTTCTTCCTCCCCCACCCCCCAGAAACTTACAGCGAAGATTCATTGGTGCCCCTCTCTGGTTCTTCAAAACTAACGGAGAGCTTGAAGGGAATGGCTTGGATACCAAAGCACTAAGTGCTACAGAAATGCCAGACGCTGCATAAACAACTAAACTCAGCCCCTGGCCCTTCCTGAAAGAGGGATGATTTGCAGAAATACTTCAACAGATGGTCTGAATTTGGCTTTGGAAAAGAGGGAAGAAATGCCAGGCTGCCGCTGGGCTGTGTGTGGGCGCGAGCCTGAGCGCACCGTGCGGCGTGCTGCCTGCCAGCGTGCTCTCGGGGGCAGCTGAGCTGAGCAGGCGGCTCTCGCAGCCTCTATGGGCTCGGGAGGTGTCTGCGCACCGCTGACTCAGTCTCTGCGGCTCTGGCGGGTCCCTGGTGTGGAGCAAGCTCCCGCTTCCCCTGCGGTGAGGTTCGGCTGTGTCGGCTTGCTGGGCTGTTGTGGTGGAGGCGAGCCGTGGCCAGACCGCAGAGGTGCGGGGTCAGCCCATGGCAGCCAGGCTGCAGAGCTGCCGTGCAGCTTGGCACGCGGGTGAGTGAGGTTGTGGGAAGGCCGCGGTGTGATCTGACACCGGGTTGTCTCTCGCACTGGCGCGGTTACCTGTGCAAATTGAGGAGGTCTGGAGCTGGACGCAAACAGATCAGCCGTGGTAAAGGGCCTGTGCTGTTTGGACACACCTGTACATATACGTGAGCTGACGAACGTGTGGATGGCCTGAAAGGGTGTGGGATGGGAGAGGGTTTATGTGCTGCAGTCAGGAACCCTGATGAACTGCTGGCTGCTGTGGCCAACCTCCGCTCTCCCTCTCCCCTGACGAGGTTACTGCTCTTGCAGGGGAAGGAGAACATGGCTTCCCCAGCCGGTAGCAGACCTGGGGTCCTGACACCAACCGTGGCAGCAGCAGAGCGCTGTGCTACCTCTCCTGCGGGCTCTGCCGCGGGGCAGGCAGGTTTCCACGTCAACAGTCGCCGCTGGCTCTGATGGGGATCGTGGATTGGATCCCAGAAGCCGTTGTCCGAGGGCTTCCGGAGCAGAACAGCTGTCTGGTTCCTGCGTTGCCAAGCCGTTGTTAGTCTCCCAACGCAACGCACCACTTCCGCTGCTCGCTGGCACAACAATTTGTGTCTAGTGCTATTTGCTGTTCCTGCCGTGCTTTCTTTGGTGAGATAGTGTTGGTTGGTGGTTAGAGTAGGGCTGTGAGGTGTGCTTTAGGGGTGATTTTTGTTGTTGTTGTTGAAACTTTCTGAAAACAGGTCTAATTCTTAAGCAATGCAAGATGAATCGCTTTACTGAGGATGCTTAGTGTGTCAGGTAAATTTTTGTGGATGCAGCTGGCAGGTAGCAGCATCGTACTGCGCGTGCAGAGCAGCCAGGTAAGGCGTTTAATGTGCAGAGAGTGACTTTCCAAGTTTGACTTATTTCTCTTGTTTCCTCTCACTCTTTTTCCTTTCTTGTGTTACCCATCTCCTCCTACTCTGTTTAGGTGAGGAGGACCGCCTGTGTCTGTAGCCTCCTAAATATATTGGCTTCCTACTGGGAACACCTCGCCTGCCTTGCAGCCTGCTGACTCACAGCCCTTTGGGGGAGCGGGGAGCTGGTGGATGGATTACGCCACAGAACCGCGAGCCGCCAGGCGGTGGTTGCAGTCCCCTTAATTCCTCTGCTTGTCACAGTAGTCACAGTCCCCTTGACAATTGCTCTGCTTGTGACAGAGCACGTATGAGTTTCCCTGGAGGAGCTGCTAACCTCTTTAGGAGCAACATGACCCCTGGAGGGCTGCTGGCGTGCATTTAGCAAGGAACTGTTTTGCTGTGATCTGAACAGCTTTGGCGTAAGCAGACAGCTGAGGTGGGAGGAGAGAAATGCTGTTTGTGATGCAGGCGTGGAGCAGGTGCGTTCATGTACCCCCGCAGCAAAGGGACTGGCAGCAGCCGTGTCCTGTATCACCGTTCCCGTGGCTGAGAGGCAAGCAATATTGGTTAGCATGACATTTAACTAGCGTTTCGTCTAGTGTACTGGGGGCATTAGTTAAATGCTGCCTTCAGCGGTGGGCAGTACGAGAGAAGCTTCCTTTCTCCTTCCTCGGCAAGGTCTCCACCTGCTGTTGTGGAGTGTTGGGAGGCTGGGAGATGTTCTTGTGTTATCTTGTCTGCTCTCCATGGCTGGTCTCTTGTACAAAGGCACCTGAAAGACAGTCTTGGCTTTAGGGAGCAGCTGGGCTTGCAGCCTGTACACCAGTATCCGCATGCTTGCGTGGTGGCTCCTGCTCGATCTGTTGCCTTGCCTTAGGTGGAGGCCAGCTCCGAACTCCAGAGGGTCACACAGGAGGGTGGATGTCCTTTCAGACCCTGGGGTCCCGTTTCATTAACGTACGATATTTTAGTGTTGGCACCCGTGTTGGGCTGGCTCTCAGGGCACTGTGGCTTTGCTGCAGGGTAGGGTGTGGGGCTGGCTGGATGCATGGCTGCTCCTGTGCAGCTGTCAGTTGAGGTGTAGCCCCACAGGGCTCTGGATTTCTAGGTCTTGTAAATCATTTTGTCCAGGGCCCAGAAGCCCTTACCTCCCGGGCTGCCCTGGAGGGATTCTTGGTTTATGTTATTGTTGGTTTATGGTTTTTTTTTTCCCCAGTGCCCACAGCAGTCAGGCTGCAGCCGAGAGGGGCAGCCCTGCTTCTCACCCCTGCCTCTCTCTTTGTGGCGGCACAAGCATTTGCGTGTTCGCAGCCACGCGCTGACCTGGGAGTAGGCCTGGTCTGAAATGAGTTCTTCTAGTTGCTGGGGGAAGGCAGAGCTCTCTCCTTTTTGACAGCAGTCTGAAGTTTTATGCTGGACGAGTGGTTGAGTAACCACAGCCTCTGCTGGGAAAGGGAATCACGTGGCTTAAGAGAGATGCACTTCCCAGGGGATAAAAATCCCTAGGATGGTTCCCTTCAGGAAAATATTTGCGTCTTCTCTGCGAAGCCACTGTCAAGACTGCATCGAGCCTGTAGCAGTGCGTCTTTGTGCAGGACCAACTGTGGTGTAGACTGCCCTTCCACAGCCCTGGGTCTTGCCTCGTGCCTGCCCGTAGATTCTCTCTTTGAAGGGCAGAGTCAGCATAATGTCTTTAAAGTGCTCTGCAGCTCGCATGGCATAGTCCTTGGTGCCAGAGAAGGGTGGTTGCTTTTCAGGCCTCCTGGGGACGGCCCTGTGTACCTCCAGATGCACGCAGAATAGGAAGATGTGGGAACAGAGCGGAAAAAGCCCCACGCCTTTGCATTGCTTTGCTCTGGCACAGTCCCCTGGTGTGCACGGGAACAAGCGCGTGCTTCAGAAGGTGCTCGCTGAGCACGTGTCCTTGGAGATGCAAAGAAATACCGCCGACTTCCTCTCCTCTTCCTCTTCCTCTCCCTCCCTCCCTCGCATGCCAGGAGGCAGCGGCGATGCCTGGCAGACAGCCTGAGCGCCAGCACAGCTGGTGCCGAGGAAGGCTCCTCGACAGGGGTGGCACAGGTGAGGGACCTGGTTATGGGCTGGAGGGACGGGAGGCTCTTCTGAGCGGATGTGAACCTTGCTGGGATTGCACGTCTCTCCTGCTTCCTTCTGCTTCTCCCTGCCACAGTCTGTCCCTTCCCCTTCCTGTGTCTGGAGGCTCCGTTCGTTCCCATTTTGACACGGGAGGTGCACGCGGTCCCGCCTGCCTGCCCCCGTGGCCGGATCGGCTTAGGGAGCCGGTTGGGATTGCCTGATTTGGGTGAGTTTACACTGCAGCTTCCGCGAGCTGCCTGGCTGCCCCTGGCTGACTTCGGGGACGTGGAGGGGACAGGTCCGCGCGACGAGCGGTGTGTGGCAGGATGCTGGGTGGCTCGTGGCCCCCGGTGCTGCTCCGTGGCTCGTGCCACGTGGTCCCTGTGGGAAAGGGGCTGCCTGCGGGGTCCCGGACGCATGGTCCCAAAGCAAGCAGGGTGGTCATCCCAAAGCTTGCGATGTGCTCTGGGCCGCGCAGGTAGGAAGGGACGAGCTGCCTGGCCCTTCAGAGCGGGGATCCCGTGTCTGTTGTTGCACCGAGGGCTGGGTGAACCGGCAAAGCCTTGTCACGTCAACCAGGGCTGAGCGAGCCGTGGGGTGCAAGCGGCAGCGCTCCTGTGCCTCTCCTCCGAAAGCCGTGTCAAAGCGAGTACTTTCCGCTCTGGCACAGCTATTGTGAAAAAGAGCTCGGGTTTGCTGCACCCTTCTCTCCCTTTGCCCTCAGGGCACGCGGGGCTTGTTTGAATTAATGTAATTAGCACATGCCTTATTAGCTCACTAAGGCACAAAGAACTCGTGTATATTTGTAGCCAGGTTAAGCAGCCCCTATTAATTTAATAACCGTGTCCTCCTCAGTGCGTGGCAACAGTTAATCACTGGGGATGACTCAGGATGGGCCAGCACGGAGGGAATTTGGGCAAGGTGTGTATGTGTGCGGCTCTCTTTTGTTGTGCTGTATTTTTATTAATGAGCAGAGCTGTGAAGGGAGTTGGCAGCAGGCAGAGTAGATGGAAGGAAGCTTTCAGTGCAGGTTTACTAAACAGCCAGCCCTGGATATTTCCTGTGCTCTACTCTGTTTGTGCAAAGTGATCTGTAGAATGAATCAGTGTGATGAGACACAGGCGGAAATATACAGAAATAAACTTCAGCAACCCGCGCTTGAACTCTGCTCCGATCCGCTTACGAACTGGGTACTGACAGTAATTTTGCTTCGTTGCTGCCCTGCTCCGCCTCGGTGAATCCTGGGGCAGAGGAAGTGGCTGGTGTGTTCAGGCGCCGCTCGTAACAGACTGCGGAAGGGCAACGCTCTCGCGAAAGGTCGAAAAAAAAGGTTGCGAGTGATTTCACTCTCTGCAGTGCTGTGGTCCTCAGTCCCTTTTGCTGGTCTGGGTCTTGCCATGTGCAGAGCTTAGCCGAGTTCAGTGGGGCGCTGCCAGGATGCTTGCCACCAGGTGTGTTTGGTTTGGTTTCTTTTCCAGAAGATGCAGGTTATGGGGGTGAATGCCAGTTTGTGCTCCAGCACCCTGGAATGATGCAGCCTGCGAGTCCGGGGTGGTGGCGTGTGTCTCTGTTCCTGTAGTCCTGTGCGTGGGATGGATCCTGCACCGCTTCTAAAACTAGCGAACAAAGCATTTTTAGGGCGCTCTCCAGCCCAAATCAGTACACGCGCAGAGGAGGCTTCCTGCATTTCTTCTCTTCTTCCGTTTCCTTGCAATAATCACAGGTCACGCTCTTTGTGGTGAGCGTGAGCTGGAAGGAGCAGCAGGCAGAGCGGTGCTGGAAAGCAGCCGATGTGCTTGCACAGTTTCGGTCAGGTTTCCTGCAAGTAGCTGTTGGGGTGAGACACGGGTATCCTGCCTGCTGCCCCTCCCTCTTTTTACTTTTCTGGGTTGCTGGGGTACCTCGGACGCTGGCTGGAGGTGGTGATTCCAAACCCAACCCCACTCCGTTTTTCTTTTCTGTGTGTCGGGGGCAGGCTGGGCTGGTGCGTGGTGGGCTTTCTGTGCAGGATCTGAGCAGCCGGGTGGCTCAGAGCTGTGGGGCGCTTGGCACACACCGAGGAAGTGCGTGTATTCCAGGCCGGCTTTTTTAGCCAGCAAGGATTTCCCCCCTCCCAGCCCTTCTCTCTGTTCACTGGCTTGAATGGGTTTTAGAAGGAAGGAGCGGCCTTAATGTGGTGGAGTTTAACCCCACGGCTTCGTTGGCCTTCCCGTGTCAGAGCTGGCGCAGCGGGCCCCTTGCTGGTGCTGGGCTGGAAGCGGCGGAGCTTAATTTATAGCCGTGGAGTAGCTGAATTTGGGGCTATTTCTGGCACGTGTCCTGTTCAGCATCTCCCTGAAGGAGCACAATGTAGGGAAAATACGCTTGGATTTGTGGGTTGTTTTTCTTTCTTCTCAAAAGAAGAGTTTTTATTCTCCCTTCCCCCCTTTCACGGAGAAGAAGCCTCCTCTAGGGCTGCATGTAGCATCCTCAGAAAAACCATACTCCTCTTGTGACATGGCGGCGGCGGTCATACGTAACAGCCGGTCCTGGACACAGCCGCCGCCAAGCTGTCCCACTCGTGAGCCATCCTGAGGGTCCTGGAGGCCTTGAACCGCATCGCGCCCATCCTGCGCGCCCCATGCTAGCCGCCAGGCAGGACAGCCAGCTCGCAGCAGGGGATCCACAGCGGGCACAGCACCGACCTGTGCTGCGAGTCCTTCCCCTCTGCAGCCTCAGGTTTGGCCACAGCGAGCCGACACCGTCCCAGGAGAATGCACTTCGAGGCATCTAGCCGGAGCAGCTCTGTGGGAGCTTGGGTGTGTGTAAGTTCTTGTTTGTTTTCCCAGCTCTGTCAGCTGTGGCCGTGCTCTGACCTCCTGTCGCTGCATCACTGAAGATTTCATTGTAAGAGACGCATGGAAAGGTTTTTGACCCTCTGGCTCCTACACCTCTTGGTCGTCTGTCTGCCGAGACTGAGTTTGCCTTTGAGCAGCTACTCAAAGTTGAGCAGCTACACAACTACTCAGCTGGTCATAATTTAGAGGCCTGTTACTTGTGTTGTGAGTGTCCAGAGGAATGAGAGGGGAGCAGGGCTGTAGCGTGCTTGGTGTGGCATTTGTGCAGAGCAGAGGAGCCAGGACTCTGGAGTCTCATCCTCTAGACCCGACTGCCTTTTTCAGAACTTGGAGGGGAGGCAGGTTGGGGTGGGAGGAGTGCCAACAGCTCCCGTGGGTTTCCTTTGCTCCGCTCGGTCTTGCCAGGGGTGCTGCGAGCGCTTTTAGACCTGTTGCCTCTATCCTGTGAGGGAAGGCGCTGCAGTTACTGCCTTATGAGAGCGCTTTAATGTGTTGCCCTCCTGTGGAGCAGGATTCTGCTCTGTGTTCTTAGTGAGGTGACGGCAAGCTCCTTGGTCCTGCTGGATCCTTCCCTCTGGTTCCTTCAGCTTGGCGGCCCTGATGCCTTGGACAGCAAGACATGCCGTGTGAGCGCTGGGTGAGTTACTGTTCCTTCTAACGCTGTCCTCACTCACCCCGTCTTGCAGTTCAGCTGCAAAACCTCCAGGCCAGGGACTGTCCTGGTCTGTGCAGCCCCTAAAATAACAGATCCCAGGTCTGTGTTGGTGTCTCTTGGTGTGCTGCAGTGCTGATACCCAAGCTCGGCTTCAAGGTGAGCGTCAACTTTCTGACTCTTGATCCAGGGCAGTTTCCCAAGATGTGCAAAGTCGAAGGGCATATCTTGCGCTCATTCCAGGTCGGTGCGGGCCTGCTCCTCGAGTCTTTCTGTCTGACTTGAGTGCAGATGGCTTGGCGTTGAGCAGCTGTCCTTAGCGAACCTTTCTGCCCAGACGAGGTGGGATGTGCTCTAGTATCTGGAGTGTGATCTGGTGTTAGGACCTATGAACTGGACTCCGTTTCCTGAGCTGCCCTGGAGTAGAGCTGAGGGGTGGGAGCCTCGTCCAGGTGAGAGATCGCGTTGATGCAAGGAGAGGCCTCCATGGGACTCCCTCTGTTAAGCAGTAGGGCAAACAGCTTCTGCACCAATCTAAGCAAGCTGCTGGTTGTTTTGCCTGGAGAAAAGCTCTCCAGGTCAGGAAGGCCCTTCTCTTGCTGCTCGCGGTGCCTTTTGGAGGCCTTTCTCCAAGCCTTGACTCTCACAGAGGTAACGGAAGATGCTTGTTGTCTTGACTCATTGCTTAAGGTCTCTCAGCAAAGCAGGCAAAGTTGCGTGATGCTGTCCTGGGAGCGGCGGGCCAGCCTGGCGCTTCCAGCAGGTTGGAGAGTCTAGGCAGAGATTGTGGGAAAACAGGGTGTGTTCCTCCTGCTCCTACTGCCTGGAGGCAGGAGGATCCCCACCTCCTTCCCTGCTGTTTTGTCCCCTTCCTTTCCAGTAATACCTGCTGCTCCACTCACTCTGGTCCTTGCTTTGGAGTGGGCAGCTAGGTTGGTTTTTCCCGGCGTGGCCGAGGCCAAGCAGACAGAAGGACTGTCGCTGGGAGCAGTAAAGTGTCCAACGTCTTCGGTAACTCTTTTGCTTTGCGTCAAAGTGGCCCCGGTGACTGACACCAGCAGGCAGATCTGGAGAGCAGGCGAGCTGCCTCCAGCACATGGTGGGACTTTTGTCCCCGAGATGGGAGAGTTGGTTGGACCAGCTCAAAAGAAGCTCTTGAGTGCTGAGGCGTCTCCCTCCTTGGGAATGATGGAGGCGGCTGCGTTTCCGAGGCCGGTCTGTTTCATCTTCTTGACTGCTGTTGTGTGAAGGTAAATGAGGTCTCTGAATTTCTTGTAAACTCAAATAAATCCCAGGGGAGGGGATAGTTGCAACACTGTCCAGGCCGTATCAGAATATAGAACACTGCTGTAGTCCCAGGGGCTTGCAGAATTGTCCGCTGTGACACTTCCACCATGGCCCTGTTGTGGCTTCTCTCCTGTTGCAGCATTATAGGTAACTACACTGGTCCGGATGGGTAAAGGATGTGGTGGGCAAGTGCCTCTGCTAAGACGCTGGACTATTGTTGTTCACTGCTTGCTTTTTCCAGAGCTAGAACGTTGTCGTGGGAGCAGGGTGTTCCTCAGACTGCCAGTTGTGTTTGGAAATCCTGTCTGAAGGTAAAGCGCACGTCAGCGACAGCTGGAATGAGAGCTCAGGAGCCTTTTCTGCTCATCAGGAGGTTTGGTCCTCTCCCCCTCCCCCCCCCTTTTTTTGGGGATCCAGGTAAACTTACACTGCCACTACCAGTGTTCGCAAAGCCAGACACCTCTGTAACACGCTCTCAGCCTGGGGACCGTCCTGTGCCGCCGGGGAACTTGCCTATTTCTTTGTAGCATGAGGGAGATGTCTTGAGGCGTTCTTCTATCATCACGAGGTCTCGCAGTGTGGAGAAGTTAAGGCTTCCCAGACTGAGCCCAGTTTGCAAGGAGTGTGGAGGCCAGATACGGGGGCAAAGTTTGCCTGCTGTTTTGCAAGGGTGCCAGCCTGACTGTTTTCACTGCGAATGTGCTCTGGCATTTTTGTCTGCAGACAGGAGGGTGCTGGGCGACCCCATCCCCAACAGCCAGACGGAGGGAAGCCGCACGTCCCCACCGTCTTGCAAGCTGAGTGGGCGCTGTGCCACTGAGCCTGTCCCCATGGGGATGCAAGCAGCCAATGGTGCAAGTGGCGTGATACCTCCCTGCTGGGACTTTGGCCCTTTTTCACCTGAGGCAAGGGGGGCACCTGCCCTGTGCTTGGTGCCTTCAAAGCCCAGCGTCATATGGGGACAGACGGCCACTGAACGCAAGGCAGGTGAGTTTGCATCTGCAGCCCCTGGGCTTCTGCTTGGTGGCAGAACAGTACAGAGGGGCCGCGCTGTCCCGCTGCACAGCCCGAGAGGTGACACTCTGTGACGGCAGGGGAGTGTCCATCAGCATGTTCGAGAGCTGCTTTGTTTTATTAAGGACTAATGCCTTGCCTAGTGCTGCAAGGAAATTCATGGCAGTCCCTGCTTTTGAGAGCCTAAGGGCAGGTGAGCAGCAGAGATGAAACTGCCACTGATTCCCTCCATCCCCTCTATCCCAACGTGTCCTGAGCAGGCGAGAGCCAAATTGACAGCTTCTCCGCGGGTGAGGTTTCCTGATGCCAGACCCCTTGTGTGCTGTGTACCCAGCACACGTGTCTAGAAAGCGGCTTCTCTCAGGAAACAGTTGCAACTCAGTTTGCCCTCCTTAAACCTTACCATTGCAACGGCAGCTTTGCTTCGGTGGTTAGCAAAACTTGGCGGAGTGTCTGCACCTCCAAATGCGCGTGTGCTGTGAGGGAAAGCAGCGTGCTGATCCCCGAGGGTTTCTCCTCTCCCAGCAGGTACTAGTTGCTGATTGCGTCCCTCTCCCTTCTTTGACTGCGAGCGGTCGCATGGTTGTGCCCTCTTGACACGGTGGGTGCTGGCACGGCTTTGCTCCCTCCTCTCACCCTCTGAGCCTAGCTTCTTCATACTGGCTTTTCCGGCTGGGGCTCCGAGTTTCTGTGTTCTCAAGACAAATGGAAATATGTAGAAGAGAGTCCCGTCTTCCCCTTCTGCTGTTTATTTTCAAGTCAAGGTTGTGATTTGAATGTTTGCTTTCAGTGACAGCTCCAGCATGTGCTGGCCTCCAGTTCTGGCTCATCCCTGCCTGACCGCTCTGCACAAATGTTTGTGCTGGCACGAAAGCCGGAACGGGAACACGCGTTCGGGTGTAGGGAGAGGACGGGGTGGCTTCCTTCGGCCGCAGTGCCAGCTGCCGTTGGCTGAAGGTCTGCTGCCAAAACGGCACGTCTGACAGTCTGCACCCGGGAGGCTGCGCTCAGCTGCGCTCAGCTGCAGAGCTGGGGCTGCTGGGGATGGGAGAGCATGGAAATGGCAGGGCTGGTGGACCCTCTGTGGGGGCGCTGCCGGCAGGACTGGGGGAGCTGGAGGATGGGGAGCCTGCGGGTGGCGTGGAGGGTGCCGACAGTGGCTCTGGCAGCCTGGCAGAGGGAGAGCAAGACAAGGAGGAGGGCGCTGAGCTGTGGGGACCCACAGGGTCAGACTGCAGGCAGAGCAGTAGCATCTGGGGGCGGAGGTGGCAACCCACAGCCATAGGGCTGTGCGGTGGCAGTAAATGCGGTGAGCGTGCTCAAAGAGGTGTGGGTAAGCTTAAGCTGTTCCTTCTCCCGTGGTGTCGCAACTCATGGAGATGTCGGGTGCCTGTTATCTCCATCCGAGCTTGCCGGCAGCACACACCGCATGTGATGAGAGCGTGCGCTCCCCTCCGTGCCCCAGCCTGGGCTACGATTCTCTGGTAAGCGTTTTTCTTTTAGGTGATAAGGCAAGAACTGAAGGTTAAGAGTCTGGCCCCGTGCCCAGGGCGATCGGGAGTGCAGCAGGTCTGCAGCATGCAAAGGCTGGCTGTCCTGCAGAAAACCTTACCGGCCGGGTAGCGTAGGTGGACGAGTGTGCGTGGTGCGTGTCAAGGCAGGGGAGCAGAACAGCACCGTTTGCTGATGGCTGAGGCTGCGAGGACCAGGTAGCTGGCTAGGTCTGCGTTGTGGTACCCCCAGCCTGGCTGTGCTGTCACTCTCTGGAGCTGGGTTTTGGGAGCTGGGAAAAGGGAGAGGCTGGGTTGAGAAGGCTCCTGGGCCATCAACACACGGCAGCACGAGCTCTAGGCCGTTCGCACCACTTCTCCGCCTGGCACGGAGGCGATTCCCCATGCTGCTGCACAGGCATGCGTCGCTCTCAAACTAATTTGCTTGATCATTTTAATAAACATAGAAGGGACGTCCCGGTGTGTGAGTAATGGGGCATTAATCCATGCCTAGCTGTGTTAACAGCACTCTAGGAAGGAATTAACGCCACATAATTCATTGCCCATGGAGCTCTTGCTCTCTTAATTACAGGATGTTTGATTTAGGACCCCCCTTCCTCCGCGAGGGCTGCTCAGTCTCTTTGGCTTTGATTGGGGGGTGTCTCTGGTGACTCTGGTTTCCCATGCCCACCTCTACCAGTTTCCTCCCGGCTTCTCTGCTCCTTGTGCCGTGCAGGTTCCCGGTTCCAGCAGCGCTGTTGCCTGCCTGGCCACGGAGTATCGCCATATGAAGACTTTCTGAGGCATCAGCACCTTCTTGGTGCTGCTGGCTCGCCTGCTGCCCCAGTGCACGTGCTGATGGGAGCTTTCCCGGGCAGATCCAAGCCCTGCTCCCTGACCCTGCTCCCATCGGAAGCCCTGGAGCTACCCCGCTGCTTGGCCACAGCAGCTTTGCTTGCCTGCTTTTGTTTGCATTTTTTGGCTCCCGAGAGCACCGTGTTCCTGGGGAGATAGACTTAGGTCTTGACTTAATCTCTTTCCTTTCTAGCCTAAATGTATAATGTTGTTCTGGATTTGTTTTTTAAATGTCCTATAAAACTACCAGCATTCTCTTCCCAGCCTGTTGTTTCTCCTCTCGGATTGCAGGACTGCAGCAGCTCTTCTCCTGCCCTGGGATGGGCTTGGGTCCACAGGACCCCTAGGAACCAACCCCTGCAGGGTGCTGGAGGCTTCCTCGTTTACCATCCTTTAAGGGGCTCGGGGAGTTCTGTGGGTTACAGCACCGTGCTCTGATAGAGTTTGCAGGGACTTTGGGTTTGTTTTGCAAATGATCGTTCGCCGGAGCACTGTTTAAACAAACAGAGCTCAAATAAGCTTTCCACTTCAGTGCGTTAAAATCCCTTAATGCATTAAAATCCCCCTGGCCACGGACATTGAGGGCTTCACCGTGCCACGTGCTGTATAAACAGTCACCAAGTGCTGGTGTCTGCTGTAAAATGATCGCATCGTTTGCTTCCCCTTGCTCGTCCGCGAGTTGAGTAGCTTTTGTTAGAAAAGATTATACTAGTCCTGGCATTTGCTGGCTGTACAGCCAGCGCCAAGGAAACCCGTAACTTTGCCTGGTTTTAAACCCAGGAAGAATTTTTTCCCCCTTCCTGCCGTGCAGCTGCAGCGGGAGCATCTGTTCCGTGGTGGGAAGCAGCAGCAGTTTTCCAGCTGGGTCAGACAGCTCTGCAGTTAGCGGGCAGGTGGAGAGCTGAAGCTGAAAGTGAAAAGGGGGTTGAAAAAAAAAAAAAAGGTAGGAGAGGCTTAAACCCAGCTGTCCCAAGTCCGTGTTGGTGCGGTAGCATCTTCTCCCACCCCTATCGCCCTGCTCGTGTCAGCAGGTAAGGAGCAGCCCTGCGTCACGTTTGTACGTCCGTCTCAGTCTCTCGCTCTTTCGGCTACCTGTCGGTGGGGAATCTCAGCAGCCTTGCTGTCTGGTCTTGTGTTGCCCCTTGCAGTGGGTGCCTGGCCTCCTGGATGCCCCTCTGCGGGGAAGGGTGCAAGGGGGGAGGCTGCCGGAGCTTGGAGCGGGATGTCAGGACCACGCGGTGCGTGTATTCTGTCAGAGCCGCTGCCTCAGCAAACACAAATACCCCCTTGAGGGTATAGACGTTATCAAGGGAGTTTACATGGTTCGGGGCTTGTTTATGCCGGGGTTGCAGACTTTCAGCAACTGGTCTCCCTATATTTTTATGTTTTGGTCTTATTCTGGTTAAATCGACAGAGAATTAGATTAACCTGAAATGAAGTACTCCTGTGGACGTGCGTACGAAAGCACGTGCAGTGAAAGGTCGAAGTGATTTTCACTTGGAAAGCGCCAACTCAGCTGACCCGGAGATGTTTAAGGTCTGCTTCCACAGGTTAGCTGAAGTCAGGGAAAGCGGGTGAAAAGAGGGGTCACGGAAGGGATGGAGGGTGTAGTAGCGGGCGAGATTCCCGTGCGGTGTTTTGGAGAAGAGCCTCCTTCCTCAGCGAGCTCCGCGGGCTGCTCTCTCGTGGCTCCGGCTGAACGTGGGGTGCCACGGAAGGCAGTTTTACTCCCATGTCTGTGGCCCAAGTGTGGGACTGTGCGGATGCTTTCACGCCGCCCTGTCCTTGGCGCTTGGTGTGGCAGGGAGGGGAGCAGGTCAGTGCCGAACTGCGTAACCTCACCTCTCTGCCTCCAGTACTGGTTTGCAGCACCACCAGCTGTTTACGCTTTCATTCTCAGGACCGACTCTGGCCCTCCAGGCTGTATCTCCAGAGCAGAAGTGTGAGCCTGAAAGCCACCTCCTTGGATGGGAGATTCTGGGTGGCTTAGGAAACCTGCATTTAAGGGGCAGATTTCATTCCAGAGGCAAAGGGCGAAGATACCTCCTCCGCTTCTGGCTCGGCACCCGGGCGGCAGCTGGAAGGGGAGAGGGAGGAGAGTGGCTGAGCGCCGCCGAGATGCCTGATGAAAGCACAGGCGTCTGAGTCCCAGGGTGGAGGTGAGGAGGAGGCGAGGACACCTCTGGAAAGCTGACACGTTGTGGCTGCTTCTGAAAATTTCTCTGGTGTCCAGATTTCTTTGTGTGGCAACTTCCACCCCCTCGCGTTAAGCAGTAGCAATCAGGAGTCGGAGAGAACTGTTTCCTGCAGACTTGGGCCTTCAGCGCTGTGCCGGCAGGCACCGAGCTCAAAGGAGCGGTCCAAAGGGTAAAGTCACGTCAGTCGCGTGGGGAGGGAGAGGCGCCGCTGAAAAGACAGCGTTGGCACGAGGCTGCGCATGGGCTGGGAATAGAAGGAGGATTGTAACCACTGGACGAGCAGGTTTTTGAAGGCTGTCCTTTAGAAACAGCACATATGTGCTGGAGGGAGGCGCTGAACAGGCCTTGCGATGGCACGTGGGTGTGTTAGGGAGGCTGGGTGGACCTGCAGAGGGCTGGAGGTCTGCAGGGAAACGCTCCGTGGAGTTGGAGAGTGGTGACGGGTACCGCAGCTCTGGGCGTTGGGCAGAGCTCGTGCCGCTGGAGCCTGTCGACTCTGGCGGCTCTTCCCTCCATATGTAGCTGTACGTTTACATACACACGTTTAGAAGGCTCCCTCTGGAGCTCAGTGTTCTCTCTGAGGAGAGCAGGTGCTCCCTTAAGTCACTTGTTCCTCAGCTGGCCTCAGCCTGCACCCTTCCCGGTAGGACCTGAGCTTCGGGAAGAGTGCAAGCGTCTCAACTTTTTCTCCTTGGTGTCTTTCTCTCCTTTCCCAGGAAGAAACTGAAGTGAAACAGAAGTGGCTGAAAAAGAACTTAAGGAACGGTTTGAAGGAGCAGATTCATTTCTTAACAAGATCAAGTTTGAATTAAATGGCTGATAAACAGATCAGGTAACTTTTAAAAAAATTTTGAGATCTGTGCTTTCTTCGGTTCTTTTTTCTCACCGCCTTTTTCCTTCTGCCCTCTGCTTTTTACCCTGCATGAGTCTGTTCCTTTTTGCCTCCTCTTTCAAAGGTCAGCTTGACCTGCTGACTTCAGCTTGCTGGCATCTAGGGAGCAAAGCCAGCTCCCATGCAGCTGAGGATGCGCTGCTTGTAATGTCCGTGGCTGCTTGAAGCTTGGTACTTTGAAGGAAGGGGAGATGTGTCCTCCAAGATGTCTCCCCTAGGCTCTCGGTTGCGCTCTTGACAGCGTGAGCAGGAGCTTGCTGGCTACAGGGACTGGCTGAAAGGGCTGAGGAGGAGCGCTAGGCGGACGGAGATGCCTTTTAATCCCTTCTCGTGTTAAACTGAGCAAATGACTTTATTTGTATGCTAGCCTGTGTTGTCCCCGTTTCGCTGAGCCCTGCGCACCTGCGTGGTGAGAGGCAGTAGCTATGCAGAAGCTAAACAGGACCGAGACCAGCACGGTGGGCTCTCATCCCATGAGAGTGCGGAGAGCGCTGAGGTGGAAAGTGGGGTGACTTAGTCACAAGGGAAGAAGCTTTTGATTCAGGTGCAGTGCCCCAAAGGTTCCTCTCTGTGCCCCAAATCCCTCACCTCTCCCACTTAGGTCACCTCTCCCATCCACGCGACAGCAAGCCTGCAGCGGTCACGGACAGCCGAGCCAAGGAGATCTGTTGAAGCTTGGAGGACCTTCCGAACCCCTCTTCCCTGGCAGCGTGCATCTGTCATCCCTTAGCAAAACAAGACTGATACTAAAAGACTAACGTGCACAGCAGCATTTTGCTGCAAGGTGAGATCAAGGGCATTGCATTTCTGCAGCGCAGTGCGTGTGGAACTTGATCTCAGCGTCTCGCCAGATACTGCCGCAGAGTCCGTCTGCGCTAGTCTCGCTCTGCATTGCGCATGGGGAAACCTGGACGATTGGATTCAGGTGCGACGGGGGCCTTGAGCAAGAGTTTCTCGCGCGTGAGCAGAGAGGCTCTCTGCAGCCCGCGTTGCCCAAATTTTTGGCTTGCCCAGGCCCATCAGACTGTTCCCCGTTATTGCTGCGGTCTGTGCTGAAATTGGGGAATCCTTTGCCCTTACCGTGCAAGCAGGCAAGATGTTTGCCATGTGTCTGTGTCCCACTCCCAACTGATACGAATCCTGTGATGATTCACTGTTAGAACAGGTCGAGAGAGGCAAGTGTGTGCCTGCCCCGGGTGTTTCAGGGGTACGTAGAGAAGCGATGACAGTGCTGAGGCTGGAAAGGGGCACTGGTTGTGCCTTGCAGTCTCTGACCTGCCAGCAGTGACTTCGGAGCTGAATCTGGGGAGGCTGACGTGTGCCTGTCTCAAAACACTCTCCTTCCCAGTGGTGCCTCCATCCTGACGTGCTTTTCTCTGGTCTCTAAAGTCCTCTTTCAGTGTGGCTATGGGTTGAATAAGGAGAGCGCCGTGATGTGAAGGTCACTATTTGAAATTTTCCCATGTCCTGACAACAAATTGAGCGTAGGAGTTTGCAGCACATCTGTTTCCTTCTCAGACCGTGCTGCAAAGATGCCTGAGCAGCAGAGTCTTGAGGTGGTCAGATCTTGCAGCCTGGCCCTGCGCTGAGCTCGTGCACCGATTTGGGCTTGCCTTCCCTAACGTGCTGTGCTTGATTTAATCTTGGTCAGCACCTTCTTGTTTGGGGATGTGGGCTGAGCTCTGGTCTGTCTGCCTGTCCTTGGCACNGAGTTTGCAGCACATCTGTTTCCTTCTCAGACCGTGCTGCAAAGATGCCTGAGCAGCAGAGTCTTGAGGTGGTCAGATCTTGCAGCCTGGCCCTGCGCTGAGCTCGTGCACCGATTTGGGCCTGCCTTCCCTAACGTGCTGTGCTTGATTTAATCTCGGTCAGCACCTTCTTGTTTGGGGATGCGGGCTGAGCTCTGGTCTGTCTGCCTGTCCTTGGCACCTCTTCTTCCAGCTGGGCCAGCCCTGGGGCTGTGGGTGTGTGATGTGTCGGTGTGGGTGGTGAGGAGCAAGGAGCTCTGGCTGCAGGAGAGCAGAGGCCAAAAGGAGTTGCCTGGAGTGTCAAGGTCATGGTTAGCACTTGTGGGCAAAGGCTTTTATTTTTTTTTCCACCCTCTTTTGTCTGCTTCCCCCAGGGAGACCTCAAGTTGAAACCCCGAGTCTCCATATCTATCTGCCTTTCCCTTGAGCGTGGAGCTGAGAGGCAGCGCTTTCAGCGTGGCTGCTTATCGATCCTCTCCGCAGCCGCCCCTCAATGCAGAATGCTCCGTGATGCCGCTGCAGGGAGCATGTTCGCAGGGCTTCGCCGCGCCACGGCCAGCGTCGCCTTTGCTGCTTCCCATGGGTAACGCAGTCGGTGCCCCCATCCAGAGGATCATGTCACGGTCCTGAAAGGCAGCGTGCCTGTTCTCTCTGCGGGAGGACTCGGCCTCGACAGCTCACCCAGCTGCAATCTAGGGCTGCTGTCAGCCGTCGGTTTAATACCCAACACGTTCTGTGTTCAGGGAGCTGTCCTGCGCTTTGTTGGAGGGAGCTGACTCAAACAGGCTTCCTTTGTGTGTAGCGGTTTATCGAGCATATAAATGCCGGACGTTTTCTGTAATTGAATTTGCTGGGTACCCATGTTTAGCTGATCTGCGTTTCNTCCGCGATGCCGCTGCAGGGAGCATGTTCGCAGGGCTTCGCCGCGCCACGGCCAGCGTCGCCTTTGCTGCTTCCCATGGGTAACGCAGTCGGTGCCCCCATCCAGAGGATCATGTCACGGTCCTGAAAGGCAGCGTGCCTGTTCTCTCTGCGGGAGGACTCGGCCTCGACAGCTCACCCAGCTGCAATCTAGGGCTGCTGTCAGCCGTCGGTTTAATACCCAACACGTTCTGTGTTCAGGGAGCTGTCCTGCGCTTTGTTGGAGGGAGCTGACTCAAACAGGCTTCCTTTGTGTGTAGCGGTTTATCGAGCATATAAATGCCGGACGTTTTCTGTAATTGAATTTGCTGGGTACCCATGTTTAGCTGATCTGCGTTTCACTCAGTGCCACTTGCAAGAATTCCCTGTGGGAACACAAAGGCAAGCAGAAAAAGTCTCATGTTTTGGGAGCGCGTGCAGCCAGCCAGGTTTTGATTTCCCCGAGAGGTATGAGCTCACATCTCTGCATCTGCGGCTGTGCAGGCTGCCAGCCCGGTGGTTTTGCTGGGCTGTTGGTTTGTGTGTGTTCCCCTCACCCCGGGCGGTGAGTCTGGAAACAGTTTCCTGGAGCTGCAGCCGTCTGCTCCTCGGCTGCCAGCTGGGTGCTTCTGCTGGGCTCGTCCCCACGCGATGGTAGCAGCTGACGTGTCACGAACCTCTCCTTAGATGCGTATCTGATTGCAGTGCTGAAAAGCATTTGCCAGTAAACCTGCTGGCTTGGATGCCGTCAGGCCCTAGCTGAAGTCTGTCCGGCACTCTGTCTTTCCTCCTCTAGGGACAACAGAAACGCTCGGGTCCTGGGGAACGGGGTTTTTCCTTGCTCTTAGCAATGTGTGGCTTAGCTCTTTGGCTCCACTCCCCTCAGCGGTGGTTTGTCCTGATGCTGTGTGCTGCTTTCCCCTCCTCCCCTGTATGTACCAAGCTTTGCCTCGAGGCAGAGCTCCCTTGGTGCTGGGAGGGGACAGCCTCTTCGCACAGCTATGCGTTAACGCCGATCATGCAAAAGAGCTCCGTTCTTGCCTCTCTCCCTCCCCTGTCGTTATCCCAGCGCTAAGACATTTGTTTCTCGTCCCCTTACAGTTTACCTGCCAAGCTGATCAATGGAGGGATAGCTGGGCTGATCGGGGTCACCTGTGTATTTCCCATTGACCTGGCAAAAACTCGCCTGCAGAACCAGCAGAATGGCCAGNCACAAGAGGCGTTATCCTAGGACCCAGAGTCAGGCCTTAGTTTTCCAAAAGTACTGGTGTCATTGAAGGGGGAGAGGGGACTGGGACTGATGATGTGTGTCCTGTCCTCCTGCCACTTTGTTCAGAAGCAGTGTTACCTGCTCCCTGTTTCCCCACACCAATGTTTCCCTTTTTCCTGCCCAGGACAGTTTGAGGCAAGCGGCTGCTTGCTCACTCACTCCTCCCTGCCCTCCCTGGTGGGGTGGGAAGGAGAAAATACAGCAAAAAGCTGGTGGGTCTGGACAAGGGCAGGGTTCACTCGGCCATTATGGCCGTGAGCAAAATGGACTCAGCCCGAGGGAAAAATCAATTTGATTTGTCATTAATCAAAGCAGACCAGGATAAGGAGATGTGAAAGCCAGATCTTAAAATCCCCTTCCCCCAGCCCTCCCTCCTCCCGGCGCTCCAGCCCCCCTCTCCCGCTGTCTCCCCCTCCTCCCCCTCCCGGCGCAGGGGACGGGCAGTGGGGGTGCAGTCAGTTCCCCAGAGATGTCCCTGCCGCTCCTTCCCCCCCGCGCGGGGAGGGCTCCTCACACGCTGCCCCTGNGTCATGGTTAGCACTTGTGGGCAAAGGCTTTTATTTTTTTTTCCACCCTCTTTTGTCTGCTTCCCCCAGGGAGACCTCAAGTTGAAACCCCGAGTCTCCATATCTATCTGCCTTTCCCTTGAGCGTGGAGCTGAGAGGCAGCGCTTTCAGCGTGGCTGCTTATCGATCCTCTCCGCAGCCGCCCCTCAATGCAGAATGCTCCGTGATGCCGCTGCAGGGAGCATGTTCGCAGGGCTTCGCCGCGCCACGGCCAGCGTCGCCTTTGCTGCTTCCCATGGGTAACGCAGTCGGTGCCCCCATCCAGAGGATCATGTCACGGTCCTGAAAGGCAGCGTGCCTGTTCTCTCTGCGGGAGGACTCGGCCTCGACAGCTCACCCAGCTGCAATCTAGGGCTGCTGTCAGCCGTCGGTTTAATACCCAACACGTTCTGTGTTCAGGGAGCTGTCCTGCGCTTTGTTGGAGGGAGCTGACTCAAACAGGCTTCCTTTGTGTGTAGCGGTTTATCGAGCATATAAATGCCGGACGTTTTCTGTAATTGAATTTGCTGGGTACCCATGTTTAGCTGATCTGCGTTTCACTCAGTGCCACTTGCAAGAATTCCCTGTGGGAACACAAAGGCAAGCAGAAAAAGTCTCATGTTTTGGGAGCGCGTGCAGCCAGCCAGGTTTTGATTTCCCCGAGAGGTATGAGCTCACATCTCTGCATCTGCGGCTGTGCAGGCTGCCAGCCCGGTGGTTTTGCTGGGCTGTTGGTTTGTGTGTGTTCCCCTCACCCCGGGCGGTGAGTCTGGAAACAGTTTCCTGGAGCTGCAGCCGTCTGCTCCTCGGCTGCCAGCTGGGTGCTTCTGCTGGGCTCGTCCCCACGCGATGGTAGCAGCTGACGTGTCACGAACGTCTCCTTAGATGCGTATCTGATTGCAGTGCTGAAAAGCATTTGCCAGTAAACCTGCTGGCTTGGATGCCGTCAGGCCCTAGCTGAAGTCTGTCCGGCACTCTGTCTTTCCTCCTCTAGGGACAACAGAAACACTCGGGTCCTGGGGAACGGGGTTTTTCCTTGCTCTTAGCAATGTGTGGCTTAGCTCTTTGGCTCCACTCCCCTCAGCGGTGGTTTGTCCTGATGCTGTGTGCTGCTTTCCCCTCCTCCCCTGTATGTACCAAGCTTTGCCTCGAGGCAGAGCTCCCTTGGTGCTGGGAGGGGACAGCCTCTTCGCACAGCTATGCGTTAACGCCGATCATGCAAAAGAGCTCCGTTCTTGCCTCTCTCCCTCCCCTGTCGTTATCCCAGCGCTAAGACATTTGTTTCTCGTCCCCTTACAGTTTACCTGCCAAGCTGATCAATGGAGGGATAGCTGGGCTGATCGGGGTCACCTGTGTATTTCCCATTGACCTGGCAAAAACTCGCCTGCAGAACCAGCAGAATGGCCAGCGGTTGTACACCAGCATGTGAGTACCGTCCGCACGGGGCTCTCGGTCGGGAGCTTTTCCACTTGGTTACCTCTCTCGGGCGAGTACAGCATTTCTAGGAGCCGGGCTGTCCCCACAAAGCCAGGGGACAATCTTGAACCAAGCTGTGCTAGAGCAGATAAAGCAAATCAAGCAGCTGTTCAGGCTCTGAGCCCAGCAGGCAAGACCTCTGCAGAGGGCACAGCTGTCTGCATCGCTTGCTCGGGAGCAGCGTGTTTGCTGCTGTCGGGGCTCAGGCCCGAAACACAAGGAATCCGTTTGGTTCTCTGCCAGGCCACAGTCGGGTGCGTGAGGGGACTTCTGCCTGTCTTCTGTTTCCGTGGCTCTCGTATCGGAGGTTGCTGTCCTGTCCTTTGCTGTGTCCGTTTTAAAGAGAGGAAGCAGCCGCCCGTTCCCAGTCTATCACACTGCACGCAGGCGTTTTGAAAGATCGCAGGCTGACATGTGCTGTAGTTACCCCAGCAATCCTATGTCCAAAAAAAATCAAGTGCTACAGGCCATAGAAAAAGAAGGCATGAATATCTCCAGCCCACGAGATTCACCTGGGATTTGTGCGGAACATTTAGGGATGTGGGAACGTGAAAGGCACTCGGCACAAGAGACATTATCCTAGGACCCAGAGTCAGGCCTTAGTTTTCCAAAAGTACTGGTGTCATTGAAGGGGGAGAGGGGACTGGGACTGATGATGTGTGTCCTGTCCTCCTGCCACTTTGTTCAGAAGCAGTGTTACCTGCTCCCTGTTTCCCCACACCAATGTTTCCCTTTTTCCTGCCCAGGACAGTTTGAGGCAAGCGGCTGCTTGCTCACTCACTCCTCCCTGCCCTCCCTGGTGGGGTGGGAAGGAGAAAATACAGCAAAAAGCTGGTGGGTCTGGACAAGGGCAGGGTTCACTCGGCCATTATGGCCGTGAGCAAAATGGACTCAGCCCGAGGGAAAAATCAATTTGATTTGTCATTAATCAAAGCAGACCAGGATAAGGAGATGTGAAAGCCAGATCTTAAAATCCCCTTCCCCCAGCCCTCCCTCCTCCCGGCGCTCCAGCCCCCCTCTCCCGCTGTCTCCCCCTCCTCCCCCTCCCGGCGCAGGGGACGGGCAGTGGGGGTGCAGTCAGTTCCCCAGAGATGTCCCTGCCGCTCCTTCCCCCCCGCGCGGGGAGGGCTCCTCACACGCTGCCCCTGTACCAGCGCGGGGTCCCCCCCACGGCACACGGTCCCTCACGAACCCCTCCGACGGGAGTCCTTCCCGCGCGGGGCGGCCCCTCAGGAACGCACCGACCCAGCGCGGGCTGCCCACGCAGTCACGGCCTGCTTCGGGAGCGGGCACCTCCCCTGGCGTGGGGTCCCCCACGGGCTGCAGGTCCCTCCCTGCTCCTCCGTGGTCCCTCACGGCTGCCCCACCGCCATCCTCCGAGGGCTGCAGGGGCACAGCCTGCCCTCTCCCCGCAGGCTGCAGGGGAATCCCCGCTCCGGCCGCCTGCCCCAGCTCCTTCCTCACTGACTCCCGGTGTCCCACAGGTGTTCCTCTCACCTCTCCCTCCGCTGCAGGTCGTTTTGCAGTTTCTTTCTCCCATTCTTAAATACGTTACTGCAGAGGCACATCCACTGTCGCTGATGGGCTTGGCCTCAGCACGAGGTGGGGCCGCCTTGGAGCTGGGGGAGCTTCGAGCAGCTCCTGACCGGGGCCACCCATCCCACGTAGCCCCTGTCCCACTACCAAAGCCCCCCCGCGCAGCAGGAAATGCTCTGTACGTTGATGGTTTTAGACGCTGGGCGTCCTTGCTCTAGGTGACAGCGTAGTTATGCATGAGCTTAGGTTGCAGGCTGTGGCAGCCTGGTGCTGCCCCTGACAGTCACAGCGCTCTCTGCTCCCTGCGTTGTTTGTGCGCCCAGGCGTGCTGGCACGACGCGGCCTCCCGCCGTGCCTTGCCTATCCTTTTGTTGTGTCCTGCTCCTGCTTCTGCCCCCTGAGGATCGCTTCTCCCGCTTACCTGACGGGCGACAGCCTCAGGAGTTTGGGCAGGGTGGAGGGTTTGTAGGCTCCGCTTGGGAGTGCGTGCCAGGATGGCTCCTCTGGAGGGAGGCTCGGTAGGAGAGACGCTTGTAACCTCCAGCAGGCAAGCGCAGGTCTGCTCTGCAGCCAGGAGTTGTTGTGGGATGAGATGCCACCGAGGAGTACACAGAATTTACCCTGTGTATTTGAGCTGGCTTCTCCTAAGAGTCTGCGACAAAGCGTGGCTGTGACAGAGTAATGCTGGAGGGGTTCCTCTGGCGTTGGCAGCAGCGTAGGGAGAGTGAGCTCAGGCTGGTGGGGGTCATTGAAAAGGTCTTTTGGGGGCCAAGGGGGCAGCAGGTACAAGGAAGGAATGGGGATAACACGTCCTCTATGTAAAATCAAGCCACCCTGTGTCCTGCCTAAGCAAACAAGGGGAAGGCACTGGGAGGAGGCTGTTACCATGCGTGGAACGTGTCTTCAGAGACCACCTTACGCTAGCTAGGGGTGTGGGAGGGCTCCTCTGAGCTCCCCAGTTACAGGGGTGTATTTTTGGGGAAATATCGTGTGCTCATCAATACCAGGTCTCAAAGGTGTCTGCTGAATGCCCAGGAAGGCAGCAAGTTCATTTAAATTTTGACTGTCTTGCTTTAAGACAGCATGCCTTGCTTCTGCTCGGCTCGACAGGCCTTTGGCATCAGGGGAGCCTTTCCCTTGAAAGACCCAAAGCCACTTTGGAGCAGCCCCGAGGGCTGGAGAGAGCCAAAGTTTTGTGCTGCACTGCCACAGGTATGTTACGTATCATTTTAGTTGGCTGTTGGCTCCCTTTTTCCAGGAAGGGAAGGGAGCTGGGCTGGCCTTGGCTCCACCGCGCTGCTGCAGCCGGAGCGGCTGGGGGTGATGTGCAGCGCCGCTGGCTTGGGGAAGATGCCTTGCCTCCAGCACTGTGGTGGAAGAGCTGCATGTAGGGGGGTAGGAGAGAGGTGCTCCGAGACTTCTGGGGCTTGCAAATGTGCTGGGAGGGCTGTTCCCAAGAACGAGATGGGTCCGTGCAAGCTGCAGGAGCTGGGGTGGGCTGTGTGAAAGGCGGGGTCCCCAAGGAGGTGGTGAGTCCCAGCAGAGAGCGCGAACTCATCGCTGCAGCCGGCAGCAGTGCGGGATGGGCTCTTCACAAGTAACGCGGGGTGTCCTGGAACAGTCTTGGCTCAGGCAGGGCTGTAAAGCCCTCGAGGGAACTCTGTGTTTCCTCATGTCCCACCTCAGCACTACTACAGAGCAGAGATGAAGTTTGCTCCTTGTGTTGCCAAATCTCTTAGAAATGCATTCTTGTTTTCACCGGCTACACTTCCCTTACTACTTAAGAGCTGCATGCGCGTGCGCCTCTCCCTTCCCCTGTGGCCACAGCAAGTACCTGTCCCTTGCTGAAGACCTCAAAGCAACCTTCAGCCAGCACCTGGGCTTCGTGCAGCCACAGTCCAGAGAGGGAAACTCTACCAGGGGTTCTGCGCTGCCTCCCCGAACCGTGCCTCTGGATCTGTTAGGTGTGCGTCTGCGCCTTTGAAAGGCTTTGAGCCGTTCCGGCCCTCTGCGCGGTTTTCCCATTTGCAGTAAATATGGTTGAAACAAAGGCGGCGACAGTTTTCCCCTTGGAGCGAACCCCGTGCTCTCCCCGGGGCGAGAGCCTGAGTGCTCGCTGCCCGCCGTGGGACCCAGCGAGTTAAAAGGAAGTGCTTTAATCTGCGTGGGAGGTCGCAGACAACTGGGCGCTGTTTGTGTGCCTTGTGTTGCATTTCACGGAGTAAGTCAAGCAAGTCAGCGTTGGGGGTTTTGGCCCCCCCCCCGCCCCTTGCTTCCCTTCCAGGGCTGGATTTGAAAACACGCGCATGGGGATCTGCTTGTTGGAACACCTCGATGTGCGTATGCCACGGGGGACCCTGGATAAACAGCCCTGGCAGTGCCGCTTTTCCCTTTTGTGTTTCTAGGAAGCAGACAGCGCATGCGGGTGAGCCGGGGTTTCAAAGCCCCCGTGAATTCGGGGCTGAAGCTGGACGTGGTTCTGAACAACGGCGCATTCAGCGGCCGACGCGGTTCCCTTCTCGGCTCGGGGTTTTGCTGACAGATTGCGAATGAAAACCACTCCAAAGAGATTTGTTTTGTCTTTATCTGCTCTCACCCGCCTTTGAGCTCCTGTGG
Source organism: Steatornis caripensis (assembly GCA_013398225.1). Taxonomy (NCBI): domain Eukaryota; kingdom Metazoa; phylum Chordata; class Aves; order Caprimulgiformes; family Steatornithidae; genus Steatornis; species Steatornis caripensis. The sequence goes on from VZSC01011182.1 coordinate 30,484, forward strand.
TTTATCTCTCTCTGTTTTGTTTGCAGGTCTGACTGCCTCATTAAAACAATTCGATCGGAAGGCTACTTTGGCATGTACAGAGGTAAGTAAAGCTGAGTCAGGCACGGCGCAGCTCTTGCGTTGGAAGCGCTTGTGCGTAAGGGAGAGGGAAGGCCGGTGTTCTCGGGCTTGTCCAGCAATAACCTAGCAATATCCTAAGATGTTGAAAGGTTCAGCTGTTTCTGAAAATAAACTCCATGCCGGGTGTCTGCTCAGCTCCCCACCATTGAGGGCTTGAGTCCTCCCTGTGGTGTTAAACCTCACCGTTTACTCAGGTTCAGCTTTACTAGCAGTTTAAGTGAAGCTGCTGACCTTTCTTTCCAGACTGTACGTGTGTGTTTCCCAGTTTGGGCACGGTAACTTTTGTCAGAGGGGCAGTAGCAAACCGCCTGAAGGGTCTTTGTGGCTGATGATTGAGCTTACGTCCAAGCCCACCACCTAACGTGGTCAGGCCTGCTGTGTCCCAATCTAGTCGGTAGCTTGTCTCCAAAACTAGCTGTCTCTTGAGCGTGCCCAAGTGCTTTGTTCAAGTGTTAAGAGAAGCTGCAACAACAACAAAAAATTAAAAATAACCGGCCGCTGGAAAAAACTCCCTTGGGGTGGTAAGAAAATCGGAGNCGCATGGGGATCTGCTTGTTGGAACACCTCGATGTGCGTATGCCACGGGGGACCCTGGATAAACAGCCCTGGCAGTGCCGCTTTTCCCTTTTGTGTTTCTAGGAAGCAGACAGCGCATGCGGGTGAGCCGGGGTTTCAAAGCCCCCGTGAATTCGGGGCTGAAGCTGGACGTGGTTCTGAACAACGGCACATTCAGCGGCCGACGCGGTTCCCTTCTCGGCTCGGGGTTTTGCTGACAGATTGCGAATGAAAACCACTCCAAAGAGATTTGTTTTGTCTTTATCTGCTCTCACCCGCCTTTGAGCTCCTGTGGTTTATCTCTCTCTGTTTTGTTTGCAGGTCTGACTGCCTCATTAAAACAATTCGATCGGAAGGCTACTTTGGCATGTACAGAGGTAAGTAAAGCTGAGTCAGGCACGGCGCAGCTCTTGCGTTGGAAGCGCTTGTGCGTAAGGGAGAGGGAAGGCCGGTGTTCTCGGGCTTGTCCAGCAATAACCTAGCAATATCCTAAGATGTTGAAAGGTTCAGCTGTTTCTGAAAATAAACTCCATGCCGGGTGTCTGCTCAGCTCCCCACCATTGAGGGCTTGAGTCCTCCCTGTGGTGTTAAACCTCACCGTTTACTCAGGTTCAGCTTTACTAGCAGTTTAAGTGAAGCTGCTGACCTTTCTTTCCAGACTGTACGTGTGTGTTTCCCAGTTTGGGCACGGTAACTTTTGTCAGAGGGGCAGTAGCAAACCGCCTGAAGGGTCTTTGTGGCTGATGATTGAGCTTACGTCCAAGCCCACCACCTAACGTGGTCAGGCCTGCTGTGTCCCAATCTAGTCGGTAGCTTGTCTCCAAAACTAGCTGTCTCTTGAGCGTGCCCAAGTGCTTTGTTCAAGTGTTAAGTGAAGCTGCAACAACAACAAAAAATTAAAAATAACCGGCCCCTGGAAAAAACTCCCTTATGGTGGTAAGAAAATCAGAGATTGGCTCATCGTGAAGCTTCAGCTGTCTGGTCGCTGTGTGCTAACCTGCTAGAAATGTCCTGGCTCCTTGGCTTGGGCTGGCTGTTGCAGCAGTGAGTTCCTTAGTTGACATGATACCTTTTCTAGTTTAAACACAAAAGACTTCAAAGTTTTTAAAGAGTTTGAGGAGAGAGGAGCAGCAGGCCAAATTGTGATTTTACTCGTAGCAGAGGAAAGTGTGGAACGCCGCCTTGGCTTTCAGCACTGTCCCACTGGCTTGGTTGACGCTGAGCTCTGGTTCATTTTATATGCTGGTATTCAATTGCCTGATTATGCAGTTTTTATCTCTGAGGCATTCAGATAGCATTCTTTGCGGTGTTCGTTCACTGATAAATCCTGGTTGAAGTACTGCTTTGATTAAGTGAGCCCTTGCTCTTTGTTTTTCCAAGCGGCAGTCCGGAGATGCTGGCGCCTTGCTGTTGGCAGCAGTGGCGTCTCTTGCCACTGCATCCATCGCTCCTAAGGAAGCACGGACGCTGCGGCCGGCCCGCCTGGGAGCAGGCGCTGGCTGTTGAGGCAGCGTCTCTTGCCCAACTTGCTGGTGGGCGTTTCGGGGGAGTGGGGTGGATGCCGGGGATGGATTGGCTGCTTTGCGCCAGCTTTCCTGGGAGCAGGCAACAAGACAAATAACCCCGAGGAACGCTGGCGCTCGATCTTCAATGCTAGCAGTAACGCGTTCCCCCTTGATTTTTCCCAGAAGCTGGCTGCTTCTGTGTTCCTAGCCAGGAACGGAGCCTGCGTTGACTTTGGCTGTAAATCTGCAGTGGGAGGCTGCTTGCTGGGGAGCAGACGGAAGCAGCTCTTCCTGGAAACTCACAGGGGAGACTGTAGCGCCCGTCAGCGCTTTCGGCAGAGACAGCTCAGTCCCGTAAGGTGCAGGGTGGTGGAGGGGATGTGCATCTCCAGGCCGCTTTTTGCTCCCAAGCAGAAATCTCAACGGGTACGGAGGGTTTTGCATAGCTCTTGCTTTTCCCAGCCGTAACAAGTTTGGTCAGCTCGGTCCCTATCCCACTAACTTTCTATCCCCTCTGCTCAGGCACCTGAGAGTGGCTTGAATGTACTTGTCCTCACTGACTCTTAAATGAGGAGCTGGGTTTGGAGAGGGCTTTTTTGAATAGCTCCAGCTCCTCCCAGAAATTCACAGGTATTTCAGCATAGCCGGGGTGCAAAGGTGAGTCCTCCAAGTACCCCAGGCCTGGTCTCTATGCCTCAGTTCAGGCATCAGCAGCCCTTCTTTCCCTCTCGGGGAGAGGATGGGTGGGTAAAATACTTTCAGGATTCATAAAGAATACAGGTACTTTTCTGGGAAGAAGGTAAAGAGACTGCTCAGCCTCGCAGACAAGGGAGGATGGAAATCAGGTGGTGGGATTGGTTTCTGCTCCCTCCATCTGTCCCAGTTCCCCAGCAGAAGCTGCTCTATGAGTCACAAGCTCTTCTTTTCAGCCTTTGAGCTGAAACTGGGAGGATTATGTGTTAATGTGCTGAAGTGGCAGCTGCCGTGCCCCGTGAAGGAGTCACAAGCGTGCGTCAGTCGTCGCCGCAGGGGCCTTGACTGCTGTCGGAGGGCAGAAAGGGTCTGCCTGGGTGCAGCCGTTCCCCCTCTCTGACTTCAGGTCTCCTTCACGTGTGAATCAAAGCTCCTCGGTGCGGGCAGGAGAGAGGTTTGAGCTTGTAGGATGCTTTTCTGCAGATCGTCTCTTAAGGGGTGTGTGGCGGCGTCAGTGCTTGCTCTGCCTGAGCAGACCATACTGAGTCGTGTGATGTATGAGGCAATCCCAGCGTTTCTCTCAAATTCTTCCCCAAAAGTTACAGGGATTCGTGGGTTTGTTTGGGTGAGGAAGAAGAGGAGGGGTTTTTTTTCTCATGTTTTTTTCCGTGACATCTAGCAGCAGTGCCTCGAAGCTGAGTGGTGCTGTCTAGCCGTGCGTGCGCGCGCTCAAGGAGTGACCGTGTGCTGCCTTCAGACGTGACGCTGAGCGAGTGAATCCGTGGTGCCTATGGGCGCCTGGACCACGTGGGCACCAGTGGAAGGGGACCTTGGAGAGGGGCTTTCTCTGTTCCCTGCTACATTCCATCCAGAAGCCACCTGTAGATCCCAGCACGCATCCTGGAAAGTCCCGCTGCTGTTTGCAGGCGAGCCGTTTAGCCTAGCTGGCGGGAGCCGGAGGCCTCGATCGGGCTGGGGCAACGCTCTTTGCCGTTGATGGTGTTTGGAGGGCAGCTGCGGTTTAGTTAACGGCAGCGTGGCAGCCTTGCCTGGCCTCTGCTAATCATACCTGCCACGCGCACCAGTGCTGCGCCGGGGATGACTCGATACTCCTGTTACGTAGGTTGCTGGTGATATATAAGGGCTTCTATGAGAAACGTGTTCTAATAACAAAACCCGAGGCTTGGTGAGAAGAGGGCAGTTAGAGGTTCAGTTGGCCAACAACTGGTTCTGCCTCTGCTCGATTTCGTTCTTCGTAGGGCTCCTGGACTTCCTTTCAGAGTGCTTTCTGTTTATCTATGATTGCCATTTATTTTTGCATTCTGTTTGTCTGTCATGGCTTCTGGTACGTGTAGCACTGTCTGTAGGCTGAGGTTCGCTTTAATTAGGGAAATAGTCANCTTTCAGAGTGCTTTCTGTTTATCCATGATTGCCATTTATTTTTGCATTCTGTTTGTCTGTCATGGCTTCTGGTACGTGTAGCACTGTCTGTAGGCTGAGGTTCGCTTTAATTAGGGAAATAGTCATTGGCATAGCTAGGATTGAAGAGCTATGAGATTTTGTAAAAAGAGGGAAAATGCGGTGGAAAGCACACAGCCAGCCGCTGAGGTATCTAATTTCTCCTCCTCCAGTGAACTGAGGTTGTTACGGGTTATTTAGGACGGGGATTATCCATTCTCTGCTAAGCAGCTTTACTGAAAATATCAAAGATGGAGAAAACACGGGTTCATTAACTTTTCTCTGCATATTGTGTGTTTTTACCCTCTACTTTATTTGCGGTTGCTGTGGAGAAGAAGAAATTCCTGTGAAAGGCTCTTGGTTCCTGGAGGAGGTCGGCACGTGGAAGCGTGCTTCTCGCTCACCTTTCTTGCTTGACAATTTGGAGTTTGTTTTCTTTATTTCGATGAACCCTTTGCGCTGGTGTTAGAGTAGCGGGGTTTATTCTCTTTTCTTTCCCTCCTTGTTTTTCCGAGGAAACGGTTATTCGTGCTGCATGCCGGTAACGTACAGGTGGTTTGCTTTCTGGCCATTAGGAGCGGGGTTGAAGTTGTATACAACTTGGCATTCGAGGAAACGCTTCACGGCTGGCCGCTTCCGCTTGAAAATCAGGCTGTGGGCATTGGCTTTGTAGACCCTTCTACGACTGACGTCAGAAGGTGGAGGCAGAGCATAAGGGTCGTGTCCGTGTGGCTTCTCACCGCATCCGAGAGCCCCGGCGGGGGGACGCGATGCGTGGGAAGCACAAGCTGATGCAGAGCAGTCACTGGTACACTTCAAAGTTGGCAAAACCCCAGGAGTGTAAGGGGGCTGCCCTGCTCCCTGGCTCCTGTGGAAGATGGCGGCATTTGTTGGGTGCCGCGGCCAGCGTGCAGTGAGTGCGTTGGCTTAGCTTGCTGTGAAGCAGCGTTACTCTGTATTTTCTGCAAAATCTGAACGTGGCGGTGGGAAGAGGGGACAATGTTTTGGGCTGCCCGGCGCTGCCCAGCAAAGGCCGTCTGTTTTCTTGCTGTGATTTCCCGCGTCGTGGAGGGGTGTCNTTGCTGTGAAGCAGCGTTACTCTGTATTTTCTGCAAAATCTGAACGTGGCGGTGGGAAGAGGGGACAATGTTTTGGGCTGCCCGGCGCTGCCCAGCAAAGGCCGTCTGTTTTCTTGCTGTGATTTCCCGCGTCGTGGAGGGGTGTCCTCTGAGCAGAGGATGTGGAGCCAAGGGTTCCCGTGTCCTGGTCCCAGCTGTGCTTGTCCCGGGAGTCCTAGTTGCAACTTTGCTTCCTAATCTGAGGAAAGTCCCCCTGAACGTATGCCTTTCCATGTCTAATTTAGGAGTCCTTTAATAATTTTTCGAGGGGGAGGAGCCCATCCTGAGGAACAGAGGACCGAGTTGCCTTTCTTTAGGTGTGGTGAGCTCTTACAGCTCCTGTCAGCTTGTGTTCAAACCTCCTGAAAATGAAGCCCGCCACGTCTTTGGAGCCTAGGGGGAGTGCAGGCTTCTCTGTCTCCTCCTCTTGGAAAAGGGAGCTTTGGGACAAGTTGTTTAAATCTCTACGGCAAGCATAAACGCAAAAGGTAGTACC
>VZSC01011184.1:0-12009 GCA_013398225.1 Steatornis caripensis
CCATTCTATGATTCTATGATTCTATGAAATGCTTGTTATTAAGATTACTAGATTTTCTCTTTTTTAATGCTCTGCTTCTTGAGTGATTATCTACTCAGCAAGACAGCAGCTTTAAATACTTCTCAGGTTTTTTTTTTACTACCGGGGCTTGCAATATCTCTAATTCTTTGACCACCAGGAATCCAATAATTAATATCCAACCTAGCAACATTCAAGCTGCGGCTGTTTCAATTTATTGCCAGCTCTTAAATAAAAGGTAATTTCATATCTATATGAAAGCAGAGTATTAATAGAGTTTCAGTCTCTCTGTCCCTGCTAACAGGGCTCAAAATAGCTAATCACACAAATGCAGGATCTAACTCTCCTGGACTGTAACAAATCTCAGTGATGACCATTTGAATTGCCTCTTAATGTGCACACATGCCAGAGCACTGCTTGATTTCAAAGCAAAGACTCAGATTGACACTATAACTTCTGAAAGGAGGCATGGATCATCAGACCTAGTTAGTCAGGTCAAGAGACCAAATCTTGACTTATTTTTACTCTGCTAGTGTCTGCATGAGCTACAACCTCTGAAAGGTACATTTTCACAAAATTACCAGATATCAAATACTTGCTGCATCTCACAGCAGTGAAATTACCTGCCTTGCCATCCTGCAAAGCAATACCAGTAAAAAACTGCACTAACTACCTGAAAACCAAGGGTATCTCGTCTTTAATGACTGTAGTGCCAAAGGAGTTGTTGGCTTTGACTGCTTTGGCACCATCAGCACAGAAGCTCTTCTGACTGCTGGCAGGCTTTGTAACCAGTTCCTGGTACTAGATTATCAGACCAGGCTTGTTTTACCACCTCTTTGTTCTAATCAGAGATGAAAGAAACAACTTGCTAGGGAAAAAAATTGCTATTCTCCATCAGTGATCAAGAACTTTTTCTTCTAACCTTTGAAAGGAATTACATAAAGCAACCTTAAACATTTATAAATATATATACATGCATACAATTTAATATATATTAAACAGATATAAAATATGAAAATATAAAAACATAAACACATATAATTTAATATATCTATTAAACTTTTTTATATATCTCTCTCTTTCATTGATTATAAAATTCTGCAACAGGATGGCCAGCCTGGAACACGTACTTACCCTTTCCTGGAACCGAAAATTCCAGGCTCACCATGAGCCAGCAGTGTGCCCTTGCGGCCAGGAAGGCCAATGGCATCCTGGGGTGCATTAAGAAGAGTGTGGCCAGCAGGTCGAGGGAGGTGATCCTGCCCCTCTACTCTGCCCTGGTGAGGCCGCATCTGGAGTACTGTGTCCAGTTCTGGGCTCCCCAGTTCAAAAGAGACAGGGAACTACTGGAGAGAGTCCAGCGGAGGGCCACAAAGTTGATTAGGGGAGTGGAGCATCTGTCTTATGAGGAAAGGCTGAGAGAGCTGGGTCTGTTCAGCCTGGAAAAGAGAAGGCTGAGAGGAGATCTGATTAATGCTTATAAATATCTAAAGGGTGGGTGTCAAGAGGATGGAGTCAGACTCTTCTCAGTGGTGCCCAGCGACAGGACAAGGGGCAATGGGCACAAACTGGAACACAGGAAGTTCCACCTGAACATGAGGAGGAACTTCTTTACTGTGAGGGTAACAGAGCCCTGGAACAGGCTGCCCAGAGAGGTTGTGGAGTCTCCTTCTCTGGAGATATTCAAAACCCGCCTGGATGCATTCCTGTGCAACCTGCTCTAGGCTAACCTGCTTTAGCAGGGGGGTTGGACTAGATGATCTCTAGAGGTCCCTTCCAACCCCTACCATTCTATGATTCTATGATTCTATGAACCTGCCCGTGTGCCTTCCTATTTGCCCTCATGCAGTTTCATTGAGTAATACAGAATGCCTAGAACTGACTAAACATAGTCACTTGCTCCACACAAATTCCCATGAGCTCCATGGATTTGCTGTTCTTCACAGCTCCTGATATCAGGCATTCCCTGGGAAATCCAAGCATCCATATGGACCATTTTATCACTTGAAGAAGTCAAGTCACGAGAGCAGCACAAAGACTTCCCAAAAAAGATTTGGGAGCAACTTTCTATTCACAAGCATTGTATGCTCCTGCCCCAAGTCACGAGGACACCATCAAGACGTTCAACTTTCCTTTAGACAGAATTGTTCCAGCAGCAACTCCAGAAACACCCTTCGAAACCACAAAGGAAGCATCAAAGAACCTATCGACAACCCTCGTTAACCTCCTCTTCACAAGCCTCCCAAGAGGGACAGCCACCTAAAGGCATTTTCAAGAGCATCTGTAAGAGCCATGGATTCAACCCACTTCACAGCCTGGCAGCTGCTTCTGTTACTTTTAGAAAGTGCCTGGGGTTACCGAGGACTAATGGTTTCTCAAAACTCTCAGCAAAGGGTTCATAGACAATTTCCAAACTCTTTCCGACATTTCTGCATTTCCAATGCCCAGCTGGAGGATGAGTGACAATGAAGAAGTCAGTTCCCTAGTACACAGAAGTAGCATAGGAAGCACCTACAGGACCTCAAAGGAAAAATAAATTCTAACTCCACTTTTGTTGTTGGAGTCTCTCATTTCTGAATGTACAAGTACTTGACTTTGTTTGCATGCAGCCCGAAATCTATCTATATATGGCACTTCTCTCAGCTGTGATGACAGCACCAAACCAGGCAGAGTAATACGTCAGGGAGATTATTTCACTGCAACATCTTCAGTGTTTATAAATTAAGAAAACATGGTACTGCATCTCACATGTATTATCAATTCACTTCCCGTGTGCCTTTTGAGTTAGTCACACAGAATTGCTATCTCAGAGATTCATGAAGCATGGAAAGCAGTTTTGTGGTGAAACCCCTCCACTGCAAGCCAATTCAGCAAGTGCATTCCCTCCTTTCTGCAGCGTCACTGCCCCTGTGTCTGCCTCTGCTGACTTCTAAACATAAGGAACATGGCACAAATGTAAGAGTTATGCCTTGCCTAGAGCAGGTTCTTCATAAAGGTAACAGAGTAGTTGCTGTGGATTACACAGAACAGAAAGGTAAGATTGGTACTGACAGAGACGTTTTAAGGCTGTGTCAGGAGTGATACGTGTTTCTTTTTAGGTGGAAGGGGTGATCCGTAGTTGAACTTGAAAGCAGAGAGGAAAAAGACTGTCCAAACATAGGAACCAGCAGTCAAGTGTGTGATCCAGTCTGAAGTCATTGGTTTGAATACCTTGAGATACATCACGTGGCACAAAGCCCAGAATAGATAAAGGACTATTTTAAAATGGTCTTATTCAGTGACAAAGTAGTTTTGTTTAAAAATCTTTGTTAAAAAAATAATGTTTCACATTAGCCAGAAAGCAGTGTAAACCCATCTTATGACCCTGTATTAGTTCTCGCTAATCACCAGGAAACTTGTAACTAGTCTGAAAAGATGAAATTGTTAAAATAAGTGTCATAATAGTCAACTTACATAATTTGGCTCTTGGTTCCAGGTACCAATGGAATAAAATGCTTGTAACTTCTAAGGTTTAAATCTGACTGCTAGTGGCTAGTTTTCAAAAAGGGAGTGACAGGTAACTTCTGGCACAAAATCATTCCCAAGCTGCTTTTCAAAAAACTCATCTTTAAAAGAAAAATATACCGGTGACAAGGTAGCATAAGATACACCTGGAAATTCCCAAAGATTGTGTATAACATGGGTGCAATGCCTACGTGATCATCAGTGAATAAATACCATGATGCCTGGGAATGCCCATTTACACAAGATCTTGAGAATTCTGGTGAACTTTCTGAAGCATTAACTGATTTCTGTAAAATTCATCAAGATCCACTAAAGAACAGAGTGAGCTAAGAGTAAAATCAGTCGAGGAAAGAAGCGGTGACTGAAGGGAGACCCTAAGTGGGTTTCACATTTTTCTGCTGTCAATAAACTGCAATTGTGTGTTAGTTATGCAATATATGGGTCATGGTGAAAAACTTTTAATTTCAAATGTGTTTCTCCAAACAATGCTTTGTGGGTGTTTTTCCTAGTGCATGTATATATTTTTAAAGTAGACTGATAACAGCTTTTAAATACTTACTGGTAATTTTAGTTCCAAGTCAGACGTGTTGTTTGTACACTTTTTTTTTTTTTAATTTGAACTGAACTTCCAAGGCATTCTCGAAATCTCCATACCTCCCATCACTTCTTCAACAGCTGCCTATTAAAATAGTATAGTCACTCTGTAGCCGTATGGTAGGTTGCAAAAGAATCTTAAGCCGAAGAAAAAAGAAACAAAATATTTAGTTTAGGGAAGATCTCTGTCAGTTTGTAACTAAAAACAGTGAACGAAACGCAGTCTTTTATCTAAGACATGCACACAAGATACAGAGTTCAATATACTCCTTTTCGTTAAGTTTTCAGAAAACTTTAAAAATAAATAAGCCTTCCAACTATTTGTTAATCATTTTAGATGAATCACAGAAGCACCCAGATCCCATCATATCAGCATAGTCCTTCATCAAATACTTACATGTGAAAACGGGTCAGACTATCCACCCAGAAAAATCATACTCTTCCTTGTATGCTTACTTCAACATTGTTATGTACTTATATGGAATTGTTAAGCTAATCATATTTTTGCCAAACTGGCTATAACATAATCCACCTACCACTGACCAACTACAGAAGAAAAATTAAACAAACATTTTGCTGTTGTTAAACCTTTTTTCTGTGGGTTTGAGCTTCTGAAGCCAGAAGGTCACTTGGATTATGTATACAATGTTGGTAATCACATTCCTTAAATCTACAAAATGCCACGAAGCTCACTATTTTCCAAAATAGCTTTGCAAACAATGACAATTACTGCCCAGACATTTTCAAACACAGCAGGTTATTGGCTTCGGCAGTGATGGAAACCCTAAAAAGAAGATAAACATTTTGAAACACACTGTAAATCAAGTTTGTGCACTAGACTAAGAATGGATTATCTGCCTCTAAACAGCAAAAGAAGCTTTAGTTTGAGGGTTTTTTTCCGTGCTTATTTACTAGAAATTATTTTAAATTGTGTCAGTGATTTTTTTTTCTCAAGTTTTTCTAGCAGTTGCATTGTAATAAATACTCTACTATAACTAGTTATACTACTTTACTAGTTACATTTGCTGATGACAAAGAATTCACTGTTTCTCAATCTTACAACAAAAAGTACATTTTTCAGATTAAAAATTGATTGGGAACAATTCTATGTTGACTTCATGCTGCTCTGCAAGTATTTATAGCAGATGTATCTACAGCCTCAACTGGGCAAATTTCTACAATGTAATTTACTGAGCCCTTGACTAAGAATGAGTCTGTGAGGAGGATTATTATATTGTGATGTGCCAAATTCTGATACTCTGGTACTAAGACAAAGGTGGCCACATTTTGCATTCTTCATTTCAGAAAGTAAGTATCTGGACAAGAAAAATAAGACAGCCCAAATGGGAATTTGTAGAATTGACTGTCCGACCAGCTTTGGCTAATACCAAAAGAGGCAACATCAGGAAGGCGAAGGCACTGGTTTTATGTACGTGCACTCTAAGCTGGTTATGAATTATCAGGTTTCTGACTTTGTGCCAGATTCACATTCTCTGGCAAAGCAAGACTGTTGTAGGATGAAGACAACATTACCCTTGTACTCTCCAAGGAGTCCTCCAGTAGACCACAAGTTCAGGTCCGAGGGGCACCTTCATGAAAGACATAATATAATTAAGACAGGATGCTGCTAGATTGTTGCTGGGGGTTTTCTAATTAGTATAGAGCTGGTATTGCATAATTCTCTTTCTTAGCAGATCACAGATGATAGAGACAAGGAGAAGGAGGGCAGAATACCAGTGGGCTCTGGCAGTTTCCAGCTAGAAGACAAAGCCTTGAAGTGACCCAGAAGGAAGCAGCATTTCACTAAGTTACGTCATTATTTTTATAAAATGGGGATCAAAGCTTAAAACTTTGTAAAATTGTTGCCTTCACTGAGAAAGATAACTGAGACTTTCTAAAAACTGTAGCGAGAGCTCCATTCTTAATCAGACTGGAATATTTATCTTACTAGCTCTTGTAATTTTATAATGTCTGAAAGTATTTTTGTTTTCTGCTGAAAGACTACTGCAATGACATGAATCCAGCTGTTGAGTTTCCTACCTTTCCTCTCACCCTTAAAAAAGTAATTTTCTGGTTTTCCTCAGTATACAGACAGGAAAAATAGGAAACAAGTAAACCATAAGGCTTTAAAAAAGGCTAATCAGAGAACAGTAACTCAAAAGTTTGGGCTTGGTTTAGTGTTTTTTTTTTCCCAAAGACAGTTTCATGATTTTTTTCAAATCCTAGCTCCAGATTTTTGAGCAGTAGGGCTGACTATTCATCTGTGTCTCCTTTTCCAAACTTCCACAGACTAAGACCAGGTAAATACAGGCCATTAAAAGCACCATCCAAGAACAGCATGAACTTGATCGAAATAAAGATAAACATAGACTGTTGAATAATACACATGGTATGATAAGGAAAACACAATCAAAATCAAGCTTACATTTTACACGTAAACGAAGCACTCCATTGCACAACTCTGTACACCCTGTGCAAGGTGACTGCTCAAGCCACAGAGCAATGATCAAAATTTCAGTCCAAAGTTTACCAAAACATGTTACCACAGTCTCCTTTATTTCAAAAGGAGATTCAAGGTTACCGTTTTGAAGGTTTTAAGTCTCAGAATGTTAACAAGCAGCATACCTCTTGGCAGCTCTTCACCTTCCTGATGACCAGCTGAGAGTCAACACACACTGTAAGTGTTTGTTCATCAGCTCAGCAGAATTACACGGGTCTCAGTAAGCATCTGGCATTTGAGAACACGGCTGTCTTTGCAGCAGGCAGATTTATGGACATAATTTTTGCAACTGCTACTTTTCGTGATCATTTGCAGTTCTGTCTCCTGCTAAATACAGCATAGTCAATCAAAACAGGCTGTCCAAAGAGGTATAGAGTTCAGCTCACTGCTGCAAGTCACTTCGACAGTCACAGCTTCTTTCTTTTAATGGTATATATAGCGTTTCAGGAGTTCACTGAAGGGACTGAACTGACCAAGGGTCTTCTCTAAGGGAAGTCCCCTTGGCCTCTCCGAGCTCAAGGCTTTCTACAGGTTTCTAGCACACTCTGCCTATCCATGGCAGCCATCTCCTCTCTGCTGTAGAGGCACCTCTGGTAGGCACCTGTGGTCTCCACCAATTCGCCCAACCTTTGCCCCAGGATCCCCTTGCTATCTTAGATTTCCTCAGCCCCTCCTACCCTCCCAGCTCCCCTCCTCCACCTCATGGCCCCACTCTTTCTCCCCACCCCCTGGCACCTCTGCAGCTTTCCCAGCCTGGCGGGCATTCCTCTCTCACTGAGCGGCCCCGTCGATGCACATGACTCAGAGTAGTGGCTGCACCGTGGCTGCCCAAGACCCACCGTCAGTCTTCCATCTCAGCTTGAGCCCTCCAGCTCACCTGTGGGAACTTCTCCCTTTGGAGCTGTGTGGCTGCTCACTGCAGTGTACCCCTCACTGCTCCAGGAGAGAAGGCAGCTGATGCAATCTGGAGGCCAAGAGGTGGCTGGGAGCTGGAAAGGCCCATGGGCACTCCTTACCCAGGGCACACCCCAGACCCAGGGATTCCCAATGTGAAGCTGACGCCCAGCTCTCAGCCTCCCCTCGGGTGCCAGCTGCCAGTGGAGAAGACCCGACACAGCTTGGAGCTCAGCAGCTCTCCACACCACACACAAGCAACCAGGGCAACCCCCAGCCCCAGCCAGTCCCTGTGACACCAGGCTTGCACTCACCAGCACCCTGTTCTGGCTGCAACTCTGAGCTGCCATGGGCCACAGTTGGGCTTCTGGAAGGGCTGAGGGACACCCAAGGAGGGTGCTGGCTGGATTTGAAAGATACCCTGGAAAGAGTGTGTTTCTGGAGTGTAGCTTTTCTCCGCCTTGTGTGTCTGGTGACGGGAAGGCCCTGTCCCACAGAAACAAATTTGGTGCTGTGCTGTCCCAAGGCAAAGCAGGCAGAGGCACCTGCAATGCCTGAAGCCACATTGACCCATTTTACTGAGCATCTGCCCACAGCCTGGGAGTGCTGAGGAGCAGCCAGTGAGTCTGTTGTGCCAGAAATGTGTTGGGGGAAAAAAGGCCATATGGCAGAGTTTTCCATCTAGACGAAAATGGGAGTTGAGGGGACACGTTCGGAGCCAGGAAACCAAGGCCCCAAACCCATAGTTCTCAGTAGTTTTTCTTTCACTGTGTCTGCAAGAAGCATAGCAGCTTCACAAAGCTGGGGAGGGGGATACTTTACACAAGGATGTTTGTCTCAATGCTTGAGACCTTTCTTAGCATGATTAGGATAAGAAAGTTAAAAAAAAAAAGATAATCCAGTTAATAGAATTCAGACCATCCTCCTTTAGTTTACAAACATTTTACCAAGGATTGCAGTGAGCAACCAAAGCCAAGCCAACTTCTTAAACCTCACTGAAACTCCTGAGATGGAATATTCTTCCCTTGTATTTTCCCTTTGTGGCTGCTGCAAAATTCAACTTAAATTCTTTTCCCCTTTTATTTAAATAAGCTGTTCTGCACTCTATTTCACAAGGACTCGGAGCACGATATAGTTAATTGATACATGTAATTATAGTCATCATACCCCCCGTCCTCCCTACAAACTCAGTTACCAGCCCTACTCTTGACAAAATGCTTGTGAAGAGTAATACGTCTAAAGCCAAATGTTATCTCCTAATTGACAGGATGGTTTCAGCAATGTAACTTTATCTTAGGTAAATAAACTTCTAAGGAAACTTTGAGCCAGAAAGGCCAAATGAGATGTTTGAGATTCCTTTTTGCTGCAGAAGTTCTTGTTTTGATAGTGCATTTCAATAGCAAAGGCTAAATGTGAAAGAGAATCTGAGAGACCAAAAGAGAGGCTCAGTTCACTCTGTTTATATGTGCACCTAACTCTGTTTTTCGAATAGGAAAAAGCGTCTTGAGAGGGTCTTTAATTATTACTGAAGAAAAAATGTGAAAAAATCTTTATCTGGTATATTATTTGAAAAAAAATTTTAATGTATCTCTAGCATTTGTTTCTTTTAGATTCTATATTCATTTTTACACTTCAATAATTCACAAAACCAGCCTAAAATTAGCATTTTAACATAAAATAGTGTTAAATTACAGATGTGAAAACTCAATAATATTCACATTAAAATACCAGATCAAAGACAGCAGTACTGTGCACTGAGTATGAGATCCACAGACATGTGAAAGCACCGAGAAAGAGGGGAAGCAGTCACCAGAGAGGAGAAGACGATGGAGGGAAGAGACGTCCTGCCCCAGTGCGTGGATTCTGAGGAATGAAAGAGAGCATCCTGGAAATGGACTGCAAACTTTTCAAACACACATTGTCCTGTGTGTGTGAGGCCGTGACCCCATCTCTGATCAGTATTCAGAGATGTTAGAAGGCAGTGACCCTATTAAGTGCACTGCACTTCTGTAAAATTACTTGCTTTATAAAGCATAGCTGACCTCAGAACAAATGCGGCAATAACCTAAAATGCAATCTCAACTTAACTTTGTCTCCTGAAATTCCAGTTAAACCCAAGGGTCTGTGTCTTTCCATGAAAACTGGAAGACATTCCCACATATGCAGAACTGTTACCTCAGCTTACTTGCACACGAAGTGTTACTCAGTACCAATCTGCTTCCAAGAAGAGGGAGATCTTGAATCCTATGCAGAAGGCTGATCCTCATTGCATAAGATAAATCATATTGCGAGATGGGTTTTCAAACAATATGAATGATAATTTTATTCTTATAAACATCGCAAGAGTGTGTACAGTTATAAGGACTTTGATGTCAAGGTGGGTGGGAGAAGAGTAAACAAACACACTGATTTTTATGTGCATTGAAGAAATCAAATTTCCAAAAGCCATGGCTTATCCCTTATCAGCCAGGCCAAATCTGATCCCTCTTGGTGGTCACAGCAACCAAAGCCTGGAGCACTCCCTGGCTGAGCCTTCACTTCTAGCTTCCAAAACACTTCCTTTTCTGTCTCAAGCTGTGATCCGATTAATTTGCTCCAAACAGGATTACTGAAGAAGTGAGTTTATTTATCTAGTGATCTTGCTAGGTCTTCTCTGAAAAAGCCTTCCTGTTTATAGAAATGACATCTTCCCACTCTCAATGCATAAATACACTTACATCCTTTCCAAGACAGATTTCAGTAATTTTGACCGGCAGCTATACAACCTCTGAGCAGAAACTCTATGACCTGTAGCCTGTCCAGCTCAATGAAAACGTCAGTCCTGTGCAGAAATAGATGAAAGTAAATGACGTGTGATGCTTAGGTGATATGCCAGTTCAAGGGACGCAGTATCCTTAAATGCACACCATACTGCATTCTGAGTGGCTCAGTTTCCTAAACTGGACATGAACATCTCCTTTAGCTGGGCCAAATATACTTGGGAAACTACCAAGTCACTAGTGCTGTAGTGAACCTTGTTCTGTGGCTAACTGAGCCTTATAAATCTGTTTGGGATTCCATGCTGATTACTGCATGCAAATGCTCTTACACCATTCTGCCTAGGACAAAGATTGGAGGGACCACACAGAAGCAATGATCCATCTCTTCCACCTAATGTTTTGTTTGTGGTGCAGGGAAGACAGCCACATAGGGTGTCACTTCTTGCAGAATGACAGCCTCAGCTCAGTAACGGCCTTAAGACTGCTAGATTGATGACTGGCTGACTCCAGATGAGGCTCACAGGACTCACCCAAAGTCTATTGCTGTAAACCTCCACAGAAGAGTCCTGGATCTGAGATCCTAGTAATAAAAAATAATAAAAAGGTCACCAAAACAACCAGGGCCTGTTCAACATTCTACAGCGGGTATGTAAAAGTCGCTCTTAAGATCAGATAGCTTCAGAGAAAAGAGGGAGTTCTCTGATGAAGGGTATAGCAAGGCAAAATCAGAGAAAGGAAAAGCAAGCATCTCAGGTAAAAATGGTGTCCATTTCCTCAAGAAATAAACTGAAAAAGTGTAACAGAGAATTAATAGCAGGGTTGGCTCCAGAAGGAAGTTCAGGCACAAGAGTGCATTTTAAGAAGACTGAAGGGAATTTTGTGTGCCAGGAATTCTACATTCAGCATGGGCGATGTTAGGTTTAAGGTAGAAAGAGGAGGAAAAGAGAGGGAAACACAACAGCATCTGTTTCAGTGTACCCAGTTTGTCATTATAATCCAAAACACAAATGCTCCAGGGGGAAGGATAATACTTAGACCTGAACAATAGTGGGAAACCTATCAGGTAATAACTTGTAGTGAGAATGTAAGGGAGGAAAGTCAACCGAGCTTTAGAATGATAGGGAAAACTGTTATTAAACTGTGCTATTTACTAAGACTACTCCATCTTTAACTTCTGATCTGTAAGGCAATAAACCTTTGTGATACAGCACAGGTAAGAATACCTTTAAAATAGGTAGTTGGTTTTTGAATCTTCATTTGTAAATAGAAAAAAAAAGAATAACTAGAACTAGTAAACATCTACGGTTCTCTGTACTTTAACACCTCACTCGTAATAGTAGAGTGATTATTCTCATTAAACCAGAAACTAGATTTTAACTGAGAAACAAGAAATATTTCACAGAACTTGATCAGAGATTTCCATACAAGATATTTTTACTGTACCAGGTAAGAAAAGAAGCATCTCTCAGCAACAATGATCTAAGCACCAAGGCTTCTGAAAAGACTTTCTTCTTTATATTTAAAAACATCATAGCTTCAGATAAACTTCAGATAAAGCCTTAAAAGCTCAACACAAGAAGGACATTTTATTGTCATTGTTATTATTGACTGGCTGTTAATAAAATCATTCCAAGAAGTACAGGATACTTTTGCTGCTATTAATTTCATTCTTGATCTACGTTATCGCTTAGGCTAAGATATTATCGTGGCTGCTCACTGCAGTGTACCCCTCACTGCTCC
>VZSC01011184.1:53613-91317 GCA_013398225.1 Steatornis caripensis
TAGGTATCTCAGGGTGTGCAGAGGTAAAAAAAAGAGCAGGAACATCGAGTCTGATTTATGGTGCCAATCAACTCTTGCTTTGTTGCCTTTGTCCACTGGTTTTCTTTTTCCTTCTTAAAGCGTAAATCCAAGATATTTCTACTACAAACCCAAATACTAGCTACTTAATCTGACAAAATGTTTTATTATTCCTACTTTACAGCCTTAAACCATAAAAGTACTGCAGATAAAACATAAATTTCTTAACTAAGAAACCAATTAGGCTGGACATGCTCATATTATTCAGGGATTTATATTTTATATTTTATCAATAATACTAGATTAAGTTTCTAAATATGAAACTGACTGTGTATCTTAGGGTGAATATTCTGTTAATTAGATATTGACTTCTTGATTTAAGATGAAGATTACCAAGTTATTCAGCATTCATATTTACTTTAAAATATGTTACTAAAGGCAAAATGATGCTTGGAAATACATGATCAAGCAGTCATGTCATTTTTAATTGAGACAAATAATTTACTTTACTAGATAGGGAACAAACATCACAATCATAAGGAATAAGACAACTTAGAACAAAGGTTTTTTTCTCAACTACATCTGTGTAGGCAGATAGTTTACCTTTAAATAGATAGGGAAAATGTCTCAATGATGCTCAAATTTTCTAAAACAGATCAGAGAGCATTCATATGAGCAGGTAACAGTTGGAGAGGCAGTAATATTCTGTTGGTGACAGCCATATTCAGCAGGGATTAGTAACCATTTCCATCAGCACCACAAGGTCTGAAAAGGAATGCCTTTCCATAGCATAGATTTTATTCCATTGACTTCCCTGGATGTACTCTGGAAACACTTACGTGCTTTGTACAAAGAAACTAGCTCTGACACATTCACTTATCTGGAATTCTCAAAGTAATTTAGATTCCTTATTGCCTGTATAGGTTTTCTTGTACAAGAAGGAGCTAGTAAAAAAAAGTGAGTATAGGAGAACAAGACAAATCACAAGCAGTACTGTACTAAAAGAAAGCAACAATACTTCACTATTTATCTATTTTACAAAATATATTCTACATATGAAATAACTACATCACAGCTGAACATCAGTATTTTGTTTTATCGATGGTCCTATTTCCACATAGTCAAAATTTCTATCCATCCTGCTTGTAGAAAATCAAGCTTAATTAAAAGAAGGTTACAGGGTCTCCTGCATATTAAAGTCTCTCTTACTGCATCACTCAATTACAAACATTTTCTTCTTAGAATGTCTAGTGTCTACTAAAAGCAAATAATGAAGTGAATTCTATATTTATATTATTTGAGACATATGAACAACAAATGAGACATATAAATGAGTACAAGAGAAAAAACACTCATACATGTTTACATAATTAATAATGATAAAATTATATGCTATCAACTGTATGTATGCCACATACATTTAAACCAATGAATATCCAGAAGCAAAGCAGTTCAGTTTTTACCTGTCTGACTGCCAAAGAAAACTGCATTTGCATTTGTAAATAGATTTGTCAGTTGTTACACAAATGTGAAGGCCACATAGTTGTGAACAGCATTCCAATACCATAATTGCATGACAACGATGACGCAGTGGCATAATGCTATTAGCATATGAGACAGAAGGAACAAGTTAATGTCCTAACCAAAACATTTATGAGCACTTGAGAATGCAGGAAGCCCACAGAAAATTAGCACAGAACACCCTATTGTATGAGAATACAAGGGAAGATGTCACCCTGGATCAAGACATTTAAGGGAATATAACAGCATTACTAACAGCATTTTTTCAGCAGCTCTGAAAATAGGCAATTTTGTTGTTGCTGGGTTATTTGTTGGACAGATCAGTTTAAACTACTGAATTATTTACGCAGCTGCAGAAATGTGCTTTTCCTATCACAACACTAGGAGTGATACTGGTGCAGAAATGATCAGAGACAGGGGAAGAAGGACAGGTGCTGACTGAGTTGACTGAATTGCCAAATGTCTAACCGCAGCCTAAATTTGAAGCAATGGCTTGCAAAAGAACTGGATCTTAGTTTATGGGACTATGGGATGTTTGTTGCAAGTTAGTTTGAAAGCCTGCTAACAAATGAACAAAGAAGAGACTTTGAAGCTACTGTGACAGCTAGAAAGGAATAGGGTTTGTTGGTTTTTTTTTCCTTTTTTTGTATACTTCCAAATGGGAAAATTGATTTCATAGACTGTGGTCACGTATTTGGCAGCAGTGCACATAAACAGAAATATAGTGATATGTGTAAATGGTTACTTTCAGTTGAATCAGTTCTCTAATCTGGTTCATGGTGTGGCCGCACAAACAGCTGTCCTGGATCACCAGAGGGAATTCCATAAAGACAGGAACAAGCTGTGAAGTTGACACTGCCACTAAAGAAATACCCATAAAACAATACCTTTGAGGTACGTATTTTAACATAATAAACTAATTTTTAACTATCATTGTGTTTGTATAGCTCTTTTAAGGGAGCAGACAAATTAGAAGCCTTCCTTTCCCAGAAACTGGTGATCATGAAATAGTGATCTTGTTCACACTCACAGAACAAGACATCCCATTACAAAATGAAATGGCCCCTGCGACTTAGTAAGATTCATTAGGATAGAACGGCACCTCTGAAAGTTGGAAACACAAGAAACTAGTGAAGGAGAGGAATCCCCCATTTGTGTAGCCAGGTCTTCTGTGGCATGAAGCAAGGTACTGAGGAGAGAGCCTGAAACCCAGGAAACCCCTTGAAATTGTGACAAGCACATTAAAAAATTGTTTACGTACCACTTTATATTTTTAGGATCTATGGTCAGATTAAATACCAATGAAGTCGTCTGTATTTTTTATTTAAGCCAAAATTTACATTTTTCTTTCATTTTACACAGATATTGCCAATATAAATGCTTTTCAAGGTCACCTTTCTTATAAAATAGAGGAATAACAAATTTAATTTTAGTAGCTAAGACTAATCTTCTTTGTTATGGTTTTCAGCCGCCCATGGAATAGTTCTTAGCAGAAAACAACCATTAAATTTGATTTTAATTCTGTGATTTACAACAGGCTTCCTGAATGATGTCAATTAAGCACCTAGCTTTTCTGCACCTCATTTTCCTTACCTATGAAACAGGGTTGGCAACTAGTCCCTACAACACAGCAACACAGAAACATTGTGGAATGAAGACGTTAAATTGTCTTAAGATCCAGAGACATTATTGTTAGCATTTAAGTAACTATGGCTGTTGATGAATAATCATTCCAAGAATAAAACCATGTTTTAGACCAGCACAATTTCCCAAAATTAGAGACTTCCCACATGGAAGACACTACCTCAGAGTGGGACATTTGACTGTTCCTCATCCACTTCAACTGAAGTCTGACACTATAACAATAGTTATGTTAACCTGATTTTGCACTCAGTGGACAAGGAGGAATCACGTGATATATTTCATTAGCTCCATTCGAGAGAATACATCCTAACCAACTGCTGCAACTGTCTGACTACAACCTAATATTAACAGGTAACAATTCCCTCTGCTGTTTCGACTAAGTGTGTGGTTTGGCCAGACCAGAAAATGTACCTTCAAATCACAACATAAATTTTGACTCAATAACAGTCTGCTATTTAAACCACACTCTTACCGATGTAGTTCTTTGACATTGCCACTTCTCTTATTTCAATGTGCACAGAACCTCTTGGAATTTGAATAACTTCCATATAGCCTATAAAACAAAGGTAAATTTTATTTGTTGTTGTTTATATTAATTAATATTAGTCACGAAACTAACCATTAATAAATTATTTACTACTAAATATTAGTATGAGATATGGGATTCAAATGCACTTTCTTTCATGTGATATAAAGGAAAACTCTCTAAATTTCACACAAAAATTTGAAAGCAATAGCAAGAACTTACCATGTAGTCAGGAATTACTTTTTTAAAGCACTAGTATAGTCTTTTCAATAGTGTATGACAAGTAACTAACACATAAAATGACCTTAGGATCATAGTATAAAATTCAGGTTGGAGCAGACCTCAAAGAGTCATTTAGTTCAACTTCCTGCTACAAGCAGAGTAGGCTAGGAGATCAGATCAAGTTACTCAATGCTTTATCCTGCTGAGTCATGAAAAACTCCAAAGATGGAACCTGCACAACCTTTCTGGGCAACCTGATCCACTGCTGGACTGTTCTCCTGGGGAAAAAGGTTTTTTTTTAATTTGGTCAGCACCTGTCTTGTTTCAATTTATAGTCATTGTCTCTCAACCACAATGTAACCACCACTGTGACAAGCCTGGCTCTCTCTTCTCCATAATCTTCTCATAGGTATTGGAAGGCTGATAGTAGTCCCCAGAAACCTCCTCCAGACTAAGGAAGCCCAGTTCTCTCAGCCTATCCTCACAGTGGGGCAAGCATTCCAGACACCAATAATCTTAGTGGTCCCTCACTCAACTGAACTCACTTTGGTGCATCAATCATTTTCCTGTGCTCAGCAGCCAAAAACTGGTAACATTAAGATTGCAACACTAATGTTGTCTTTTTTTGAGCTAAGCTTTAAAGTAATTGCCCACATACATTTCCTGAGTTCTTAATAAGTTGAGCCTAAGAGACACTCCTGGATTCTTTCTATTCTAAAATTTCATGTATGACTAAATATCAGATTATACCATACATATTAAAATCATACACATTACTCTTACTGTATCACTATAACTAAACAATAACAAAAAAACCCATTCCTTGTAAAGTGCATTAAAGACAATCAGCATTAATATTCAGTAATAAAACATATTGTTGTATTTGACATAAATCCAAACCAATACAGAAAAAGGAAACAATGAGGCAAAAGAAGTCAAAGTGAATGACCATCAGCAATGCCATGCTGGAAATCCATGCAGCACTTATTTGCTAAAAGAGTCGCCTAATTGTGTTGCACAATAGAACGGACATATATGCGCATACCTCCTCTGGGCAACGAATCATTGAAGAAACCTTCAATGGCTTCACATGTACTCCCATCTCCTCCACAAACACGGCATCTATCTTCCTTAGCATCAGACCCCAAAATATTATCACAACCTACATGCTAAGAACAGATAAGAACAAATATTTTAACTGGATTACGATGTTGCATCACTATCTTCGTATTTTTTTTGAAATGTTTCTTTCAAGTTTGACATATTCAGTTGTTCTATTTATCTACTCTGTTTTTGATAGCTGTTACTGTAACTGTAAGTACTGTAACAGGTACGGCAAGTTCCAGCAAAAGAAAATAAAATAGGAGAGCAGTTCACATTTTGGGTTGTTACCACATCTTGATTAATAACTACTTTGTATTTTTACTGTGATTTTCAGGAAGGGATATCACAGCATTTTACAAGCCGTGTAATTATTACAGTTATCAATAAATTATTTATGATGTTTTTATTTAATATTACAACAGCTGTGTTCAGCCTACATTGCTTTGTTAAGGTAAATATTTGCTGTGTGTTCCTTAAATATTTACACAGCATAAATAGTATTTTTGTTCCCAAAGGCTTCTACAGCTTCATAGACCATTATTTTTACATCCTCCACGCAAAACTTGCAATTATTTTCCTAAGTTTAAATGTAAAGTGTAAATTACTTCACTGTAAAAATGAATGCAGAATAAAACTTGGTGAAAGGCTGAATTACATGCTGTACTAGATAGGAGTCAAAAGCCTTTGGAAAAAATAGGTCTCTGTAAGTGATCATAAAAAGTACATTACATTTGTGATCATCTGCTTGAGAAATCTATGTACAGTGAACAATTATTAACTCCCTATGTTGTTGATTCAACACTATTATGGACCCTTAAAAAAAAAAAGAGAGAATGAATAAGTAGGATGTAAACAGAATGAACACTGCAGCTCAATAACTTCTTCTGGAGTTCATACAAAAAAGAAGGCAGATACAACTTCCTGATTCACCAGGAAGACACACAGTCAACTTTGTTATATATATATATATATCGTTCCCAACTTGGGATTTAGTCTGATTATTAGTTTTGAAAGATTTCTCAAAACTACTAAAATCTTCGTATGTATAAAGTACACTAGAATTCCACAGGTTATTTCTTGTGCATTTTTTTTGTTAGTTCACTAACACATGGAAAATGCTTTTGATCTCATCACGTTATTCAATAAATATACATCTTCAGCCCTCAATTCAGCAAAGAACGTAAGTATCAGGTTGAGTGTGTGTGTTTTTTATGTGAGTGGTTTCAGTGAAATAAAATAATTTTTAGTCACCAGTACTGTTCAGATGTCTAGAATTAAACGCTCTGCAAAACTAAAGCAGCAGTGGGATGTGCATATGGGCACAGACCTCCAATTCTAATCAAATTAATCTAATGCAGTTCTATAGGAATCTTACAAGATAATCAGATTTTTAGTAAATGGCAAATATTTGCATGATTATACACTTGTTCCTAGAACTACAGACAATAGTGACAACTTTCTGTTTCAATTACATTAGTTGAATTGTTTGCAACAGAATGAGCGCTTTAGAGAGAAACTGCCAGACTGGTGTTCTAATTGGAACAATGGAACAGGCCGTGGAACAGTGCAAGGAATCTGTTCATCTCCTGTTACCCTTTCCACCGATTCTTCAACAGAAACCATAGATCAAGAAAAAGGAAGACAAAATGAAGGGTTCTATGAATGTCTGTGAGAAGCCACTGAAATTGAAATGATTCATCTAATTTATGCAATACCTTTTTTATTTTTTGTCTCAATCTGACTCTTCCGTTAACAACTTGTTCTGTCAACACTCCTGTTTCATACAAGTCACAAACAACTACTGTAATTAAATGTAGGAGATAGCAGACCCAACAAAGTAATCCATAAGTACTTTATAAAACATTTGTAACCTTGCATTCTCCATTGATACAGATATCCAGTGAGTCAGCATTGCACTGAGTCCCATCTATTACTGCAGGAGCACGTTCAGTGTAAAAATTATAACCTTCAGCCAAGCAGTTTAATGCACATGGTTTAACCCCACCTGGACAACAAAAACAAATGGAAAAAAACAACGGACATCTTGACAAGTTAATTAATTAAAAATATATATGCATAAACAGATCTGAAATTTATAATCTTATCTCATACCTGACCCATATAATGTATACACTTTATTTAACTTCCCTTTATTGATTTCTCTACTTGACTCTTTTTTCTTGCAAAAAAGATTATTTCGCATAGTAAGATATGCCAAGGTTGGCTGGCTCCATAATGATTTCATTATGTCAA
The DNA here is from genome assembly GCA_013398225.1 of Steatornis caripensis. Lineage (NCBI taxonomy): Eukaryota > Metazoa > Chordata > Aves > Caprimulgiformes > Steatornithidae > Steatornis > Steatornis caripensis. Next base: position 60,902 of record VZSC01011184.1, read on the forward strand.
TTTAACCCTAATGATTATTGAACAACTTAAAACAATAAGGATACCACTTCACCATTTGAAAAACAAAAATAACAAAAGAATTAGTGCTAGAAGTATATCAGGGTAAATTTCAAAACCAAGATCGGACTATTTCAATTAGGAATTTAGTCCTATTGAATTACACTGCAGCTCAGACCTTGTGATCACAATGATCCTTTTTAGGCTTTTAATCTAAAAAACTAAGAGTAAAATCATTCATGCCAATAACATACGAAAACACAAGGGGGAACATGGACTTACTCCCTCAGGGTTTACAACAGGAAAAAATAACATAATAAAAGGGCAACCTATGAACTTTGAACATCGACAGAAACATAACTAAACTTGATTAAACTGTCAGAAAAAGTAAAAGAAATTACAACTCTCTTCCCTGCTGCAAAATACCCTTTTATTACACAGTGCAATTATTTATAATCCAATTACTGCAGTAGTCTTTAGAGACTTATATAAATTAATTTATTTCTCCTTTTCCTAATATTCTGATTTTAAGAAAGAAAAACTTATTGTGAAATTTTTTTATACGTAACTCAACACTCCAGCATGAAAGGCACCTACAAATCACCTGTGTAATCTCTAGTTCTATTGCAACTGCAGGTGGAGAAGGGCTCCACATTTTTGAAGTGGAGTCACTACAATGATTCTCTTTACAGTAAATGATGCCCTTTACAGTAAAATAGAACTCTACCAGAATAGAAATCGCTCTTCTGCAACATTTTCAGCACAGCAATTGACGTAAGTGCAAGTTCAGCAAACTTAGCTCATTATATTTTAATAAAACCATTCTATTTGCATACATTACTCTCTATACAACATATATATACTTTTGAAGATTTCATGTATGGTAGCGTTTTTGCACAGCTAACCATTACCTCCAGTGTAGGGTTTCCAGTTATAATACTTTCCCCGGAATGGCATATTGTCAAAATCTGCACATTGCTTTTCTCGAAAATCACGGGCCCCGGAAGGACATGGCTAAAATAATAAAGACAAAAGAAGGTTAATTTCTTCCAAACATCAACATAAAAGGAAATGCTTGTATGCTTATTATCACAAACACAATCATGCAAGAGACCAGGAGGTGGTTCCCTGCTTTTTCTTGTGGCTGTGATTCTGGAAGTTGCTTTATTGCTTTACAGTTGAAGTGGCTATTTCGCAATCTTAGACTGGCATGAAGTAACTGAAGTAATTTAAACACAGCTAAGTGTTACATAACATAAAACTGGACACTTCCATAAAACTGGACACTTCCATAAAACTGGACAATAAGAATCACGCCAAACTATGCTTCATAATCAATCCATCAACTACTTCATTATAAACACACATTAAAAACAGCTGAAAAAATTACAACAAAACCATTTCAGTAAGAGCTGCAGGCTCAGTTATACTGTACTAAGCAGCTGTACTGAGACATGTTATTAAGACATGAAGAAAAAAATTAAAACTTTCCAGAGAGCTGTATCACCGCTTCCTTGTAGCTTTGACAAAAGCATGGTGTTAAGGCTGAGAATGACAATAGATACCATGTTTGGCTCTGATTTTTACCAGTATCCAAGCATGAGGAAATAAAAACTGCTTTAACTTAATTTTTTTTTTTTACATTGCATTATCAATTACAAAACTGTATTTTTTTTTACTTGGAATAAGGGTAGATGTAAGTGAAATTAATCTCAGAAAAAATTATATGAGAAACGGAATTCTTCACTATTTCTCACATTTTTCATCAGTAGGTACAAAATAATAATGACAACTAATCTTGAGTACACCTAGAATTTAGATAGCACATTAAACTGTTATCAATGCTTAAGCACCCGCTGATACTGCAAGTTTCATCAGATGAAGTACTTGAAACACAGATTAAAATAATTTTTAGACTGAAAGAGAAAATAATTTGTTTGACAGAAATCAGAGGTGATAATAAATATTACTGCTTTATGAGCAAGAGAAAGGTCCATTTTATGGCATTTTACTTGTCTTCCTATGTACCTAAGCCAGTTAGCACTGTTCCAGAATCTGAAATGCATTCAAGTGAAAGGGTCTCTGTAAACATGGATGACAAAAATTTACTGCACAACGAAAATATTAACATAATAATCATTATTCTCAGTATACATTAATCAACCTCTTCTAACAGCCAGCCCCATTGCAGTATGATTCAGAAACTAGATTTTTTTTCTGAAATTTTGAAGCTGTTGCAATATAAATTAAAATAGTGGATATTAGTATTTAAATTTAAAATTTTCTCTTTAAATCACTATTATCTCCTTCTAATGAAAAATATATTTTTGAATATAATACATTTACTTGTGGAAAAAAAAAGTAGTGTAACTACTTTAATTCAATAAACCTTCAGATGATACAAGTGAGAATAAAAAATAACTATGTAAATAAATCAGTAAGAATTTTTTAAAGTTTTTTTAATAGTAACACAAATTAAATTTGCCCTTTGCATCACATTCTCCAAGCAGCAGAAGGATCAGTCTTGACCCAGCTCAAAGCTTAAGTGCGAATCTTTCTGATACTGGTCACTGCACCCTATTCTTCAGTCTCACTTGCTTACAAACTAATTCATGTGGCTGGTATTTTAACGGCACCAAGTTCCCCTTACAAGTTAATTAAACTAACACACGCTCCCAATTAAATCCTTTTTCTAAATAGTTATACTAGAACACAACAATAAAATATATAAATTAGTAAAGCAGGATCCAGACCTCCATATTTATATTCTCTAAAAAAATCCTTGAAATCTGATCTTTGAGATGCAGTTTTCTCTTGTTTGATGGTGATCTTGGATGCATTTTGAGGCAACAGTATCACTCCATAAACAATCTAGATAATGGGAAAGAGTATACCCTCAACAGGTTTGCTAATAACACAAAATAGGACGGAGTAGTTCATGTGCCAGAGGGTTGTGCTGCTGTCCAGAGGGACATTAAGAGGTTGGAAAAATGGGCCCACAGGAACCTCATGAAGTTCAACAAGCAGAATTCAAAGTCCTACACCTGGGGAAGAACAACTCCATGCCCCTATACATGCTATGGGGCACCCAGCCAGGAAGGCATTTTGCAGAAAAAGCCCTGGGCGTCCTGGTGGACACCAAGCTGAACATGAGCCAGAAATGCTCTCTTGTGGCAAAAAAGGCCAGTGGTATCCTGGGCTGCAATAGAAGTGCCAACAGCAATCCCAGGGAGGTGATCCGTCCTCTCCACTTGGCACTGGTGAGGTCACACCTACAGTACTGTGTTCGGTTCTGGGCTCCTCAGTACGAGAGAGACATGTCATACTGGAGAGAGCCCAACAAAAGGCCACAAAGGGCCTGGAGCATCTCTCATATGAGGAAAGGCTGAGGGAGCTGGGACTGTTTAACCTGGAGAAGAGAAGGCTCAGGGAGGGATCTCATCAATATGTACAAATATTTGAAGGGAGAGTGTAAAGAGGATGGAGCCAGGCTCTTTCCAGTGGAGCCCAGAGACAGGACTGGAGGCAATGGGTACAAGTGGAAACACAGGTTTCTCCTCAACATTGTGAACATTTTTTTTTTATCGTGAGAGTGATTGAGTGCTTGCACAGGTTGCCCAAAGAGATGGTGGAATCTCCCTCCTTGGAGATATTCAAAAGCTGTCTGGACACAGTCCTAGGCAACCTGTTTGAGGTTGATGCAAGAGAGGCTGTGCAAGACAATGTCTATAGGTCTCTGTGTAAGCAAAGCAAAGTCTTTCTTTTACCCTATTAAATATCATTTCCATTTTTGCCACAATTTAGACTGCCAAAAATCACTGTTCATACCCTCTTTTCTTCTCAAACATAGCTCTGGCAGTCTCACAGAAAACCAACTACACACAACTATGCATAGCTTGCAATCTCACTGCTGACAAGAACAGCAGACAAGGCTGGGAATACCTGTGAGCAGCTAAAGGAACTGCAGGAGCAAAGCCCCTCATGCAATGCTCCTGCTTTCTTGATATTTTATCTGGTTTTGGTAGTCCTGTAGATTAAATTCTGGTCTCCTATACTGCAAATACTGTTAAATTCATTTCAGAAACTAATATATTAATGATATTGAAGCTTTTACATAACCTGGTGGTTTTGGCTCCAAAAATGTAAATCCATTAATCAATAGGCAGATTGGTGACCTTTGCCATAAAATGAGTTTCCATTGTAGTAGCTAAGTCCTCTCAGTGAATACTGACAAGTGCTAGCCCTCATCTCAGGATCCTTCTTTTTGTCCAAATCATTAGTTTGAATCCAGCTTTCAGGTGGAGGGTTTTCCGGCAGTCCTTCTGAAGACTACAGTTACCAAATGATAGCCTGAAAGCTGCAACATTCTGTAATCTGAAGCATAAACTGGAACTTGTAAATTGGTTGCTGTTGCATAATTTTCCTATCTTTTTTAGGATCTCACCAATACCTGAGAGAAGTAAAACTAAAGGCTATGACCTCAAGAAATGCACTCAAAACCATGCTTTACAAGCCTTATTGCCTTCTACGACAAAGTAACCTGCTTGGCTGGTGTGGGGCAAGTGGTAGACATTGTCTAGCTAGACTTCTCCAGTGCCTGTTCCCCACAGCCTCCTCCTAGAGAAACTTCTGCGTTATGGTCTAGACAAGGGGTCTGTGTGGTGGTGGGGAACTTGCACCTGGGAAAACACAATCCACAAGTGCAGCATAGGTTGGGATCTACTTGGCTGGGGAGCAGCTCCGTGGAAAGGGAGATGCGGGTCCTGGTGGAAACATGCTTGATATGAGTGAACAGTGTGCTGCAGCGGCAAACAAAGCCAACAGGATGCCGGGTTGCATCAACAAGGGCATCACCAGCAGAGACAAAGAAGTCATTATCCCACTCTACTTGCTGCTTGTCAGGCCACACACAGAATACCATGTTTGGTTTTGGTTCCCACTATACAAAACAGATGGGAACAGACTGGAAAGGATCCAGAGTAGGGCCACAAAGACGATCAAAGGACTGGGAAACCTGGCACACAAGGAAAGGCTGGGAGAATTGGGTTTGTTCAGCCTTGAGAAAAGAAGGCTCAGGGAAGACCTCATCACCATGTTCCAGTACTTAGAGGGTGGCTACAAAAAGGTGGAGATACCCATTTCACAAGGAGTCATACGGAAAAGACAAGAGGTAAGCGGTAGAAGTTACTCTTGGGAAGATTCTGGTTGGACACACAAGGAAAATTTTTCACAATGAGAACAATCAGCCATTGGAATAACCTCCCAAGGGAAGTGGTGGATTCCCCAACATTGGACACTTTAAGATTCACCTGGACAGCGGGCTGGGCCATCTTGTCTAGACAGTGCTTTTGCCATGAAAGGTTGGACCAGATGACCCTTGAGGTCTCTTCCAACCTGGTATTCTACAATTCTATGAAAATCTTAGGTATAGAAACGCAAAAACTTTACTGCAAGGTAAGCTACCATATGCATTTACAAGATGTCAGCTCTTTAGCACTGTTTCTTTGTGTATGTACTCTTTTCCCAAAGTAAAAGTGCAATAACTGCTTCTCTTTATTGGGTAAGGTATTTCACTTTTTTTCATGCAGTTACAGTACATGGATAACTCTTGTCAAGCAACAGGCTGCTTGTCTTTCTAAATGCTCTTTTAAGAAACTGCAAACCATGAGGTAAGAATCTAAGAAATGTAGAACTTAAAATCAGGTCTGAAGAAGATCCTGAGAAGACGATGAAATAATTAAAATTTTGAGTTCAAAAAAGCATTGACTTTAATAAGAACGTAAAAAACTTTAAGACTGAAGCAAAAATAAATCATCTAAAGAGGGTTAACAAATCATTGAACCAACACTGACACAACACCAAACATCTTATCTCACAGGAGTCTGTTTATCTCGTTGCTTAAAGTCAGGCAGACTTCAGTAATTGAACTCATTGTGTTTCCTATTAACAAAGAGCTATACTACACCTCACAGAAGATGAGAAACACAGCCAGAAGGGTGACAGTTGAAACTCATGTGCTGTTCCAAGACATAGTTCCTCCCATGAATGCATTTCAGAAAAAACAGGTCTGAAAATGTTAAAATTATGAAAGCAACGAACAGTATCTGTGAATGTATGCATAATGGAAGGAACGAACAAAACCCATTTGCTGACATTCTATTCAAAGACTGAAGAACAAGAATCCTTTAATGGTATGTACACACACATACTTTTGTATAGATAAACCATTCACAGAACTTGTAAGCAAAACATGTTTCTTATCGTATATAAAAATTTAGGAGGCTTTTACAGTTTTACATGTATATCAAATTAAGCTTCACATCCTATACATATTTTAAATCAGACAATAAGTTACTTTACCTCAGTAATTATGTGCCTTGCAATTCTATTAGCATTTTGCATTTTTTAAAACTTAAATATACCTTGGTTGGAAAAATACATATAATTTTGTTAGAGATAGTGTGGCTGGTGGTAGAAAGTAAGTTTCTGGTGAGTGTGTTCTTTCTACCACCCTTTTGTTTCCAGAACTCACTAGCTACTGTTCTTTTCTGCTGACCTCAATGTTTCCATTAGCAGATGCCTTTTGAATGTAAGAAATCATATATGGCTTTGGAACTTTGATGAGAAATAAGCCTAGTAGGAGTGTGTGCACTGTTTTCAAAGAATTCAAATAGTCAAAAGAAAGGTCAACATAACTAACTCATCATTGAAAGAAAAAACTAAGTCAAAATGAGGTTTTTTTGGTTTATGAATAGTAAGACCTTTAAGAAGAGCTACACTGAAAATTATAGAATGGCAATGAATGTTGACACTGCAAAATAAACTTCAACAGAAAAGATGTACAAACAACACATTTTTCATAAAAACAATGACAGATTTGCATGTTCTTAACACATTAATCAAACATACCATTCCACTAAAAATGTCAAGCGCTAAGGACTATAATAAATCTTGAAACAAAATCTACTAGTCTCAGCAATTCTTAGTTATGTAGAACCCTAAATATTACTATAAAAGAAATAGACTACAATTGTCAAAATCATCAAGGCAGTATATTTAAACCTCTGTAAGTACATAGTATATTTATGCACTGGAAAACTGCAATGAAAAAATATCCTAAAAAAATTATTCACAGTCAAACTGTAAGAATGGCATTTCCAGATTGCCTGGCCTTATTCTGCAATTGTTCAAGATTTGTTTTTAAGGCTTAGACAACAAAATGCAAAGTTTCCTTTCCAAACATTATCTTGTTTAAATTATTGATTGAAACTTGAGTATAGGTAGGGAACAAACATTTTGCAATAGAGGACTGCAATTTTAAAAGATGTTGATAAATTAGAGCAGTAGTTTGAAATAAAGCAATGGATGCAAATTACTACATTTGAGTAGGAACAATCAACTCTACAAGAAGAAGCTAAGGAATGACTTCCAAAGCAGCAGCTCTTACGAAAGGGATTTGGGCATTATGGATCAACACAGACTAAATAAATACTGTCAATCCTGTATGAAAAATGAACACAATACGGAAATGAATAAATGGAATCCCATCACTTATCTCTGACAGGTGTCAGCTAGAATCCTGTGCAGAGGTTTGGGCACCATGCTTCAAGATGTGCGCTACTGGGATTCTAAAGGCTATTAACAAAGAAACTGTCTAGTGTAAAGAAAACTAAGAAGTGACATGATAGTAGTCTGCAAACACAGCAAAGGCTCCCATAGAGGGAATATTATCAGCTGTCTTCTTACTGATGAAAGAGTAAGTAAGGGTCTAAAAGGATAGGAAAACACACATTATATTTTACGAAAACTGTCCTGACTGCAAGGATATTGAAGAATCCTAATGATATCTCCTGGACTGTAGGTATTTCAAAACAGGTCAGCTGCCTAGCCATCACTTCAGAAGGGTTTAATGACAGTTAACGTTGCCTTTGAGCCAGGCAATAGCTTGAATGGCCTCCTCAGACACCTTCTGGATGTTCCTTCTCTGACACTATAAGCTTCCTCTCACTAATAAACAAATAGAGAGAGAATAAGGGAAGAAAAACCAATTAAGAATAGAACTGTCTGAAAAGCATTTGACAGGAAAAATAAAATATGAATACAACAAATCCTAGCAACTTTTCAACAGTATCACTAGCTAGCTATGGCATGATTGTTAATAATAAAAAAGCATTAAAAATTGTTGTATATTTGTGAGGCAGCAAGATTACGTATTATGCAAACTTTCTTGTATACTGGTTACTGTGGCAGATCCTAAATAGTATCTATTGGAGACAAACCTTGCCAATAAGAATATCTGGACAATTATGTTGCAAAAGTCCTCAAAGAGTTAAGGGAGGAGGGCTCCATCATGCCAATGTGAACTTTTTAATAAATCTTAGGCTGTCTGTAGAAAGTGAAACAGTGCTAATGTACAAAGGTCATTATTTGAAAAAGGACAATTACAATATTCTAGCTTACAGTTTGACTGATATCAATCCCAAATAAACAGAAAAGTTGGGAGAGACTTGGCTAATACAGGTTTAAAAGAAAGATAAATAATAATATAAATGAGTATTTGGTATAAGAATAGGTTTTATCAACTGAAACTTTTTACAGTTCCTGTTTAAATTAAAAGGATAATGGAATATGCTTCGATTTTGATAAGGCACTTAACTTAGTAGTACACAACATCCTGACTGAAAAAAAGCCAGAAACAAACCTGTACTAGTCCAGTAGAGTATACATTAAATTTATTAAATATTGACTGACAGATTTCAACAGATAGACTTCGATAAGGAATCAACACTCCGTGAATTTATAGGTGAATTTCCTATCAACTGTAAGAATAAGAAACACACTCAGTATTATTTGACATTTTCATTTGAGAATTGGAATTATGAAAAAATGTCTTGCTTATTAAGTCTTCAATTACAAAAAGATGACCTGAGTGAAAATAAAGAGGAAGGTAAATTAATCACAGTGGATCATCTGATAAGCTGGATCCATTCAAATGAAAATTGCACGGAGACAGCAAAGTGCAAAGATACACACCTACAGAAAAAAATAAGATGGTCAAAGTTTCAGAATGGTGCACTGGAACTTGGAAGGTTGCATGACTGGAAAAGTTTTACAACTCCAACTGTACAAGCAGCTCATCTTCAGTTTCTCTTACAACATTGTGGTCAAAAGGCCTAACACATTTCTTGGCTGTGTGAACACAGCAGCTGTGATTAGCAGTAGAAAAGTAATTTTAAATTTGGAAATTTGTAGTATTGCCTAATAATGAGAATAACCTTCACAGAGATGTTTGTATAACTAATACTTACGATAATTAGTAATGACCATAAAAACAAGATTTTTTCAAGGAATCAGCATATTAACTAATGTATTTTTTCCTGAAATATATCAAAAGATAAACAGGTGAAACAATACCTTTAGGTACAGACTCTCCCACTGTTATGAACTTTCTTGATTTAAGAAGAAAATTAAGACAAATTTGAAGCTAAAATAATACGAAATACGGTTTATGTTTGTAGTATTACTGACTTGGACAATTACTAGTTAAATTCTTTATTGGTGTGCACTTTTTTCTGGTTCACTATTTGACTTGTTTGAATTTGTAACATGTTCATATTTGATTTTATAAATTTATACTCTGCCCCACCCCCTCAGTGGTATTCATTATTTAATGGGCTTAGCTCTAAAATAAAACTACATGATCATTCTGGTAATACAAGAACCAGTGGACACCTGACGGCAAAATAGTAGGTTTAAAACACATCAAAAGAAACACATTTTCATAGAATTTATAAGAGGACTGTGTAACATATTAGCACTGGAAGTTATAAAGGTATAAAAAGGGTAAGAGCGTTTAAAAGTGGATTCAGGTAGAATACTTCCATTTGTGGCAGTTAATGTGGTACAGATACGATGTGGAACTCAAGAAACCTTTAGACAACCAGCTTGTGGAAACTCATATGGTATATCCATGGAAAAGCTATGCCTTGGCCACCAGAAGTTTATAACTTCCCTAAACACCCGTTAGTGGCTCCCACTGGGAGACAAGACACTGGGATAGACAGACATTTGCTCTGATGTGGAATGCTCCTAGTTCACCTTTAACGTAGATGCTCAAGTTGAACTCACTCCAAGCCTTAACATGAAGGCACCAGCTGGGCATCACACTGACACACAGATGCTAACACTTAGCAGAACGTGTAGGGTGTCTGCAATACATAAGTGACCTACAGGACTGTTTGCCAATAAAAGGCAGAATTCACAGCTTCTCTGAACTGCGAAAAAAATGCATCCATTGCAGCTGAAATGTAAAATAGACAAGTTGATTATACATTTACAGTGGAACAAAATTTACTTACATCAGTATTACAGGAGCGATACCGCTTCCTTTCTCCAAGACAATACTTGCCTCCACCTGAAGGCCTGGAAAAACATGTTTTATGTGTTAGTATATGTATTAGCACAAACAAAAGTTCATGAGCTATACTTATGCATGCTCAGTATAAATACAAGTCCAAGAGATACATATTATATAAATAAAAACAAAAGTACATGGAATTTTTAAGGTGAGGTTTTAAAATATTTTATTTAATAAGAATTGTAGCATTGACTTGAACTGCAGCAGATACACAACAATACTGGGTACTTGAAAATCGTCAGTCGTATAGTATTAATCCAGTTTGCATAGATCCAAAGCAATACAGTTTAATTGTATTTTGAACATATTAAAAAGACATAGTTTTCAAGTATTTGCTTGCTTTGCAAAATCAGAACGAGAAATTCTCTAAACAACCTACGTGATACTTTTTTTTTTAATCTCCTCCTATTACACTTGACAATACAACAAAATGAAGACAGTGCCTGCTAAATACTAGAGCCAGCAAAGACTGCATTTTCTAGTTCAAGAATCTAATTCTGATTTGAATTAAGCAGTATTAAATCCAAGGAAACTTCAGAGCAAGGAGGTTTGTATTAACGTGAATAAGACGTTGGCTCTTCAATTTCCAAACTGTTCAAGAAGATTATCTATCTTCCACAGATATCAAATAATGAATTAACGTTGACTTAAATGGAAGATTAATCAGACATCAGCTCTTTGGATCATAACTTGAAAGCATAAAGGAAAAACACTTGGTGTTTGTTTTATAATAAAGAAATAAAAGAATTTACAATTGACTAAAAAGAAAATCAGTACTACATTTCACATTACAGATACTTAACGAGGCAACGCTATCCTTGAAACAAAAGGAATTTTTTTTTCTAATGCAGAAATACTCCTCCGCAAACGCATTTGCTCGCTGTACAGCTAAACATTTAAAATTTAATCATCAACCCACACACATGGTGATAGGACTAGCTAAAAAATCTTAAGAAATTACTCATGCTCCAAACAAAAATTTCACTAGCATTTTTACATACTGCTGTGAAAAAATAACAAATTTAATTTATTATTCTCTCAGTAGCATAGTCTGATATGTTATTGATGCATATGGATAATTTTTGCTTTGGAATACATTCAGCTAGCAGCAATATTTGCCAGATTTGATAGTTATTGCTAATGACAGGAGGTAAACAGACCAGCAGCATTAATGCAACATTATAGTGTCTGTCTTGCAGAGCGCAGTGGAAAGCTGGTGTACAGCCTAGCTTGCAAAACATGGTACAAGCCACAAAGAAGGCAACTGTATAGAGAGGAAAAGCTAAGAAAGAAGTGACAAAAGCCACAGAATGGATTTTCATGAAAGAAGCACAGAAGCTTGATGTTTTTCTTGAAAAAGTGGTCTTAAAAACTAATAATGGTGATGGAAGTAGCTATTACGGGACATGACAAGAGCAAAGTACGAGTAATAAAACTACCCTTCTGCAAAGGCCTTTGGCTGTGATGAGGCAAGCAGCAACAGAAAAAAGCAGTGATTCATTCAGTAAAGAACAGCAACGGAAACAAGTAAGCATTCCTCCTCTGAGAAGCGCTAGTGACAGAGAGGGAGCACTTACCTGGCAGACCTTCTCTGGAACAGTGCTCAGGACATTGGAAAGCAGAGAGATGACATGACAAGTACAGATACAGAGAACAGAATAAGGTGTAGTGGAGAAGCTGGCCCCTCTTGAGAAGCGCAGATGGACCAATAGGCACTAGCGGCAAGGAGGGATGTTGCTAAATTGTTTTAAGAGTCAGCGGGAAGTCACAACTAAGTGTTGGACATGACAGCACATAAATCCATTGTAAGCAACATAGTATTACTAACTATGGCTTAGATGTAAGCATTGGTATGCAAAAGTTTGGAAATACTGTGTTGTTTTTTCAATAAGTAACCGGCAATAGTTATATTGTGTCTTAGACAAGCATTAGAGGTAGTGTGTCTTAAGAAAGACATTTATCTAAAGGCATAATTTAAATATATTTTGCATGAACAGCAAGTTGTGGAAAGAAAATCATTCTCGTTACTGCTAAATAAAAATCCAGCTATCTTTACAGTACAGAAGACACATTAAAAATGTTAAAAGTATGTCTAGTGAACTTCTTCTGTTTCTGTCTACTATTCTGAAGACAAATGTTGGCAAACTAGTAAAACATTTTTACAGATAACATGTGAAACCACAGTTTTGAATAATTTCCAAACGTGTCTTTTTGTTGGCTCCAGCTTACTTTAGCTACTTACGCTGGACTGTCACAGTGTCTTATAGATGAGGAGACTCCTCCCCCGCAGGTCCTGCTGCACTCTCCCCATATTGACCACGGACCCCAGCCCCCATCTATGCTCTGGGGCCAAGTGCCAAAAGGTACGCACTCTCCTTGATAACACCACTGAAAGATTTCACAAAAGAACGTAAAATTAGCTTCCAGGCTGACAGAGTTATCAGGACAGAAAAATATAAGGGTCAGGCAATGACCAATTATAGGCATTAGCATTCTCTGTATAGATAACAAGTCTAATATTTCACTTTTTCTAGCCATGTTTAGACATTGGTGAGGGTGTGCATGATTTGTTAATTGTCTTCACTAAGTCTTGAGTTATACAGGTCCCTAACACATCAGAAGTTAAAGCAAGCTTAAAATAAAGATTTCCTTTTTTCTTCATACATCCTCAACATTTCACATTAAAGAAACTGCAAGTTGCTTACATTTTTTAAACACTAAATTCATTTCTAGGATTAGTTTAGTAAAACACTCTCCAGTTAGGATTCATGTAGGGACTTCATTACACAAAATGAAAAATTCCCCCAATAGTATTCTTAAGAATGTATTCCCTTATATTTTAAAAAAGAAAACCTGGAGGCTGCAATGGAAGAAGAATTTGTTGCAGTACTTCATTTATACTAACTCTACAGACATAATAAAAGTAGAGCCAAAGCATTAGACATAGTACAGAAAATCATTACATAACAGTGACTGGCCACTTGTTCAGGGACAGAAGGATCATGCGTACTTAACTCATGCAAACACTTGAACTTTGCAATATTGTCACCTACATTGGATATACAAAATGACAGACAATTTGCACAACTGTCTAATTGTCAAAATAAGTTTATCATTTCCTTAGTCAGAAACCTTTTTTAAACCATTCAGAAATTATCCTGGAGCCCAGAGTTCGACCCACATTCTGGTGCCTACTGCATCACTGAGAATGTGGAGAAGCTCAGTTAGATAACCCTTTCTCATTACAGGCTTAAATGATGGAGTAGACCATGGCCTCAGGTTTACTGTGACCTGAATCTGCACATTTAACTTCCAAAAGCTGGGTACCTGCTGTTTAACTCCCTTGAATTCCAGTAACAGACACATTATATTGACCCTTTCCAAAGAGAAACCCAGAAAGGCTCTTGCTTATAGTTATCCCTATGGAGACCAAGGCCGATGCTTGCTTCTGCTAACTTTCTTGTGCGCCGGAACTGAAAGAGCAGAGAAGTGGTCACACCTGCGACCCTGCGGTGGGGAGGAGCGGGTCAGACAGGTGACCCAAACCTGACCAAAGGGAGTGTTCCATCCCATATGCATCATACTCGGTATAAAGCTGAGGGATCACAAAGGTCTCGTTCTCTTCTTCTATGGCCGGCATCCGAGGAGGACTCTGTCAGATTCTTCTGCCTTCGATCCCGATCCGTGCATTCCTGAATCCAGCTCCTGCCTGCTGCTGAGTACAGTCCAGGACTTTCCCAGGGCATGCCCCACAGTGTCAGGGTGACTTATTCGTCATCAGTAGGAGGGAGCTCGATACCGGTTTTGTACATATTTGTATATATTTCATTATTATTATTATACTTTATTACTGTAGTTAGATTAAAGCTCTTTTAACTTTTCCAACCCATAAGTCTCTTTCCCTTTTCTCTTTCCCCCCCACTTCGGGGAGGGAGGGGGTTAACAAAGAGTGTCTGTCATTCGCTTAATAGCCAGCCCAGCTTTAAACGATGACAAACATTAATAAAAATCCTTAGTTTTTCATTAGAAATTTCATCTTGAATAAAAGGTCCTTCTAGACTGTCAGATGTGTCAGAAGCACGTAGCTCTGAAGAATGTGGATTAAAATGATATATTAATATCAAAATGTGTAGCTTATCAAATGGACCTAGATACAACACAGTTTTGCATATGAACACGTGCTATCATTTAATATACTATTTCTTTATTATATTATTTCCTTGTTATTTCCACATTAACAAGTGAAACCTGTAGCATTATTTTTCCAGCCACGGTCTTTCTTGTTTCTTCTCTCAAAATATTTTTGTCCTCTTTTTCCTCTGTATGTGCTGTAACTGTTTTAAAACACAGCTGTTATAATCCAACACATTTCTATTACTAAGCCTCATCCTGTATCAGTTACAGAAATAAAAAACAAGCATTAATGCATCTACAGAACAGATAAAGCAGACTATTTTAAATCTGAAGTTCAAAACGCATTGCCTTTTCTACCAAGTCTGGCCTGGATAGGGTTTTCCTCACAGCAGCCCATATGGTTCTGTATTCTAGGTTTTCAACCAGTGTGGCTAGCACATCAATGTTTTAGCTGTTAGCTGAATAGCGCTTGCACACCACCAAGGTTTTCTCAGTTTCTCAACCTGCCACCCAAGCAAGTAGGCTAGGGGTGGGCAAGAGGCTGGGAGGGGACACAGGAGGGACAGCTGACCTGAACGGACCAAAGACATATCCCATATCCTATAACATCATACTCAGCAGTAAAACTGGGGGTGTTCCTAAGTAGCCAGTGCTGATAGACTGGGCCACAGTCTGCTGGTGGGTGGTAGTGAGAGATTGCCTTTGATCTCTTGTTAATTTTTTCTTTTTTTTTCACTTACTAAACTATCTCAGCCCATAAGTTTTTTCTCACTTTTCTCCTTCTGATTCTTTCCCCAGTCCCTGAGGGAGAGGTGAGTGAGCGACTGGGTGGGAGCTTAGCTGCTACATGGGGTCAACCCACCACACCCTTCTTCAGAAAAAAAAAAAAAGCCAAAGACACAAGGTTTCATGGAGTTGTACTGAGGAAAGGAGGTTTTATCCTTCTTGGAGTTCTAAGTTAACAAATGAGAGGTTTATGTCAATAAGCATGCATTCATCAAAGGAACGTACCCTTCAAATGGAGCTTCTCTTAAACCTAGACCATAACTGAATGTCTGCATAACGCATAATGCAGTTCATATAGTGAAATCACATTTTCAGTTAGTATAGACATATCCATATGGCACAGTGTTTTGCAATGCCTGCAATGGTATGACTATGATGGAGAATGAAGTATTTATGTGAATTACACATGCCAGATTATAATCTTCTGGTTTTCTTCTTAATATAGTGATAAATTAAGCAATAATGATTTTATTAACTAAAGACAATAATCTTTATCTTTCACCAGAAGCCAGTGACGCATAGAATCTCTGTCAGGGTGATTAAAAATGACCAAAATCTCCATTATTTCTATACGGGACTACAGAAATATGCTTCCTCCAAAAATTATAGCAACCTCATCTGCTATAATGCGATAAGGACTATTAAGTAACCAGTATATGAAGAAACAAAAGGAGGTGACAGCTATTTTAAAAGCACAATCCTTCGTGAAAGGTTTACAACTGAAATGTTAATTCTTCTCTAACACTGAATAAATAATTTTCAATTAGTTCAACCAGCAAGACAGTGGTGATGTATTTGAATATGTATAAAATGTGCAAAAATCTCTGAGTACTGCAAGCAGTCTGAAATTTTTCTTATACACGTCATTAACAATAAAATAAAACATGATATTGTGGCACACCAGGTCATTTTTATATGAATATTAGCTGTTTAATAGAACTAAAATTTACAATAGTATGCTTTTAGAAAACTCACACAGTTAAGTACTCTAATATTGAGAAACATCAATTTCATCTTTTGTAGGAAAAACAAAGACTAGATCAATTTAAATTTGCCATCTTAATTTTAACGATGTATTTTCAATCGTTAGTTCTACAATTATTTTGCAAGAGAACTTAATGTCCAATAACTACTTAAATTTACCTTATCTTAGTGTCCAATAATAACTGAAATCATCACACAACCTTGCTATTTAAAATATCCTTTCAGCACACTGTGTTTTCACTTTTTGCACATTTACTCATTTATATCTTTAGCATGGATCTAAACAATGACATTAGAAAGAGTTACTTCCAAAGACAAAGTAAACATTCTTATCAGTTTTGTCTTACTGTTTTATATGCACCATTTCCTCATGAAGAGTATTTTTAAAAATCTATCAATAGGTTACCTTCACGAACACATCTCTGGGTATGCCAGAGAGAAACTTCATGTATATTTAAAACTATTATTACAAATTAGGAAAAAGTGTACCTTTTTGAACCCAGCCACTACATAAAACCTTTCACAAAAGCATGAACATATTAAATCTTCAAAATAGAACAGACGTACAAGTTCCATCAGCAGGAAGAAACCACTCTATTCTCTTTCCCTGTATGCAGAAAACAGCTGAGTAATTTTACAGAATACACTCTAGAAACCTTCGGGTGTAGGCAGACAGCTACTGTGCAAAACGTAAACCCAAAGAGTTAAAAGTTAGGCAGATGTACCATAAGCAACTGAAAGAAGGTTTTATAATAGAATGTTAGGCCTTTTTAACTGTAGAAATCCCTCCCAACTCTGCCAATAAGATATTAATGCACACTGCATCAAATTTTGCTTTGAGTTAATAGTTACACCAAACTTACATTAGTGTAACTAAAAGCAGAAATTGACCCTCCAAATACGATGAAGTACTCTGAGATGTTGTTAGGCCTTTAAAGCAGGGAACGTCATTTGTTACATATTCGGACAGAGCCCAGCAAAACACGGCCTAACTTGGTTGTGGCCTTCAGGCGCAACTGCAATATAAGTGTAAAATAATAATAATAACAACAACAATAATAATAATAATCATTAAAAGTGTTACAGAATTGTAACCTATTATTTTCTCCTTAATGTGTGGTAAAGAGAATTACATATTTGGAAAGAGTTCGTGTTTTCTGGTTTTTTGCTATCAGGAACTATTAATTTACATGAACCTTTGAAGCTGCAGTTTACAGATAGAATTTGTTGTTAACAGGCTGTCACGGTTTAAAGCTGGGCTGGCTGTTAAGCGAACGACAGACGCTCTTTGTTAACCCCCTCCCTCCCCAAAGTGGGGGGGAAAGAGAAAAGGGAAAGAGACTTATGGGTTAGAAAAGTTAAAACAGCTTTAATCTAACTACAATAATAATGAGTAATAATAATAATGAAATATATACAAATATACAAATATGTACAAAACCGATATCAAGCTCCCCCCCACTGATGACGAATACGTCACCCGGACGCTGCGGGGCACGCCCCAGGAAAGTCCCGGACTGTACTCAGCAGCAGCAGGCAGGAGCTGGATTCAGGAATGCACGGATCGGGATCGAAGGCAGAAGAATCAGACAGAGTCCTCCTCGGATGCCGGCCATAGAAGAAGAGAGCGAGACCCTCGTGATCCCTCTGCTTTATACCGAGTATGACGCGTATGGGATGGAATACTCCCTTTGGTCAGTTTTGGGTCACCTGTCCGACCCGCTCCTCCCCACCGCAGGGTCGCAGGGGTGACGACTTCTCTGCTCTTTCAGTTCCGGCGCACAAGAAAGTTAGCAGAAGCAAGCATCGACCTTGGTCTCCATAGGGATAACTATAAGCAAGGGCCTTTCTGCATACCATTGCTTCTGATGTACCAGCACTAACTATAAACACCGAGCCTTATCACTGCTAGAAGCAGCTACTGTCTGGAACAACATGCAGTTAATTTCAGAGAGTGCAGCTTCTCAGAAGAGACTTAACTAAAAAGCAAAGTTACTAGAAGAAAATCGGTTCTGTCCTGGCCCAAACCAGGACACAGGCATGAAGAGTTTAGTTTACCTTTGTAAACCAGTACGGATTCTCTCATTTCCCCTCAAAAATCTAATCATGGAACAAGATACTGATGACTAGAAAAAGATGTTTTGTAGAGAGCAACCTGATTAAAGGCTCTGGCAAGTAAACACAGAAACCGTGTCTTAAAGCATCTCAAGTTGTTCATTGTAGTCTCATGGTTTAAAAAATATAAATTGAGGTAAATTGCTCCTCGTCACTGACAAGGAGTGTTGGTTCCAAAATAAACCTAAACTGTTGATTTAAGAGTAGGGCTTCTAACATTTTCTATTACTCTAAT
Source organism: Steatornis caripensis (assembly GCA_013398225.1). Classification (NCBI taxonomy): domain Eukaryota; kingdom Metazoa; phylum Chordata; class Aves; order Caprimulgiformes; family Steatornithidae; genus Steatornis; species Steatornis caripensis. Next base: position 79,570 of record VZSC01011184.1, read on the forward strand.
AAAAGGTAAAATTTTTGGTAGAATGCAAAGGTCTCTCTATTTGCATTGGCTAACTAAGCACTAATTTTTTAAATGACCCCTTCAGTGAATTTATTTAACAGGGTCTACCAATATTTCCAAACTCAGCATAGAAAAGCCATCAGAACGATGCTAGGTCACAGGCCCTGAATGAATCCATCAACAAGCATTAATAAACTGTGACAGCTGCCCAAAAGCTTTCATTATTTTTGTTTAAACACCAGATTGCAAGTCAAAATGCAGTGTAATCTTTGTTGAAACTGGCCCAGCTAGCATGGCAGAAGTCAGAATGAGAATAGATGTCAGCAGTCGTTGTCAGAAAAAAGTCCAGTCTGGAGCAGTCCAATATGTCCAAACCTTTGGACAGATGCAGTAAATTTTGGACAGATACTAGAAATTGTTTAATATAATAAGCTCTCCTCACTTTGTACAAACCTGCATAAAATATGTTATCTTGAAAACAGGCACACAAAATTCACTTTTTTCTCCCCAATACATGTCCTGTAAATGAATAATTAAAATATTTTTCTCTCCTCTTTAAGATCTGCATAGATTCTGCCCTGTAATTGAGAAACACTCTTTTACTATTCTTAATCTAAAACTAAGTTTCAGAACCTTGTCTGAAACTTCTGATACATAGGTACATCATTTTAAAATCAAAACTCACAGGTTCAGATAGATACAGTAGCACTAGACTTATATATTTCAACATTGATTTCTGTACTGTTCTGTTAGGTAGATGAGTTTATCAGACTGCACAGCAAACTCCTTTAAAGCAAAACAGTTATGCGAGTATAAATGAATACTGCAAGAATAATTCAAAGTAAAAACAGAAATGTCACTGGGAAATATGGGCTTTTAGAATAACCATTTATGAAGGCAACATTTTTTCTATATGCTTGTATGATTCAGCTTAGATCTGAAGGAATAAAGATTTTTTAATCTTCTAAGAAAATAACAGACTTCAGGCTCTAGATCTATGTAACACATTTTCAAAGTCCGTGCCAGACCTAGAGTTGTAACAGTCCTTTATGGAAGAGTGCTATAAAAATGTAATAAAGTTTAAACTAAAGAGTTTTTACAAAAACTACTCAAAAAATAGAGTATGTAACAGAGTTGGTTTGAGTTTTTTTTTTCGATCCAGGCTATAGAATTTTATAGCAAAGATAAATGTTTTATTAAATTACACATATAATATAATAGTGAAATTATTCTGTAGGACACTTCCATTAGGATGCAAATGTATTCTGAAATAATAAACCTTTTTTTGAACTCTTATAGTTGTTTATAAGTACTTTAATTTTCTAGTTCTTTCTTCCTGCAGTCTTTGAATAATAAATTCCTTCTACGAACAATAAATTATTTATACTCACCCCCTTTTCAATGCTCCCTGTTTGGCAGAGAGTACCTTCAGCTGCTGGAATGCTGTTGGTAACACAGCGGTTACTTTTGCTGAGGCACCAGAGCTCTCTACACACTTCCTAGGAAATAAGACAGGAGCAAGTTGATCAGAATAAAAGCCTAAAATTGCTTCCAGTACTCATACATACACGTAGACACAATTTTGTTTTGAACAGAGACTATTAAGAACTGGGCTGGAGAGATAAATCTATACATGGTTGTGAAATATTCTGGAGCAATTTCAAAGCCACCATATTTTACCTAAGAATATTCTGCCAAAAAAAAAAATCTCGAAGCATCAAATTGTAGACTGCAAGAACGCATTTTTCACACCTGCCATGCAAGTAATGTTTTATAGTTGATTTTTAACTTGATTGGTGGTAATACTGGGCTTAGTATATTTTAGTGTTGCTGTAAAAGCAGTCTTCAGATGTGCTGTAGTATCTCTATTACTGTCATCATCTGCCTCAAAATTACATGCTAAAAGGGTAGTATTAATTTTGAAATGCAAAACAGCAACAATCACTTTTGTTTCCTTTAGTTAAAACCAGAGTTTCTGAGCTCCGGCCACTTGCACTCCTCTTCTGCAACACTTGTAAAACAGTGTACATATATTTAGTACTAATTGAGCTATGTACTAAAATATTTCCTTTGGGCTTTTTCAATTTGCAGCTGTTATTTCATAAATGATTTAGTCTATCCTATTTCTCTATGTTGTCAGTGTTAAACAAACACAGGTTTTCAAACAATCTTTTTTCCTACCGTATTTTCTCCTTTGGTTTCACACACTTACTCACTTAAATTAAGCCAGTTCTGTTGACATTGCAGATTCATTGCTAAAACTATCTAAGGGTTGAAATTCATAATGCAAGTATGATCCAATGTTCTAGAACACTAGAAACCTTCATAATTGCTTCAGTTGCCCTTGGGTTTGGCTATGTATGCAGAATGGAATAAGTGTTTTGCTTTTACAGTAGATGACTTCCATGATAATCTTTGTCGTATTACTTTTGAGATCTGTGCAAGAGTTCACCACCTGCTTATAGATACTTTGTATTTTTAAGTATTTTTTAAATTTGAAAGATACTCCTATCTTTAAAATGATCTTATATAGTCATTACTATTTCATTTTATTTAACTGCTGCTTGAAAACATATCCTACAAATAATCCTTGTACAGATTCTATGGCTGAACCTTGGCACAAAGAGCAAAAAGGAAAAGACAGTGTGAGCAAACTGAAGTTATTAGGCACCCCGTTCCCCTCCCCACAAGTTCATTGTTTCTCTGAGGAAATGCATGAGTATCTGGCACCTAGGCTACCTTTTCTATACATAACAACAGGAACAACTGTTAAGTTTTACCCGAAGATTCACATTTCTTGCATTGTACTGCATATACAAATGGATTTATTTATACATTATTCAGTAGCAGCTGCAGTAAGAGTTCAACAGTACAAGCTTTTCTTGTATAATGCAAAATTCTTTTCCAAGTTTAACATCAGCTGGTGCATTTCTTGCAGGATTGTTAATACAGTGTCTTTAGTTTCATGATTGGTAGACGCAAGCTATCTTTTTTAAAAATCCATTACAAACATACCATATTCATAGAATCATAGAATCGCTTACGTTGGAAAAGACCTTTAAGATCATCAAGTCCAACTGTTAACCTAGCACTGCCAAGTCTACCACTAAGCCATGGCCCTAAATGCCACGTCTAGATGACTTTTAAATACCTCCAGGGATGGTGACCCAACCACTTCCCTGGGCAGCCTGGTCCAGTGCTTAACAACCCTCTCAGGCAAGACATTTTTCCTAATATCCAATCTAAACCTCCCCTGGCACAACTTGAGACCATTTCCGCTCTTCCTATCACCTAATTGGGAGATCAACACCCACCTCACTACAACCTCTTTTCAAGCAGCTGTAGAGATCAATAAGGTCTCCCCTCAGCCTCCTTTTCTCCAGGCTAAACACCCCCAGTCCCCTCAGACTCTCCTCATAAGGCTTGTGATCCAGACTCTTCACCAACTTCATTGTCCTTCTCTGGACATGCTCCAGCACCTCGATGTCTTTCTTGTAGTGAGAGACCCAAAACTGAACACAGTTTAAAATAGACTGAAATGATGAGGAGTGAGGACTGATAATTTTAGGAGTTTCTATCCAATTTTTCACAATTAGGGCTAAGCTATTTCATCCTTTTTGGTGAGTGGCTCTATGAAAACTGAAGTGAATTGTTAAGCCTCTTTTTAGGAGAAATGTTGCCACTTGTAAAAGCATGACTGCAGCCAAATGTAGAACTATCTTCCTTTTCAGATTATAATTTTCGTTGAAGAAATGCAAACATTATAAATAATTACTTGCTTAAATCTCTGAATAAAATGCTTTTGCCACTCAGCTGACAAAATTTTCCAATTAAGATACATACTCACAAATAAATACATGGTTTAAAATATCAAAACGAACAGGGAAAGAACACGAAGATTCTTGAAAAATGTAAGTAGATTACAAATTTCACAGCCATTAGGGTGCTAAAATTCAACACTAAATCAAGTTCAAATGTTTAAATTAATAGCTGTGCTGACTTTGTGAAGTTTGGATGAATGTTCTGAAAAGCCAAAAACTAAACTGCATTAAGAAACAAAGATTTCAACAATTCCAATACAGACAGAAGCAAAAAAACCAGATCTGGGTAACAGTCTGGAATTTGAAAACAACTATACGACAGGATTATTTGAATCCAAAATTCTGATTTGTGCACCAGAGTTTACATGCAGAATTTCACTTTTGATATGCCTACACAAGTATACCTTCTATATATTAACACACAAAGGAAAGTAATAACTAAAATATATTTCATTACCAGGCTAACATATCCACAAATGAGAGTATTTGACAATTTCCTTCCGACAGGATTCTTTCTGTATACTCAGGGTTCTTCATGGCACTAGACTGTTCAAAATTCACTGAACTAACATCACCCAGACATTTTAATTCCAAACAAATAATCAGCTGAACTGTGTGAATTAATGGATACAGCACTCCAAAGCTATTTTAATCATGCATCTGTTTGCAGGATGCTTCCAAGCACGTCAGCTCATCTCCCCACTCCACAAAATGAGAAAAATATTTCCCTTCTTCCTAAATTGCTTTGGAAGATAGAATGAAAAGTACTATATCAAAACTAGATATTATTACTGACATAGTCTGGTAGCCCTTATTCAGACCTTAATTTCATGAGTTTGCCTCAGTAAATCCCTAAAGACAAAAGTAATGTACAATTTCTATGGGCTGTATCACACCATCAACATTTGAGCAAAAACCTCTGCTTAAATCAGAAAGGTGTTCTGTTTGAGACAGACATACAATATCCCAAAATCAACAGACTATTTCCTCATGGAAAACTATGCGAAACACAAGATTTATTAACTAAATTAACACAATGTATCAATTTCCAAAGTAATTTGTATTAAAAACAATAAATTAAACTATTGTTGTAATTTCTTTTAAATATAGCCAAACTTATTTAAGAAGTTATTTTCCCATTGTTTTGTATTTAAAAGAAAGACTAGAATCTGAAGTACATCCTGCATCACCCTGTACATGAAATTAAAATTAATGTTAATAGTTATTTGAAATAAAATAAGATCTCTAAAAAGAAGTGGATAATCCATCTCTGCTGTTATTTCATTAAACAAAAATGGAATTATACCAGGTACTACTATGGCTATGTCTTCTTTGCTGATTTTGGAAAGTTAACGGAGAAATTTTGACTAAGGTTCATAAAAAGCTTTCTCCTCTCCAGCTCAATCCTATACCTGGTACTACCTTAGTTCCATAGTTATTAATTTGAGCTATTTCCTTACTACCACCATCCTACCTGTAACATCTCTAAGCAACTGTTTTAAACAAGCCAGCCTTAAAAACATATGAGGAGTGCCATGGGAATGTCTCAGGCTCAAAATCACTAGTAGAAAGTATACTGCTTTTTTTCACACACTAAGACGCACACACATATGCACGCACACCAACCCGTCCACACCCACCCACCAACATAAGGTGACCCTTTAGGGTAGCCTTTTCTTCATTAGCGGGCACAGGATGAAGCTAACATATCTTCTGCCAACATTAGATTTGTGTGAATAATTTACTGAAACTAAGAGAAAGAAGCATAATCTGAAAATCAATCAATGACCTCAAAGTCAGTCTACAAATGTGTGGATTTAATAACTATTAATTTGTAAAGCAAATAAGGGAAAGTGATTTAAAAATCCAGAAAACATAAACTGAAGCTGAGGCCTTTCACAAGATCAAGACAAGATAGATGACAACCTGTAACGGTGTATCTTAGGGCTCCATGACTTCAGTTTGGAATTCGGATGCTTGTATTTGCAGTAAATTAAACAAAGCTGAACCAATCTAGAGAAAAAAAACAGCAAATCAAATTATCTTCCTTTTGCCTAAGTGTTATCAATGATGGAGCCTCTTACTGTTGTGTCATGCAGAGTTATATATAGGCATTTCAAATTATGTAACATCTAGGCATCCTATGTCATAGTCATCATAAATGGTAACAATACAGCACAATGAAAACTCAGTAGTATGAGCAAAGATCAAATTGCTGTGCTGTTCTTAATATTGTCAACACTAATGAAAGCCTCCTACAAAAGTTAGCAGTTTGGCCCATAATATTAAAAAGTTAAGATGGGAAATACACTCACAATGCGTATTAAACTATGATAATTTGGGAGTTTAATTTTTTTGTTCATAGAATTTAAAAATGTTAATTAGGATGTTATGTTACTTATGCACATTTGGTCAACAATATGCTGCACCTCTTGATGAGCATTTGCTAAAATAGAGCATAAAACTAATTAGCTTGAATTGTAACTTATGATTCAGACCTGAAAAGCATCAATCTAGAGAATTTTGAGCCTCACTGCTGAAATACTGCTGGAAACATGATTAAAACTAGAAGTCTATATCTATGGGTGAACTTTAGAAGTTTCAAAGTTTAGTTCAGATAAGCACCCAAAAGTTACCATTTCAGTGCTCCATTACCAAATGCTCATTAAGTGGTGCAGCATGTTATGAATCACATGCTGAAAGAATGTGAAATAGAATCCGAAGCTTAAGTTGTACATTCTTTTCTAAATACTGGGTGCTTATGTGAACGTTACGGAAACTACAGAAGCCCCACAAGGTCAATTACCTCCAAGTAGCATCTTCCCTTTCAACCCATGCAACCTATCCCACCTTTACCCAAACCACATCCCAGTATCTGGAATTGCATTATTGCTTCTACTACCATCTAATGCACTCCTCCTGCTTTGATCGCTATTTTCCCCTTGCACTTCTTAAACAGCTTTCATAAGATCCAGGCACATTGGTGTTATGTCTGTGTCTCTTGTGAAAAACAGAGAAACACAAAAAGAGAGAGAAAAAAAGAAAGTCAAAGGGGGTTTGGATACAAGATAGTCCTAGGAAAGAAGAAAGGGAACTACAGGAACTTGTTAGGAAAAGCTACAAAACCAATGTAAAACTACTTTAGGGTTCAGAAAGAGGAAAACTTTGAAGATTTCCCTGCACAATAGTGATGAGAGGTTTTGCATTTGACAGGCAAGACTTTATGAAATAAAAAACAATAGAAATGTTGATAAAAATGACAGAGTATAATATCAGGATCTTCAATTTCTCTCTTCGCCTACACATACTTTCAACTCTAATTTGTGAGCAATGCAATATAAATTCACCTGATCAAACTGCTTATGCTCTGCTAACAAACCCAAATATAAAGCACCTTTGCCATGGTATGACATATGAAGCTGAGGGGGAAAAAAAGGTCACTTTTCAGTGACTTACTAAGTACTATATACAGATGCAATCGAATGCACAATCCTAGTCATAGTATTAACAGGTGAGGGAATAAAAGGTAACCGGTAGTTCTGCTGTAAAGATACATGAGTGGCTTCTCTGCCTTTCCTTTCAAAAAAAACAGCTTCCAGAATCTCCTTCCACATTCCTATAAAAACCCTACATCAAGCTTAATACCTTTATTTAACTGGAGTAAGTGTTTAACGAAAAATGTTACAGTTTAGTTCACTAACTTTTTTATCAACTGATTACAAGGGTCAATTGTAATTCAGGCTACTTTGCCTTAGAAGAAATATTGTAGAACTGTTGTGTATAGCAATTTGTTTACTCTCTTGAATGTGAAAGTTAGCTGACCAATGCTTTTTGTTTTGGTCATTGCTCAATTCAGTTAAACTGTTCTGTCTCTGAACTGGCATGTAGGAATGTAGGAAGCAGTAGAAGGTATGACAACTGCATGTTCTATATTTCTGTAGTTGACATTTTCCCAGCAACTTTCCATTAATATCAATTAACTTCATGGCCACTACCCACAACTTATTAAAAACATCCTAGAGACAACTAACACAAGGAAGCTATTGAAGGCAGCAGTAGGACTCCTTATTCTGAGAATATATCTTCATTCTGCCTGTTTACAAACAGTAAGTTCATAGCTTGAACTCTATCTGTCCTCCAAAATGCACTAGAAAATGTGAATAAAAACTAGTATTTCAGTTTAAAGCTATTTTCTTTGGCACACTAACTGGAGAACTTAATTGCAAACATAAGACTATGACAAAGAAGAGAGCTACCTGTCATCAGCTAAAATACATTACCTGATGTGTTAAACTCTGGTGTGAAATACAAAGAGTGGTCCTGCTGATTTCAGTGAAGCCGCGTACATAAAGGAAAGGAGAGTTTGTCCCCTTTTCCCCCTACTCAAAGTATTTACTGACGCCGATGACGGTGGAAAAGCATAAAATGCAAAAAATAATACCAAAGAATTGTAAGGCACTATCTCTGAAACCCATGCTAGCAGCCAACAGCTTCACAGATCATAAAATGCACCACAGCAATATCAACCATATGCATAAAGTATTAACTGCTATTAAAATGTCTGAGGTTTTAGCCTCTGTCCTAAAAATGTGGGGACCAGCTCTAAAACAAAGCATTATTTTGAACCACAAAATCTGTAAGTTACAGTCAGGCATATTCCAGGTATTATTTAAACTCATAAAACCAAGAAATTCAAAGTCAAGACTGGAATTCTTTCCTGAGTTAACCCAGAGACAGCCAACAGCCAACTGTTATTCGGCAGATGCTCAAAGGCTAAGGAGGTAAGGAATTGAAAAACGTTCTCCTTACATTCACCTAAAAAAACACTGGAAGCTCCTGAACTATTAGGGGAACCGGCATACAAGTAGAGCAAAGAACTGAGACACACTTGACAACCAGCAGAAGAGAATTCACACTGCATCACCCTAGAAGATTTAGCATATCCAGTAGCTACATAAACGAACAGGTACTACACTGTTCCTAATAACTTCAAAATCTCCCATTGTAGTGAATCCAGTAAGACACCTGAAAGCACGTACTGCCTTTAAAAAAAAGCTATGTGTCAGTATTGTATGGTGAAATTTCCAACAATTTCCAACAATTTGGCTCGCTGTAAGTCATAAATTTAACATTCTCCTGAATCTGAAAGTGTACCCTAAAGATGAAACATTTTAAGTAGATTGAAACATTGCCTCTCAATTCTTCTTAGAGTATCTATTTCTTCACTTCAATTCTCTAAAATCTGTATGGGGGCAATTACCCAGAAATGGTGGAAAGTACAGTATAAAGAAGAATGCATATGTAACAGAAGGATCAGTGTATACTTACGTAGTTTTATTTTTTCATCTCAAAGAGCTAACATATCTCTTTGAATTCTTGTCTGACTCAATGTGCTGAACAATACAGGCAAATCTGACCAATAGTCACAATGTTTTTGCTGGAACAGTTCTGTCCATAAGTGACTAAACAGTTTAATTAGGTCTAGTATTTCAATAGTATCAAAACAACTACCAAAGAGCTCCTTTTAAGGTCAGATTGGCTCCTTGTCAGTAAACTCACACAGAAAAGCAGAAATTTACAGCCCCTTCAGTACTTCAGTTCTGATGCCTTAATCATTCAAACACCTTTCTATGTATTTAACTTCAAATTCCTGAGTGAGAAAGGCTTCAGGTACTTAAACGCGCAAAATTATTTGCAGGATTAGGACATGATTTATGATCAAAAGCAACAAACAGTTTAAAATAAAAATATAGAGGGAATGGATGAGGAAATATGGGAAAAAAGGCAATGAACATTAAGCTTCAATGTTTTAAACTAATTTTATTTTAAAACTTTAAATTTGAGTTTAATTAACGTTAAAGCTAGCATTGAAAGAAGTAATTTTTCTAAACGTTAATAAGACATTATGACAGAATTCCAAGCAGAAAGAACAGAAGATTTTCCAAGTTACTTTAAAAACACCAACTATCTCAACAACTAAATCAGAGCCCAAAGGAGACTTGTAATTTTCTGGCCTTTGATTTGCGAGTTGAACTGTTTCTCTTGTCATGTCTCATTACCACAAATCAGTAAAGAACATGAGCATGAGAAAAAGGTAAGCAATTTTCTCTGAGATTTCCCTTTGGTTTAGAATCTGTTTCTTTCTGGCTCACAAAAACTCATGTTGGAAAACCTTCTTTACCCCTTTTTTAACAGTCACTTCAAATAAAAAAGGGCTGAAAGAAGTTAGTATACAAAACAGCTCCACTGTTAGTTAGGGATTTTTACTGTGTTTTTCTGTCCATAGTTGCAAGTATGTCTGTTAGAATAAGATCAATGAACTATTAATACCATCTTCAAGTGAATAGTACACAAAATATCCAAAGCACTGACAGTTTACTTTTGATAATGAAAGAGCTGAGTATTCAACTTAGCTTTTCCTGGTAGATTCAGTTCCACTACGTAGTTCTAAAAACCCTTTCATACATGAATGGATCTTTCTTGTGTGGATATTTTCCATCTGCACTACCAGCTTCCAAAGACTTTTCTTCCCTTCAAAATTATCACTTGAAATCTGTATGATCATAATCTTTATGATTACATTTCCAGAGCATTATGGCCATGGCAGATATTATTTTAAAATAGCAGATGCTATTTCAAATGCATATCATTTCTAGAGTGGTTATCACCAGACTTCTACAGTAAACTGTCGTATTAATATATGCAGTCTGAATCCTGTTATTAAAACCAGAGTTTTTTTTCCTGAGACACTTAAAAGTTATGCTCACATTGATGGCGTGTTGATGGAACACAATCACTGTATCAATTCAGAGGACCGGTAATGTCACATGAAGACACAAATTCTTTTAACTACTGCCTCAATTAAGTGTCGACCTCTTATTTGTAACTGTAAGGGAATCTCAACAAAAACTAAAACAAAAAAAAGGAGAAGGCAGAAAACCTAGACATCTTCATTACTTCCAATTGTTCATGATTTAGAAACTGGTTTAAGAAAGAAAGTATACTGTGCAGCATGATCATCACAACAATGATTACATAGTTTAACAGTGTTCGAAAAAAATAACGTACATGTGGAAAAGCCAGGTTTTATACATTATTAACTTCCCAGTTTAATTTAAAATGCAGTGTATCTCCAAGGCTATGCTATAAGTCATGGATTAAATACCTGCAGATTTCCTTAGTCTGAAAATAAAAGAGTGTGTGTGGTGAGAATGTGTAAGAAAAAAGAGTGGGAAAAAAAAGTATGACTTAGATGTAGTGACAGGAAACAGGGCCCTTAAAGAACAGTGGTGGGAAGTGAGAACTTAAAAGAGGAACAATAAAGGCCAAAAGAAGTTTGATGAGGGATCAGGAGTAGAAGACTCAGTGAGCTAGTCAGCCAGCATTTAAATCCTTTGCACAATGTGATCTGCCAAAGAGTCATCTCAAGAATAATATTGTATTTATCTCCCTAGGGATATTAAAAATGGATTTTCTTTGTAGCTAGCCTTTAGAGAAGTAAATAGAGTATAAATTCAATGATTATACAGTTTTGATTGAATAATCTAAAAATTAAAATATTATTAGAACTATTTACTTTTAAACCACTAGATATGTTTTCAGGGTTAATTTAATTTAGTCTCAGCTGATTATTTGATGACAAGCACAGCAGAATGCATCCTTTTATTACGTACTTTGAGCTGCAAGATTTTAAGTAAGTACTTATAAATTTATTTCATAATGACCTAAGTGCGCAGGTTTTTATTTCTAGTACAAATGTATTTACCTTAATTATTGCACACTGGTACTTGCAGCCAAAGCTTTGCTAGTACTTGGCTATTCAGTATTCTATTCAGCTATCTAGCTTCATGTTCCTCTGTTCCCATATCCGTAATTAATCTTTCGAAAAAGAGATCTAACAATGTGAGAAACAATAAACTCAATGTTG
>VZSC01011184.1:108137-137473 GCA_013398225.1 Steatornis caripensis
ATAACAAGAATACCTGCCATGAAATGAAAAATAATTTTAGCATACTTTTTTCATAATAGTATTCCCATTTACTTCCTATGTATAATTTTTCTTTGAGTTATGGCTCATGATCAAACTCTCTGTCAAATACAATTTTTATATACTAGCATAATTTTGTATTAAATAATGTATGAAGCTCTTAAAAGCATAGCAAATTCTAACTTACAAAAAAATGCAACCTATTCAGAAACCTGAACTTTCTTGTGTGGAAATGACAGACTTCTATGGGAATATTAGAAAAAGTAGAGCAGAAATTTTTCCTCCTGGTTTATATTGCCATAGCTATGCAGCTTTCATGCCACAAGAGTAACATCAAGTAAGGTTTGTGTGTTACACAAAGCCAGAGTATGAATGCATCAGGTCTCTATGCTGTAGGTCAAAGTGGAAAGTACTGGCTCTGATCAGGAAGCAAACTTTGGAGCTCAGATTTCCTTTGGAAATTCATGACGCCCTGAAGGTTATGACAACCCTCCTCTTTAGTCTCATTTATTCCTCTTACACGTTTATTAAGATCTGCGAAGAGTTACTACACCCCTTTTCCTTGATTAGAATGTTTTCATGTTAGACAAGTTATTTTAGTATTGTAAATTCTAAATTTCAAGTAATATTTAGATACAAGCCTTTTTCATATTGTAAATATAAACATCACAGAAAAAGAACTGTTTTTCTAGCCTTATGTTTATGACATTTCATTTCACATGCACAAAACATCATTAAAATTGTGGTCCCAATGAAGACTCTTTTATAGGAGTTGCATGTTTTTATACCTGCAATATGATAAAGGCAGACATAAAACAATGTTCCTTTAACTAAAAGGACTAGAGCATGGGGCAGGGGGCGAGAGAGTGAGAATATGATTATGTGTGGTCTTATGTGGCTTCTCCAGCCAAAAACTGGACAGATTTGGGGTTTTTTAACTACAAGAAGTTACTTAAACTGTCCCTAAAAATTTAAGACATCGTTCTCAGTCAATCCTAGGCATCTAGCAGGACCCTAGACATCTAGCAGGACCAAGTTTTAACTTGCTCTTGCTGGTGTTGGGGTGTTTAAACGCTGTAGATTTGAGATGGTCTGTCAGCCCTACTGTAGTTGAAGATGGAAGACATTATCATCATAGATAAAATAATGATGACAGCATCAACTGGAGATCTATTCATGGGAGAGTGGACAGCAGGTGGTAACAGTACAATTCACCACCCTAGCTGTGTTTCAACTATTTTTGAAAGCTATTTTGAAGTTTGGTATACATGTCCCTATTAGGTCAGATTGGAGCATTTTCCTTCTAGTTGTAGAACACATACATTCCTTGACACTCATTTCTTCTAGAAAACATCTCACTCAGACTCAGGTCGTAAAACGCAGCTGACGCTTGACTGATCAAACATGAAGCTCACTGATCACTGAAGAATGAGGAAAAGACCACCAACTTCTGAAAGTACCTCTAGGATTTCCTAGATCAGAAATTTCTACTCCAGCACTGAAATCAACTTTCTCATATGGGAGGAGGGGTGTTTATGTTATTTTTCTAATTTGCATACAGACTAAAAAAAACTTTTTAAAGTGCTCATTTAGCTGTATGAACTAATTCAGAACTAAATACAAGCTTGAAAACGTTGTTGTTGTTGTTCATCTTGAAGCCAGTTTACTCTGATAGACTACAATCTACCTTATTATTATTTCCTATACCTTTATTCCATTAAGATGTTACTTCCAAGCTCCTCTGAATTTCAATTCATTCAATATTCTGTATGTCAAGACAATTCTGACTTTTCAGAAATTACTTTAGCCACCAGCCTTTCCTCCCTGCTCCTTCCTTACAGCTCTCAATAGCTGCCTGTCATTAGTAAATTCTTTTCTTACTCCAAGTTTTATGGGCAGCTCTCTGTTCCAAGCCTAGTCCGCTATCCTCAAGTTTTGACATTCCCTTTTTCTTCCCCTTGTATTTCACTTAATGTTCTTTTTCACTTTGTTACTTAGTTTCTGGATCTCGACTAACTCCACAGGACTGCATCAACTAACAGCACAACACCTTTCTTTTAGGGGTATATGGCTTTCAATGGAACGTGGAATTCCCTATCAGTTCAACTAAGCATCCTGTACAGCATGCATGGGGCAAGCTAGGCATTTTAGGAAGTATCCAAATTAAAAAGCATAGAACGGAAAGCCACCTAACTCAGCTGGTAGAGAAACAGAAAATGGGACTAGATCTTAAATCTTACAACTTGTCTGAGCATAAGAGCATATTCAAGCCTGCAAATAGTTCCTTTCTTCACTAAGTAGTAGTCAAACTTTGCTTGACAATGCAGGGGATACACATTCAATTCTCACTCCTGCCATGAGAAATCACAAGTTGTGATTTTTGCTTACCAGAAATCTTAAGTATTTCTTCAGTGTGAAATATATAATTGTAGGAAAGTAAGCATTCTGTAAGTCAAGCATGATAAATCAAATTTCTGGAGACACTATTCTGAAGCCTGAAGGGGCCACTCTGAATTTTATCTGATTCACAAAAGTATTAAGAGTAATACAAGCTGTTCTCAGAACCATGCATAGAGAGAAACAACCATAAAACTGTTAGTCTAACACCTTCTTTACGCCCTCAAAAAAGAAACACGGAGTTAATCACATTGTATGGTCATCTTCAGTAAAAACAGCTGGTTATGAGTCTCAATTGCACACAGCTTATCTGGGTTATGCGCATATAAAAACTACAAGTGGTCAGGAACGGAAGACAAACTATTATTTTAAAAAATACTTGTAAATATTTAACAGAAAGTATGACTGACCATAATAATCACACACACCCTCTCAGTTTCTAAGTCTTCCAGACTAAGTGCTTTTCTGGATGATACTCTTTAACCAAATGGAAGCTCCTTGGATCAATTAAATGGTAAATGTGTTTGATTTAATACACTATGGTATACAGAAAGACAGACTGAATGATCTAATGACTTCACATTGCTCTATAATTTAACAAATTACTAGAAACTAACAAGTTGAGCCATACTTCCATCAGTGAATCTTACAAATCCAATTTCAGAGAAACTGTGGATAATCTATCAAAATATATGTATTATCAGTACCATTCTCTTCTAATCACAAGAGAATTTTATTCCTCAGTTCAACATCTTTCAAAAAAAATCAGTTTTTCATAGCTACTATATAATGAATTAAAATATGATCTTTCAAAGTACAATCCTCCCATTCTAATTTGAGGGATTTTTTTGTTGTATGTTATATATGCAGTGTAGACATGTCCCTTACATATTTCTATTTTTCATCTGACAATGAAGCCAATTTCCTACTTTCCACGTATATCTGAAGACAAAAGTAATCATTGCGGTACAGGCAAAGAAAGAAGTTTACAAAGCTCCTCAAAATGATTATTTTATTCACATATGCAAGTACCTTCTAGTAGGTACTAGGAAGCAGGAAGCTGAGAGGAAATAGCAACTCCCTTGATTTAATCATAACGGCATTCACAGTGTGGGTGAATGGGGGTTGATGTGTGGATAGCACAAAACATTATAAACCTTGAAGATTTTTTTGCCCACATGTTCTTACCAGCTTTTACTGAAGGTATCTACATGACGTGTTCATTTTTAACAGAAGCTTGCAGTGCAACTTTCTTTAATCACTGTGTATTGGATAAAAGCTAAAGGAATATGATTTCTACATTCTTTTCAAACCAGCATTTGACATGTTATGCCAGCTACAAGATGACATGAAAACCTCTAATAGCTGAGATCTCAGAATTCTAAAAGATCTTACATATAAGGCGGCAAAAGATACAGAATGTAGAAAACACAGATGGTTAAAAAAATTCCTGTGATCACAGGATAGATGCTATCAGCACATTGTTTTTCTCTGATTCTAACCAAAGTCTAAGCTCTTCAAATAAATTCTTGTCATCATGCCAGCTTAGCATGATAAAATAGCTGCATATATTTAAATTATTTTCATGTATCCGTGGAATAACTTGCATAAAATATGCAGTTGTATGTCATATGGATTAGAACGAAGAAGTGGTACTGGAAGATTGTTTTTCCTAAACATGTGAGAAATTCACAGCAAGGTCACCTATTACTATAAGAGATGTTATTAACAAGAATTTCAGAACTATGAGTAATTTGGAGAACCTCTTTCCTCAACAGCGGAAATGTATTTTCCTTCCTCTTTTTCAACCATGCAAGTGATGGAGAAGCAGCAAGGAAATGAAGAATTACATGTGTTTTAAATTACTTTTTTTCAGATCCTACAAAATTGCTTTTGGATTCTAAAATTCATCTACTTCTGTGCAACTACAGTGGTTTTTTCATACATAATATAAATGAGATCATACTTGCCCAGTGATTATCTCGCATGATAGGTGGGCTAGAAATAACTGTTTACTTCCAACTCCTTTTTTTGATCAGCAGATTGATAGCTTCCATTTCAGTCTGCATTGGAACTTTTAGCAGTTGCATCAGCTAATGATTGGAAAAACATGTCATCCATAACTCAGTGTTGGTCAACCCAGGTAAACAAAGAAGGAAACCTTTTGATAACAGGAGGTGCCTAGTCTTTAAGAGTCATCACAATATACTAACAATGCTGTCTTTTGAAGAAAGACCTGAAATATATGCAGACCAAACCCTATTCATATTTTATCAGTCTTATAACATCACTCTCTTTAAAATGATACGCTGATGCTTAAAATGTAACAAGTGATGCTACGACAGCTCTATGATTGTTTTATATATTTCGTGCTTGAGTTAAAGAGGACTAATAGTGTATGAATATTGACAATAGAATCAATGTTTTAACAAAAATAGTTTGGATTATATTTAAGACAAAATAATAAAAAGAAAAAAATTACCTTCTAACCACTTTCATTTCATAAAGAGAGGCAGATAAAAGTAAGGTGGGGAAAGGGGGGAGAAAATTTTCAAAGCTAAATATTTAAAAATATGAAACAGAGTAGGAAGGTTGTGAGCCAAATCTCAAAAACACAGATTTAACTGGAATCTGAAATCAAAGTGTAAACAAAGAGTCTTCAGTTCTAAATTTAAAGCCCTTGGTAATATATACTAAATAAAATGTACTGCCACGCATGAATACTGCATACAGAAACATGGAGCACCAGAACAGAGATGGTACAGCCATGCAGGGAAAAAAAAAACTATTATTAAATTAATATTAAAAAGGTGATACATTAAAACGTATTCTTTTTTTAAACTCACTCACTTGTGACCAATCTCATGTGCAATGGTAAAAGCTGAACCTAGGCCAATGTCTTCATTAATGCTGCAGCTCCTTTCAGGCTCACACATTCCAGCCACAGAGGCCAAGCCTGAATAAACAGAAGGAGACACAAAGGGTCATGCCAAGGTGTTTCAGTCTTAAAAGCCCTAGTTATAAATGCCTGGATTCTTTTTAATAACCTCTATGCACAGAAGGAGCAGTTGGCAAAAGGTTAACTTTCTAGTCATTTGCAATATCACTGGGGGGAATTTCACTTTGCCGGCTAGACATTAATATTTTTTGAACTGCAGTCAGTGCTGGAAAATGTCTAGACTAGGGGTTAGATTTATAAATTTTACTTCTGGTAACTTGGGACCACCTAGTAACTTGAGCCAGGAGAGGGAATTCAAGAAAGCATTTCTATTTTAACATTCTTGAGCCTGAAGAAAGCAAAATGTATCCACATTATTATTCTAAAGAAATCTGTTTAAGTTTAGTGGGTTCATAAAAACATACAAGCAACTTTTTTAGCTATGAAAAGCCCCACATGGTATGTTAAAAAAATTTAAAAAAACAAAAGTGAATGAATCAATGAAGAGAGAGGAGACATGTTAATAACAAGTATTCATTTAACCATGGAAGCCTTTTCCATTTATCACCCATCATCTCTGGAATTAAAAACTTATCGTATTACAACTGCTTTAAAAAACTTTCTTTAGAGAGAGAAGGTCACTAGTATTTACAAAATATGGCTCTTTCGTATCTTATACATCCTTCACCAACAGATTATCACACAATATACTGCTGTCATAACTTAGAGCCATTAGAGAAAGCTCTAAAGATCAGACTTATTTCATGCATTCCTCCCTGGAGTTTATCTGAAAAGAAGCAGTAATATTTTCTTCAAGGAAATTACCTGCTCAGTTAACTAGACTATAACAAAAAAAATAACTGAAAAAGTGTAACTTTGGTTGGGGGATGGGCCGAACAGGACAGGGAAGGGGGAAGAGAGAAATCACACTCTTTACATGAGCAGGCACTTCAAATTATTCTGTTTGTATTAACAGTAAGCAAGTAGTAAGACAAGCGCTCCTTGGCTGTGTCCACTTTAGTAAGTGATTCAGAGACATAGGAGTAGGTCAGCAGAATGAAGCACTGATATTGAGGCTCCTCACATATCTTTGTATGTGGGCTGGACACTCTGCTCTGGACTAGTTTAATCCCATAGGCCAAACATACTCACTACACTTGTGGTTCGAAGCTTTCTAAAGGGAAAAAAATATTACAGGCTATCATGAGAAAACAGCCCATGTAGTGATTTAGACCCTAATGGTTCCATAGGCACATATGGAGCATTTGGGGAATATGTGTTCTGACTTTATTTTTTTCCAAAACAAATCTAGTTTGCACACATCAAAACTACTCTGACAACCAAACTGACACAAGCAAATGTGACAATCTATGTTTGTAAAATTTTCATCAAAACAGTACTACTGCTACAAACAAATCATCAGTGTAGACACACCCACTGAGGATAGGATAAAACATCAGAAGAAAAAAGACTATTCATCGAGAAAAATCTGTATTTTTTTTTACAGTGACCAACCTGTAGAAAACACAATAATTACAGTTCACTTATGCTCTTCTGCTTGAGTTGGACAATCTGAAGACACCATGGCAATACTTATACACCAACTGTCACGTTCCCCTGCAGAGTTGACCGCATTTGAGTGATAAAGTCATCACTATCTTCAGATCTTACACCTGCGTAATTGTTTCAGTGTCTTACAGGACCAGATTAACATAATTCCACAGTACGCTTGCAGAAAGTGACCAAGATCAGGTCAAGAACTCGGTCTATGGCTCAAGATTTTAAAATGGCATTGTCCTTCACTGGAGCCACAGATGTGCTGCAAGGACATCTAGCTTTTCTAAGAGGTTCCATGAAAAATTCTCTGTTCCAGGAAAATGGAATACAAGAGAGAGGTCTATGCCACACAAAATCCTTTCCTTCTGTTTCTTCCTAGAATACCATTAATTCAGGTTTCTTTCGACCTTTTGAGACCTCTCTGAAACTTTTGTTCAGACTCCTTAAATACATGCTTAACTTTAGTTACTGGAGGTCAGTGGGATTTAAGCATATTAAATGCCTTCCAAAAGAGGGCCACAGGGCCTTGTCTCTTCTCCAATTCAATGGCTATAATGCAAATAAATTGTTATGGTTGTGTTGCCAAGGGTCCTATAATACTGAGTTGGAACTGATACCGTATGTGATTTTTATTTTAAAAAAAAAAAAATCATCAAGCCTTTTGTTTAACAAAACATTTGCCAAAGTCTATCCTCTGTTATGCTGGATTCAAGTGAAGCAGAATTCGCCTTTATGCCAAAGTCTGATACAGTAAGAACTAGTACACTAATGATCTGTGTTAAAAATATCACATGAAAATATCAAATAGTTCATGCATGAATGTACGCTGTTTCAAACTTTCTTCTTTTAACACTTGCAAAGACAAGTGTATGACATCAACATAGACAATCTCTTCAGTTTTGTCTCCTCCACACAGAGGTCAAAGTTAATCAGTTACGTTTAGAAATTCATCAGCATCATTTGCCTTTTATTTAAATGCTGTGGATATTGTTTGTATTTACAGCAGGCAAAATTCTGGTACCTTTCCCCATGTAAACTACATCCCTGTGCCAGAAGTGCCCTGCTGACTTGAGCAGGACTTGTATAAAAATTAACATGCGTTAAGGCTATCAAAGCATACATGGATACAAAGTAATACAGCTGCCTGTATACAATGCAATCCAGGGAAAGACAAAGCAAATACAACTATGAGCTCCGATTGAGGAAAGTATTAATAATCTGAACCAGCTGAATTAGAATTGCATCTTTAACTGCTTCTGAGAAAGTGGCTTATGAAAGGATGCAAACCAAAAAAAAACCACGTTACATTAGTCTTTGAATAATGTTTCTTTCATACACTAAAGCACCATTAAAGGTAATAACTATACTAGAGTAAATAACTTTTGGTGACAAATTTAGTATGGAGAGAACAACAGCTCTCCATCCTGCATAAGTCTGCTATCTGTGCTTCTCCATTGACAAAGCATTGTTTCATAGAGTTTCAGTGTTATTGTAATTTATATCACTGTGGTATTTTTCTCTAAGTCTGTGAAAGGAACAATCCAAAGCTGTACTCCCTGCGTACAACAGAGCAACAGTGTAAACCTCGAGCCTGTTTCTTTCATAAGGTGGTTTTTTTCATTTGGTTGGTTTGGTTTCTAACTTTTCTGAGGTCGTCTTCTTGTATTTTTTTAACTAGATCATGGATCTAGTTAGGTTAATTGTAAATAAGCAACTTCTCTTCTGTAAGAAATAAGTTTGAGTCACCTGCTAGGTTTTATTAGAACTACAGCTACCAGAGAAGAAATAAACCACATCGGCTCACTCAACTTAAACTTCCAGCAGTGTATCAAAGATGAAACTCACCTAGGTTACCTTTAATTGTTCATGTTTATAAAACTGTAAAATTTTGAAAGCATAAACTTAAAAAGATCTAATCAGGCAATAAATTAATAGCTGTGTATAAAGCAAGGAAATAGCAAATACAAGATGAAATTTCTCTTTATAATCTTACCCAATGTTCCACAAGGCTTGTTTTTATAAGTGCAGATATCATATCTGTTAAGGAGAAAAAAAGTAGATAAAATATGTCAGAGAATCAAATTTGTAAGATATTTCGTATATTTATCACATATTTGTATCATAGTTCAAGTCGTCAGACCGCAATCTGCTTAATTATGTGCAGCCAGCTGTTGTCGGCATTTTTCTACACTCTGGTGTAAACCGCAAGCTGCAGTACACTCACAGCCGCTGGCCTCAGGCCAGTGGGACACCTGCCAGTAAGAAAAAAATGGTTAAAGTGGATCTTTGTAATCACCGCCTCTATAAAGCAGTCTACCATGCTGTTACAAAGTTACAGCAGCATGTCTACAGATTGCTACCGATTCAAAACACCTAACTTTTACTTTATGAGTATAATTGGAATCCTCTCACAGTCTCACACTCATCAACTAAACAATATTAATTGTAAAATCCTACTATTCAAACTTCCAGTGCTAAAAGAGTTAAGGTCTGTCTGTAAGCCAAAACCACGGCCAAAATAACAAAGCTTAAAATTTGGAACAAATCCAGTAAACTCTATGCATGTAGACTGCTGTGACCACATAGAATTCCTGTGACTTTTAAAAGTACTGAGTGTGGAGCAGTTTGTGGGATTAAGCTCTAATTTTGACCTCAAATGTTCATACGCACAAATCTTATCAGGGTGGTTCAAACTCTGCCATCCTATAAGCACATAAACCCCTCACTGACTTCCCATTTGCTGTTTGGAGAGGGGCAGGTAATTAAATCAGCATTCTTAGATAAAATGTGTTGGAATATAATTAGGCTTTGTATGTCACAAAGCCTTAAAATGACACAGATACAGAGAGAAAGAAAGATTTGTACTGAATATTTCCTGCCTTTTACATATTTAAGAAAGCAAACTTATTTCTGCATTTAGGACAGACCCTGAACCAAATCCTATTTAAGTTCATGCAAAATTTTTCCTCGAAGAAAGCAAGACACAGGTCCAGCTTGTTTAGTCAGAAAACCCAAACTTGCCCAAATTCCTTAAAGTGTAGTTGAGAACTGAACATAAGGAAGTCTGTAACACACAGGAAATACCGGTTTTCTAATGTTTTTTAATATTCAATGCTAATAGGAAATAAACATTTGAAGGCGTATGTCCTTAGATAAAATGAATGTTTAAGAAGAAAGCTAGTTCCACTAAACTCAAGTAAAATGTTGTCACTGATTTCAGCAGAGCTGAAAATTTGCTTTTATGGCCTGAATCTGCTTACTTCTCATACAGGTATGAATCTGAAGTTACTCCTCATCTTCAGTTCAGTTTCACAAGGAACTGTGATATGAGAGAACGGTATAAATTAAGTCCTTTGTTCCTGTCGTATTTTTGAAAAAGACCATGGTATCCTTCTGTTTATGCCGAGTAGCAAGTATTCTTTGTTATGCATAGGCTAGCCTTTGTAAGATAACATTATAATAATGAAACTTGGATTAGATAATAAAACTAAGGAAAACATAATTTTATTTTCCAATAAGCTAATTATTTTTGCAAGAACATACGAGGTAGTAATGTATTCTAATTATAGCCTCACTTAATATCCAAATTTTATAAGCAATAATTAATTTCCTATAAGGAGCATTCATACACTCTCTTATGCCTCAGTTTAACAGAAAAAAACTCTTAAGCTTTGAATGTCCAATGATTTTACCTACATCTTCAAGCTCCAATTCCTTTTCATTTTTTTCCTTCCATATGGATGGTTTATGTTCATGATTTGTTTGAAAGCTCGTATCATTTTTATGCACCAACCTGCTCCATTCCATCATTTGCTTCTTTAAGGATTTAATTGAATCAGTCTAACTTGTCTTTTTTGGTTTTGACACCACTTCCTGTAACTTTATTTTGAGCTTCCAAGGAATCCATTTAACCCACAGATGTTGGGTTCCAAAATGTACTATAGAGTCAATACTTGCCAAATAGTAGCTTCAAGCCAAGAAATCCCTGAAATGACAAATCATCCAGATTACCGATGAGATTAGATAGGTCTAATTGCTATTTAAAAAAAAAAAAACAAACAAACCAACCAAAAAAAAATGCCACAAAGGTGAACATGGGTCATAGTTGCCACCAGGACCTTAGTACATACTTCAGAGGCCAAGGACAACAAAAAGGTAAATTCTCAAGCCAACAGTTGTCTCAACTAACCATTTAAAATGGTAGCAACAGTCTCAAGAGTTATGCAAAAATGCAATATGCAAGATGTGAACGTATATTCTTTTTGATTCACTGACAGAAAGCATTAGCAGGCCACCACACAAAATTTCCAGGTAAGAATATAGATATGCAGGTTGCAAAAGAACAGAGGATGAGAAGCCACCCTGATCATTTTGCGACAGCCAAGGAAATCCTTTGCCCAAGCTGAAAGAGAAGACCATATGCCTCCTAATAAAGTGGGTGCATATGTCCCTGAAATGTGACCAGGCTGGGGAAGTGGGATGTGGAAACAGGTATAAGACAAGATTGTTGATTAGGTGTCCATTCCCACCCTGAATGGATCAGAAGTCATTTGATGAGGCAGATGAGGAAGAGGTCTGGGACTTCTGGGCACACCTGCAGGGCTGCTGAAGAGGCACATCAGGTAGGTGGGAAATGCATGATGGAGGTACAGCTGTCACTGACAACTCTGGCTGACACATTCGCCAGAAGGAAACTGCAAAAATAGACTACTATCAGTTCAACAGCATGGTCAAGAATTGGAGCAGCAATAGCCTCATATCATGCCATGAATCAAACAGGGCCTCCACGGGCACTTAAACAGGAAAAATTTCTAGTCTTCTTTGGCAGGAAATGAGCATGCCCCATGGTAAAATATGTATCTATACCACTGAATTAAAAGACCACACTCCGGGACACTGAAATTCTATCTGTATTATCAAACTGTTTTAAAAGTCCATCAAACTATTAAAAAAAAAAGGTTCCTTGCACATATTTGGCCCATGACAACAACTCATTTCTAAGAATTCCCAGGAAAAGTTCAGAAGGTGGCCATACACAATTATGAGCGGGCAAAACATACGAAGCTACTCAGTTCTGGAGAAGTCAGTTGATTAGCGTGGACACAAGAAGTTCTATGCCAGTGGTCCTCAGTGCAAGAAAAAAGTCACTGATGTGTATTTAATTTAGTAGTGTAGAGGTAAGCTACAGACTATCCCTTGAAGAAGCCTCAGTTACCTGCAACTCTGACTTGCAGAAAAATCTCTTTCCTTTGCAAATATGATCAGTAAAATAATTCTGACAATTGGAGTAGAACACTTAAGTCAAATATATGAGAAAGATGAGTTCTCTGCAAATACTGTAAGCACTGTTCAATCTTGTCAGATAAATTAATTTGCAGTTACAGCTAATCCCAGACATTAGGGGAAGACGGACATTTCCCATCTAGCTACACATTGCAGGTAAAGAAGAGAGAATTTTTCCTGATCCCTGTAACCTGCCAGCTTGTAGACCTAATGCATGTAATTGTGCAACTACGAAATTCATACAGAGTTCTATGTAAGCAAGTGTATTCCCTTACTAGGAAAAAAAAAAAGAGGCAGCTACAAAGCAGCGCAGTGATTCAATCACAGCTCCACCCACCCCTAGCATAAAAAGCTAAGTAATTTATTCTAGAAGCTACATTGGATAAAAAGCTGTTCCTTAAAAGCTATTCAATCACACATTAACAGTTGTTTCCAACATAATTTGAGAACACCTGTGCTGGGTTATCCAATTTTTCCGCCTTTCCCTCCACGCAGTCATTTATGAGTGCTTGCAGGGGTAACAGGACAGCAGATACCTTAGCTGACAGAAGCCACCAGCTCCATGGCTTAGGGAACATTAGAGGTACAGATGGCATCTTTGTATTTATCTTTTCTTCTAATGTCTTTAGCACTTAGATAATTCCTCTTCAATCTTAAAAAAAAAATTATTTCAGTGTCCATCTAAGGGATGATGTTATGCCTTTATCAGTGGAGTCCCTCTGTCCCAGCAGAGATCTCTCTCATGTTGAAATAATTTTTTAAATTTTCTTTTAAATCAGATGAATAAATTGAACTTTGTCAGTGATGCACCGCTACACTGTGGCCTTTCTTTGAGCTCTAGGGCTTTTTAAACTTTCTGAAGCATGTGTATTACAACTCAAAAAGTTGTTCTAACAGTGATATTAACAGTAGTAGATACAAAGGCAAAATACACTCAAGGATAACATTGCCCTTTTCACCAGTCTGATTATGAGAAATGGCCCACAAAAGGAAAAGAGTCTCTAAAAAGCACTGTTATTACTAGCTGTGTGTTACTGGAAATGTCCAGAAGGAAGGACTATCTGCATCAAATTAGCACCAAGATAGAAATATACCTGTAACAGGACTAGAAACATATATGAATGCTAGCATTGGATACACTTTAAAGAATTCAACTAATCAACAAGAATAAAGAAAATATATGTTGTAGGTTAAGTATGATAAATGAATAAAGCATGAAAATTCTTTTTAGAAATGCAAACTGTTCAAAACCAGTATGAAACACAAGCTACTTACTTACAAGTACATAAATCTACTCTAAAATTACCTGAAAGTTAGCAATACACCTCAGTAATATTTAAGACAGATACTGACAGAAAAAACTGAGGCTTTTGAAAGAATGTTTCTTAATGAAAAAGAGTTTAAGAAATAAAAAACACAATCACAGCCAATTGCTGAGGAAAAACCTACCAAGATGGCTGGAATACAAACATAAAATGTACATAAATATAAGGAAAAAACAGAAAATAGATATGACTGGACATAAAGCTCTTCATAACTTTGAGACAGCTGAACATGTACTTCACATATGTAATACTATAGGATTTGCCAATTAACCTGCTTGACAGAAAACAAAGTAATGCCTAAGAACTGGTTCTGTCCTAAGAGGAAACAGAGCTAACTACTACAAATTTTCAAGAGTCCATTTTTAGGGAACATTTCCAAATATGTTATCTATAAAAGGAATGTTTTCTTTTCACTTGTTTTAAATCAAATTTTGACACTTCCTTTTTATTATTGTAGGTTTTGACAACAAGCTATTCAAATACGGACTAACATTTTCATGCACCCTTGCTCAATGATAAACATAACAGGTTCATTAGAATTTAATCTTTTTTACTTTTTATTCTTCATGCTATGCAACACGATTTATCTATGCACCCAATCATATATGTCTTCTATTTGAAGATGTGTTAAAAGACCAGATCAAAAAACTTTCTATTTGAAAAAATTAAGTTAATCTAGTTTCAACACTTAGAACTATAAACTGAACTATTGCGGAATCCAACTGAAATCTCACACTTCTCTTAAAAGGATCAAAAACATCATGCTATCTGACAATTCAACATCATGCTGTCTGACAATTCCCACTTCTATTTCTAAACTACAGAAAATAAAAATAGAAATAACTGTGAGTAGCTTGTAGTTTCACATTTTCTTTTGCATACATACATTTGGCTATGATTAAAAAGTCCAGGCAATGTGACTAATGCTAGAGAATTGTGTGGAAAAATGGTTGTACAACAAATACTGACTTTCTGTCAGTTTTTATAGAAAGCTGTGTAACATAGTTCTTCAACAGTTCATCCCTCTTAGGATAATTTTGTCATTCATTAGATTTGCACCAGTTACAAACAGCAATCCTCTTTAAAACACAGTACTTTTTGATGTTTTTCTAAAAGCTTTACTACAGCATATCCTTAGCTTTACAGAAAGCGGTACACCACAACAGCATTCTGCCTTAAAATAAAGTACATGTCTTATTTGGTTTCTTCCTCAAAAACCTCAAACCAAAAAGAGCTATTTAAACCAAGGAATGAAAAGTGTAATATACATGTTACACATCACAACAGAAGTAGCTTTTTCTATTATTAGTTTTCCATGTCTTTGAAACTGCCGTAGACAACCAAAGTCTGTATCTATTGGATTTTCTTCCGATACTTATCTTGGGTGGATAAATGGAATTCTGAGTTAGAGCTAGAAAAACTATTACTGCTTTAAGTTCTAATTCTCCTGGTGTATATGAAAAGAAATATTTTAAGTAACTGCACTGTAGATGAAACATCTCCATACTACTTTTTCTAAATTGCAAATGCAGAACAGGAAAAATAAACTCTGTTTTGAAATGTTTTTTTTTTTTTTTTACTGCTGCCATTTGTCTTCATCAATTTTGGCAATATAACATTAGAATAGCAGTTGCAAATTCATCATCACTAGTAGTATGATTGGTGTAGTTAGGACAGATGTACAAAGCTGATTTTGAGATTATGATTTCATAAGATTCTCTCAACACAAATCCCACCCCTAGAGTGTCTAAAAAAATTTTCAACTAAGTTCATGAAAAGTAATCCACAGAGAGGTTTTTCTTCAACACTACGTCAATGTGTCATGCAACCATATAGTAGACCTATTGCAAAAGATACTAATTACATGAAAATAAAGGACTTCATAGATGAGTTGGTAAACCTAATTAGTTTTTCAGACAAGATGAAGACCCTGAGACGGTTCTCAGCTAGAGATATACCCTAGGCCATGATACACCATTTCAAATCATTGATAAAAAAACCGTAATACCAAAAATCAGAAGACTAGCTTCAAAATCTTGCTATTTTGAGAAAATAATTATTTCAGGCTTTTTAGTCATCTTCTGCTAATGCTATCATTATTTATGTACATTTTTTGCATGTTTCAGGGTTTATTCTACAGCCATCCAGAATAAAGGCTTCCTTTTCCAATGCAAGCCATGATCCTCATATAGAAATGTGCCATTCCCAGCTGCAGAATGAGAAGAGAATAAAGTAATGGAAAGTACAGAATAACAAGTGTTACAAACTGTTAGATCATGATCTAGTTAAGTATCCAAGACAGACATGTACAGAAACTTAAAAGAACAATGTCACTATTTTGCTAGTATTAGAAAAACCAACTGGTTCAGATATGACACATCACAGAGCATTCTTTTCTCCTGGAAAAGTACCATTAATGGATTAAAATTAGGCAGCATAAAAACACAGATAATTCATTGCTGTCCATTGATGTATTGTTGACATCATTTGAAACTCTGGAAAAGAAAGAATACTTCCCTTCCCTGCATTCGTCTTCTAATCAGAACCTTTCTGTAGACCATTTATGACTACAAAGTAAGAAAGTATCAGCTGAACCACAATATCATGAGGGTAAAATGAAAATTGTACAAACTCATTAGACTATTTCAGTTGACAATGTAGACTCTAGAATTACTCTAGAGACAAGCTTTATAAGAAAACTCTAGCACTGAAGAAACAGCCAGGCACTTGCAGTTCCAAAGCCTGCACCCTGAAGGCCTTGGACTAGCAATGTCACTTCACTCTCTGCTCTCTCTTGATTTCTCTATCAATAGAAGTTATCTCTTCCTTTTTTCTCTTCTGTATCCAACATGTATGGTCTAGATGCTCTAACTCATTCCTCCCTCCTCCATGTATTTTCTTTTGTGGTCCTCAGTGAATATAAGTTCCAGCAGAGTTCTCTCTCCACAACTTTAAGATTACCAGAGATTGACTGAGGGCTCGAGCTGTCATCAACTAGCTTATACAAATAGGTCTATTCTACTATAAACATAATTTTGAGGGGTATCGACACAGCAGTCGCAGCAGCATCAGTACGCTCAGCCTAGGATAGCTACCCAAAGACCCATCTTGCTTCTTTCCATTTTTACACCCTGCACCAAGTTCTATGCTTCTGCATTTAACATCAGCACCCAAGCTAGCTAAAGAGTTTTGACTCAGTCTTCAGTATATTGGAAACACTTTACTGATAGCAGCACAGGCAGCATAAATCATGACATAGAAGGAACTCCAGGCCTTCTAGCAGTTGTAGCCCAATCTTACATGAATCCATCCTTATTAAGAACATGTTAATTCTATTTAAATTAGGCTTAGGTGCCCTTCAACATTCAGACTCCACAACCAGGCATCTTTCAACAAAATGATTAAAAAACTCTTTATCTGGATAAACCATATGTAGATTTCAAAACTGTAGAAATCTGAAAATTAATTATGATCGTAAAGCACAAAGCTTGCAAGCTGGAGATTACGAACCCATAAAAATAGAGAGTTTAAGTCTAGTAAACTACAAAGAGTGTTTCAAAACTTTTCTGTGGCATATCTAATTTTCTTTCCATGGGATACCTCCTGATCCACAGTAAAAAACTTTGTACTAGTGCTTCAGAAATGTACTATCTGAGTGACAATGGTGACTTCATTACCATTCAGAGACAATTAAGAGATTCAGCATTTGCACTATCACTAGAACGTAGGTAATACTTAACTTGCTGTATTCTGTTCCTCAAAAGTGTTTCCATAGTTTTATTGCATTCTCAGTACAGAGCCAAAATTTAGATGGACTTACATGGATGTGATTATCTGAAGCTGGCCTAGGGAACAGAACAGAAATTTCTGCCTATCTACTCCAAGTACAGTGCTAATAATTTTTCTATGAGTGCACTCAGGAAATGTCTGGCAATTAATACATAAAGCTTTTGTTCAAAGGCCATTCACTTAGAGCAGCTGAAGCAGCTTGTAGGGCAATGCTTTTTAGAGTGTGCTAATGCAACGAAGTCTGGGAAAAAGGAAGACTAGCAAAACTAATTACATAGGCGTGGTTGGGGGCATTCTGCCACACAGCAGAAAATACTATGCTAAACCATTTATAGGAAGCCACTCGTCTAGACCTTTGGCAGGAGGGAAACACAGCTAGCAGCTATGATTACTGACAAAGTTTTAGTTCTGTTGTACAGAATTAAATGAGATAAATTATAGCAATAACATAATGCAAATATATTTATAAGTTTTGCTGTGGATATGGCCTTTCTTCCTTTTCTAACTTTCTGAATATTGTAAATGACTAGTCTACAAGTCTCTCAGAAGATCACACACATCTTTATACATGAAATGTCCACTTTATCTGCCCTTACTCACACTGCATATGAGAAAAAAGGCTTGGTACTCGAGGTATGTTGTAAAGAATAGCAGTTCATTGCAATGATGGACCACATCTGGTACAAAAATAGGAACATAAGAACTGCAACATGGGCCAGACCAAAGATTCCACTGTCCCAGTACCCTGCCTTCACAATGATCTAAGAGAATACTCAAGAAAGAACAACACCAGTGCAAGCATAAAATAGCAATTACTCCAATGTTCTCCCAACTACAACTATTTTTGACTCAGATTTTTTCAGACAGATGTGCTTCTGGGTATTCAGTAACTCTCAACTGATTTTTCTTGTGAACTTGCCTAGCCAGCGTTTCAACCTATGCATATATCCAGCTTCCATAAAGTGACTTGCCAAGGAGCTTCAAAATCATCTAACTCTTGCATAAAGAGCCGCCTCACTTCTCCTTGTTTAGAGCCTTCCTTCTGGCTAAGTTTACTGGGCAGCCTCTAGTTCTCGTACTGAAAGATGCAGTGTACAATGTTCCTTATTTATGCCCTCCACAGAATCTGTAACTTTGTAGATCAGTGTAATATCCTCCCAAATTTGACTTTTCCAGAATTTGTCTCCTCCAAGTAAAGTCCCATAAAGTTTTGATCATCCTTGCCTCTCTTCCAATTCTCCTAAAACTTTTTGAGACAAGAAGGCCACAATGACACAAACTATTTGAGACATAGGCATATCATGCCCAGTTTACTCAATGGCATATTGAGTTCTTTATTCTTTTCCCAATAATTGTTAATACTTAATTTGCTGGATTAACATCATATATTCCACATGAGCCCAATCTTTTAAGTAAAAGCATAGTATTATCAAATAACAGAGTAGAAAGAGGAAAGAAAAGCAGTGATTTTTTTCTGTTACTTCTGGTTGATATTTCTACAAAATTCCTGAGAAAAGGATTGAAACTTTGAAGCATGTACTGTTACAAGTTACTTTTCCTGAACATGATGAGAACAGTATGTCTTGAGCTTGGGCCCAATTAAACAATCACAAAGTATTTGGGTAATCACAGAGTTGTATTTACAGAGAGCTAAATTTCAGTAGCTTAACATGGTAATGAAAAGCTTCTTCAGTCAATGGAATAAAATCTATTTGCTGACTTCTTTTGCTGTCTTTAAGGTCAAAAAGAAAGACAATCACTCCACCCAAATGATTTGTAACCCTGACTAGTATCAAAAAGAATTTTTGTTTTAACAAACTTAAAACAATCTATTTTACAAGTTTAGTGTTTGTTTCTATAAGCATGTGCTACAATGAAATACAATAAAGGATTTCTTCTCTTCAAGAAATTACAGCAACTAATTTGATTGCCAGTGCTTAAGGAACAATACAAAGCCAATCAAGTGCTGAACATCTGTGCTAGTTCTCCAGACGACTTGCATAAATCCCATCAAACGGGCTGCTGCTGTGTTCTACAGCTAACAGATTCTGAAGTCAAGGAATTTTGTAGACTGCCTGTGAACTGAGAGGAAGAGAAATGCAGAGTGACAGAATGAAATGGTGACAGAAGTAATGACTGTTTTAACAAACAACAGTTTAAAAGAAGTGAAGAGAGAATAAGTCTACAAGAAGAATAACATGACTTGAGATCTTATCCACATATGTGGGAGCGCATCTACCCAAAGCTCCTGTCACGTTAAGACCAAAAGGAACTTAATTTGGTTTTCTTTTTTTTTTAACAAATGTGCTGGCAAATGGAATACCTGCACCTCTGACTGATCTCTGAATTTTTTTCTATATAAAAAAGTGGAACTCATAAATCCAATCCAGAACTGCACATAAAATGTTTGTTTCATCTTCTTCTCTATACAATACACAGCAGGAAGAAATATTTGCTCTATTCAAGACAAAAAGTCTGTGTGGCAGATATTATCATTTTCTGTCTCGCTTATTTCTGACAAATTATTTTAATGACAACAGCAACTAACTGTTGTGAATGAACGGCTGAATACTGTGAGAACAGTCACGTGCTTTACAACAGTGGCTCTTCACAAATCACACGACTCTTATCATATACAAGTTGGGATTACTCAGCAGTGTCCATCAGACTGTCTGCATGAATACATACTTAGTTCCCCATACCTTACAGAATGTAAGAAAGGAACAGGTGTAATTTATTTTAGAACTTCTGCCAGTAAAGAATCACAGAAGACTCAGTACTACCTGGGAAAGAAAATGGGCTGCAGCAACAGCAATCCGTCTTGCAAAGGGATGCAGCTGTCAGATTCCTTTCCCTGTGTACAAATTCTTCAAACTAAGCTATTAATTCTGTATTAAAACTACCTGATTGTCAAAAGGAATTCCTCACCAATTCCTTACTATTAACCGTCCATACGTTATTCGAGTCTTAATTTTGTAATCTAGTCTTTCAAAGCTAACCTATCTTGAAGTGGGAAAATAAATTCCTCTTCAGTACTTTTAAGGCACCTCGCATTTACCGTAAAAAAAATTTACAAAATTACATAATTTATTTTTCAAAAAAACACTTGCAGTTGTATTCCTGAAACTAGTTTGTTGTCTTCTACAAACGTTATGGAAGAATAATTCAATTATTTTTTGAATCAACAGACTACTCCTTTGTATTAAAAGTGACTTGAACTTACAGTTTTTATTTTTACCACACACTGAGTATTAGCATGAGACTACTAAAATAGTTACTCCCCCAAGTTTCATAAAATTTTAAACGCTGAGCAGAAATTGTGACTGGCTACAAGGAAACCTTTTTCCCCACGAAGGCAGTCGAGACATTAAGTGGGTTGCCTAAAACAGGTTTTAGAAGACTTGACTGGATAAAGCCTTATGCAATCTGTTTGATCTCATAGCTTACCCTGCTCAGAGGAAGACACTGGACTGAAGACCTCCAGAGGTCCCTTCCAATCTGAAACCCATAGATTCTAAGTAGGTGTTATCTGAAAATCTTCAAAATATTTAATAATCACAGAATGATAGAAATGACATGTCAATACAGCTCTTCAGAATATCCACTGAAAAAGAAAGTAAACTACATACTCAAAATGGAAGCCATAGTTATCACAGTATAAATATTTTATCAATATAGAAAACAAGAGGGGAAAAAAGTCTCCCTCCTCATGCCACTCTGAGCTGGTAGAGTCCTACATCTTACTAACAACTACACATGAAAACCCTTGAACCACACTGCCCAACTACATGACTTTTTCAAGCACCTGATGTTGCCCGTAAAACATGTTCTCTTCTGCAATGGCAACACAACTGCCTAAAACACGAACTGTAAGAACTTAATTTCAGCTTGCACGTCTTGAAAGTAAGTATGCTGTATTGTCTCAAGCTCAGTAAGTTTTAGCAATTAATGTAGTTAAACCATTATAACTAAATGGAAGTAAGTACCACAAGATCTGCAAACAAGAAAAGTTAACATCCAATAAAACATTTTCTCCATATTGGCTGAAAAATAGGGAAAACTTCATTGGTTTAAAATCACAAAATTATCTTATTACTTTGATCTATGTAAAGTCTATGAATTGAAACACTTCCACATCCTTATACAGAAATACTGAATTGAAACACTTCCACATCCTTATACAGAAATAAGGATCAATATATAAGTTTAATAAAGTAAGGATGCTTGGAAAGAGGTTGGATAGCATGTAGAAAACACCAGTTATTTGATTTTTTTCTCAACATATAAAATGTAATTTCTGTTGTGCAAGAGTCTGGCTCTTAACTCATTCAGTTTTAGTTACTTTAATGTTTCTATTAATGTTAAGTATGGACTTATGCAATAAGTAAAAGTAATTTACCAACACAAATACTTTAATCAAACACCCACTCTGTTCAGAAGAAGTTATAAAAGCCTAAAGCAAAAAATCTGAAGTAAAAATTTGTTTCTATTAGTTAAAAATATAAAAAGATTAAGATTAATGAATATATTTAAGTCCTTGAGCTACTTAAAAGAATGCACAGAAGTAGAGTTTCCTTTCAGTATGCAGGTAAGGATAGGAAATCCAGCAGTAGAAAGCCTACAAAGAAGAACCACACATTTCAGTGAATTTACTATTTATTTATTTATTTACTGTTGACTATTTAGAATCCCATTTTTAAAAAGGATCATGTACAAGAACAAAGTTTTTTGGATTGCCAAAAAATCCATTTAATTGACTCAAGACAGACCCAAAAATAAAGTTGCAAAACATCAGAATTCTCCTGACCAATTGCACCTCTTATTATTACTATTGTTTGCTGCTAATTTTTTTAACCACTAAGTAATTAACAATCTTAGCCAAAATATTACTAAAATGGAATAGTTTCAAAACCAGTCTTGGTCAAACACTTTCATGGCTTAACAGATTGCATTTCATACATCTAAAAAATGCTTTGATTTTGCTAGTTTTTGGAGTACAATTTCTTGTTCTTCAGTGTTTCCAAACATATTGTTCAGAATTGCATAATGTATTTCACTCCGCTTTGGCAGGTGGTTGAAAGAGCTCATAGGATAGACATTTCTTCTGAAAAAATCTGGACAATGAACATTTGTCAGCGTTACTTATGACCTTGCAATTTTTAAGGACAAACTGTCCTAAAATTACAATATAAGCAAATACCTTTCATTACAGCCAAATTAATGTGCAAGCTAAGGAACTGCCTGTACCTCTTCCTCCCTATTTATTCAATCACTTAGCACTCCCTTCTTCAAGCTGCTGAGAATAATAAATGAGAGATTTGCCATGGGTCTGGCTGAAGCAGCTTGAAGGCCATCCAAATTCAACCTCAGCGCTATCCAAAGAGCCATCTTAAAAGGTCTGGAAAAGAATAACACTCCATCTGGAAGCTGAATGTGATCAGCTCTATGAAATATCAAATTCAACAGTTTTCAGAAGACAACCTCAACAATATGTCCAGAAATAACTAAAATAATATAACACTACATTTAATAATGAACACTTGATGCCCTAAATAATACTAGAAATACCCACAACAAAGATTTGACTCCAACAACAGCATTGGATAGTCATGAAGTATAGTCCCTTCACCAACTCAGTACAAAGCTAATTTTAAAATAAATATTTGTAAGTGGCCATATGGGAAAGAAATAATAAATTTCGGCAGTTTCTGTCCTTCTAGGTTTGACATTAAAGCATCTTTTCCTTCAAGATAATAACGGTGTAACTCTGAGCTTATTGACAATGAAAGATTAGCTGAGTCAGCTTAGTGTGTGACAAAACAGAACTTAGCCAACTTATAGTATCTTGTGTACTGCATAGCAAGTTGTTCATAAATCTAAACAGACTCTCACATATCTCTAGCATCAGTGTTACTGTATGTAAGTCTACGACTACAACAAAGATGATTGGGGGGTGGAGCATCTCTCTTAGGATGAAAGGCTGAGAGACCTGGGTCTGTTCAGACTGGAGAAGAGAAGGCTGAGAGGGGATCTCACCAATGCTTATCAGTATCTACAGGGCAGGTGTCAAGAGGATGGGGCCAGGCTCTTTTCAGTGGTGCCCAGTGACAGGACAAGGGGCAACGGGCACGAACTGGAGCACAGGAAGTTCCACCTGAATATGAGGAAGAACTTTACTGTGAGGGTGACAGAGCACTGGAACAGGCTGCCCAGGGAGGCTGTGGAGTCTCCTTCTCTGGAGATATTCAAAACCCGCCTGGACACGTTCCTGGGCACCCTGCTCTAGGCAAACGTGCTTTAGCAGGGGGGTTGGAATGGGTGACCTCCAGAGGTCCCTTCCAATCCCTGCCATTCTGGGACTCTGTAACTTGACTCTTCCCACAAAAATCATGTAGGTCAACATGCTCTTAAAACACCAAAACATATCTGTAAGTCATTTAAGAACTACATCTCAACTTCAGAAAGAACCTAAACAATAAAACACACGAAAAAATACTCTAGTTACACTATCTGAGTATTCTTCCTTCTCCACAGACTAAAGCCATGATTTGACACTCCAGTTAGTCTTATATAGACTCTAAATTCATTACTTTGGAGATCTTAAGTTTCATCATTCTTGTGTGAGTAACTAGCAACATTATATGAATTCCAGATGACCTAAATTACATTTCACTGCAAAACAGAAAACTCTTACTACCAATGTTTTGGAATTTTTTAAATGACAACAAATCAGAAGTTGTCCCAATTCTGTGCAAATCACTTCTTGATCTTTTGATTTTTTTTGGCAGTATTAAAAATAGGGAGGGGGAGTGGATCAAAGAGGTATTTTATTTGAAACAATGCAATATTTTAGGTTTTTCAGTTTCTACATTTTTAAGTATTCTTAATTGAATCTGTTATTCATAAGAACTAACCATAACTTGGTCTTACAGGGGAACAGTCCCCGGTTATCCACAGCCTAGGTTCAGTACCTGTAATGACAGAGCAAGCATTTTCAAAACAATAGGAGACTCAGGTATCAAAGATCATAAATATGTTTGATTTTAGCAATCAGACTGCACAACCCCAGTGACTAACAACTTTTATAATATGGACATGTATCACCTACCAAAACACTAAAAAGATAAAGTTCAAGTTACTCAGAGAGAATTGCCCTGAAAGGTAACTACGTTTTGAGAGATAATACAAAAGCTTTCCATTCCAATTATGAAAAACAGTAATAATGATTGCTCACGAACTGAAAAATATACTGGTAAGAGCACATCTATAGAAGCATCTTTTTTCTGCAGTATCTAGAACACCGTGTATCTTCCTGGCAAGCTGCGTACCTCATGGACAAAGACTCAGACTGCGAGTAGCAGTAAACTGTCAAAACTCTGAATACTCACATAAGTATACATTCAAAATTATTATGAACTTAACCTGTGGGGGCATTTTCAGGATAATCTGTTGGACCAATAAGGCTTGGGCAAAAGAGCAAGTAATTAACTATGATTTATTTCAAGTCACATGAAGATTCCTTAAGTTGTTTAGGAGAGAGTAAGAAAACAAGCAATTTCCTTCTAGAGCGGCGGAAAATATATCTAGAAATAGCATCTAAAATTCTACAGAAAGATACATCATCTACCATCCAATCTGGAGAACAACAGCAGTTGTGGCTGTTAGTGCATTAAAAGAGCATTAAAAGAGCAAAGGACACAAAACAATGATTCTGCTTTCAAATACACCACAGAGAGAAATTTGATTCTGGGAGGATCTACTCCTCAGTGCTCACCAACATATCGCAGATCACCAGCCCTGAGGGCACTGAAAACCAATGGCTTTTACTAAACCAGATATGGGTTGCTGGTTGAGAATGCATCACAGGTACCAGGATCAAAGTGCCACAAAACATCAGAGGAACCCATCCCAGTTGTAAATTGCATTCTGTTTGGGAGGCTGAAGAGGATTTATCTTTCATTTTACCAGATCCCAAGGAAAAGGAAAAACTCACTTTTTTTAAAGAGTAAAACAAAATGCAGGAGGAATAGCAGAATATGCCTGTTCAAGCATAAGCTAGCATTCTTTTCTGCTTTGAGGAAGTTCTCACTGAATACTATAAAAAGCTTAAGATGGACTTCCTTTTTCTTTCTGTCTTCTTGAAAAAAAAATACTTAGGATGTGCCCAATAATGCCACTTCAAATTCATATCACAAACCAGAATGAGCTGGCGGATTCAAGAAGGGCGGATTTCAAAACCTGGTTCTTATTTCCATCTGTAACTAGCTGAATTCTCTTTGCTGTGGAAACTACAGAAAAGGTATGAAGAGAGTATGGATATTGTTCTTCAATGACAAGGCTGCACAAAATCAGAAAAAACAGGACTACCCTAATCTGCTATATACAAAGCTAAAAAAAAAGCACATGGTGTACAAATCTATGGATCACATAAGAGGTCAGTATCTCTCGCATAAGTAGTAGGAATAACAAAAGTGAGGTCCTATTTCCCTTATTGCCAGGGGTTCAGGGGACACAGACATCCACAGCATGGCATAGACAAAGTTAAGATCGCCACATGAAGAGCATTCATTTAAAGACTGTATTTTACATTTAAGTGGTTTACTGGTGATTTGCATTTATGCCTGTAGCGGCAGAATCAGACTTTTAAGCAGATAAGAATCCACGGCAAGAGACCCTGTTTTGATACTATCAGCACAGAGTATCAACACAACTGCATGCATCAAAATCTAACGTAAAATTTACTGAAAGGTAACTGATCACTAAGTTTTACACAGGGAATTTTCATCTTAGTATGAAAACAACTCTACTGAAGTCGTAAGACTTAGTTACAGGAGTAAAGATTTGACAATCAGGCCCTGTTAGGTGCAAGCTGGGGAGTGGAGGGTGGAGGAATGCGGAGATGTTGCAACTGTTTTAACACTAACACACACAACAGTTTAGAGACAAAAAAGTGTTATCTGGCCACATTAATAACCAAGATTGAGACAAGCAAAAATGTAATAATTAAACAGAAACTTTGTCAGAATATGCTAACTCATATTCTAGTTCTAAAGAGCAGAAGCAGCCAGGATCAATGCTATACTGTATTCAAGAAAGGGAACCTTAAACACAGATGACCTGGACACCTTGGTGACTCAGAGGGAAGAGTGCCATCTACTGAGTCAATAACTTAATTATAATAAAATCAACAAATCACATATTTGTCATGAAACAGAAAAGGAAGTTTTAAGGGATATTTAAAGAGTTTTCTACTTCCTACTGAAAATATGAAGGTTTTTTTATTTTGAAATGTTACTGCAATTTATATGACAGTGATTCTACATTTCTCTACAAGTGAGGTATGTTTCAGCTAAATTCACAATTACACCTAAAATATTTCTGAAAGAAATAGAGGCATCAGAAGCCTAAGTAATTTAAGAGCTTTAGTTTCCAAAGGGAAGATACTGCTTTCTGAATATTTTGCCTCTCCAAAATTCCTCATAGTTGGACACAGAAACATGAAGATGCTCAAAATTACACATCAAATTATGTCTGGAAATCTAGGCCTTTATTACTTTTTTTTCTTTTCTTTTTAAGAGGTTCTGGAATATGGGTTTAACTATGCTGGAGGAAAAAATATTAAGAAAGAAAAATATGAAGAACCAGTTACAGAAGATATTCTTAATTTATTTGACCTTTAGGTTAACAAACTTCTTGATAATTAACCTGCAACATAAGAAAGCATACTTTTGCAGAAAAATTAACTACTTCTAGAACTATGTACAGAGGTCAAAGAACAGTACGTAACCCTTACTTATGTTCTGTTTCTCACTCTTTGCCAAATACAGAATAACGTTATTTATCTACAGATTCCAAATTCTTTAACTTAAAATGTAGAACACAAGTGACTAGTTCTGGTTGTTTGTGAACCAGTTCCTGCTATGCCCTTTATACATTTGTGCAGTGTACAATACACACCTGAAATCTAGCCAGTGAAAATTATTAGAAATGGAGTATAACCTACATTGCCAACGTCTCTTTGAAAGGCATGAGTATATCTTGCATTTTGGTTTAAATTTACTTTCAGAAATTACCTCCTCTTTAAAAAATACTCGTTAATACACAAAAGCTATTTCAGTAAAGATATTAATTAAAACAGAAAATGATCCCATCATACAAGCTCTAAAAAGGAACATCTCTTCCTCCATGATGTTTGTAAAGGCAGTATTTACAGAGTGAACTGATACTACAGCTCCTATTCTGAAACTTAAAGAGCATATACAGAAAACGTGATTTTGTCACTAAGTACCCCAACCCTCTATACCACACAGAACTCAATCCTTTATATCCACACAATAATCAGCAGCGAACAAACAATACAGGGGAACAAAAAACCACAATGGAGTCGACACTCAGTCATAATTTAGATTCTGCAACCTTCTAGACATTAAAAAAAATAGCTCTTTCATATGGACAGTCCTTCCTTGTAGACAGTTAGCCTTCCACAAAGAACTGACATTGCAGTAATTGGAGGATCTGAGCAATCAGTTGGACATGGAGCTGAGATAGTAGTACCTCTGACATGCCTAATTGCTTATCAAAGTCTTCTGTCAGATTTGACAATTTTAACTACTGCATATTTGATAGAATTGCAATGTTACTTTGTTATTTGCCAGTAGCGTTTCTGAGAATAAGGAACTGTTAAAATAAAAAACCTTCTACACAGGCAATTTAAAAAGCAGAAATATTGTTCAAAAGAGCTTAGCCCTAAGTGACTTTCATCAAGTTCAATACAGGTTGAAACGTTGAAAAATTTTACAAAACCGTATGATATAGGGATCCTTTATTTTTAAAAACTTAGCTAGGAAATTTTCACATATTTACTACAAATGTAGCACCGTAAAACAACAGGCAACTGCCTTACTGGAAACTATGCAGAACTTAAGAGCTGTGCAAAGACTATTACAGTCCTTGCATAGCGTTCCCTTTCCAGTCCTTCAGCATTTCATTACATTTTTCAACGAAATAGCTCAGTCTCACTTGTGTTTTACTATCTTAGTGGGAAAACAGGTTCAAATACATACAGATGACAGTTTACATAAGTATAATCAACAATACTTCTATGTGGCTATTAAAAAAAAAATCAATGTTGTTTCCAAAGATTTTCTGTGGAAAGCAAAAGTCCAGAAACATCTGACCTTGTTTCTAAAGTTTCCTCCAAAAAGCCATGTTTGAAAATATGAAGCAAGCATGAGCTGGCAGTCTTGGATTTGACCTCACCACATGTAACAGGAAATTACTCGGTAACTGTGTGGGAAAGATAGATATTGGAGCAGGACAGCATCAAGATTTTCCTTTGACAGCAACTATAAAATTATGTCTCACATAGTCTTCAAGGATTCTATACTATTGAAAAACAAGAGTTTCTCAAGCTGGTTTCAGTGTATAAAACTGACGTAATTCCCAAGAACAATACATACTGCGTTTCCAGACTTAAGGACAAATTAACAGTCAAAAAAAAAGTAAGTTATTTTGGTGGATTGCAAAAATGAAGTTACCAACAGACTAAGTTCTTCAAGATACATTGCGCTAATAGACATTTCCATAAAAATCATAAGAACCAATATGTTTAGGGACTTTCTTGCCATAGTATTGGCAGACAATCATTCTATCTCTTCCTGCTCTGCGCTGACATGGTATTTCCCTGCCTCCGCACACACACATTTAACCAAACCATTTTCTCTCATCTTCAAAACCCAGGTTGTGTAGAGACTGAGGAAGCAGAAAGGAGGATGGGGAAGTCTGCTGATGATACAAAGGTGGGGGGAAGCAGCTTACTCGCCAGAAGGCTGTGCTGCCATTCAGCATGACCTGGACAGGCTGGAGAGTTGGGCGGAGAGGAACCTGATGAAGTTCAACAAGGGCAAGTGTAGGGTCTTGCACCTGGGGAGGAACAACCCCATGTGCCAGTACAGGCTGGGGGTTGACTTGCTGGAGAGCAGCTCTGCAGAGAAGGACCTGGGAGTGCTGGTGGACAACAGGCTCACCAT
>VZSC01011184.1:151158-176137 GCA_013398225.1 Steatornis caripensis
AAAAAAAAAAAAAACAGGTCTCTCTTTCAGAACATTAATTCAGTCACTGTCTTACATGGAAATAACATTAAGTGCTTAAGACACAGAAAATACAAACAAAAGTTCTGTAAATTAATAAAAAAAGGCAAAAGCACAGCAACACAGACAGAAGTGTTCAAGGTAATTGCTATTCTTGTTATACAAAGTCACCCAATATCCCAAGACTCTGTAATAAGCCCTCTATATAGCACCTATTACCTATTCTTAGAATCCCATTATAAGAAGGCATCTAATTCTTCCCAATTTCAGGGATGCTCAGAAGCTACAAAGCGAAACTGAAGCAAGGTGCTTCTGCTAACAATAGTATCAGGAAATGCTAATTATCGTTTTTATACCTACAGCATAAAGTCTGGCAGCATTAAAGAAGCTAAACCAGTCCCAATACTCACCATAGTGAGTTGACAATGCACATTATTTTTGATACCATAGTTCTGTCACCACGATTTTGCTCTCCTGTTTGGGAATCAGGCTCTTACTTGGACCAGTCTCTTGCCTGCCTTATTTGTTATTATCAGCTAAGACGTTTTTCTTAATCACCTAGCCACTTAGTAAAATAAGCACTCTGCAGACTGCAGGGTGCCTACAGGACCACGACCGAGAAGCCCGTACACCAGGTGCACTGAACACAGGCAGGCTCTTGACCAGACTAGCGGCTTAGCAGGCAAGATAAGGTCTCCATGGGACTTACTAGATTAGCTTGGCATACCTCCATGCCAGTGAGGCTATCTGGTTTTAGCATACAGTTTAGCATACAGAAGTCTGTCTATGTTGCTCAAGCAGACACTTCGAGGGAATCAGCACCCTTAATATTGGGGATTTTCACAGAGAGCATGCCATCTTTGAAAATATCATGGAGGAAAGCCATCTGTTGCTACAAAAAGCTGAGGTGCTGTCTTCATTTGCACGGATGAAGATAATGATTCCTTTCCTTAACTTTGTCCCACTTTTCAGATAAAGATTGTTGTAGTTGCAAACTTAAATATTTAGGTAGGACTAGGTAGTATTTTCACACACATCAATTACTTACTGAAAAATCTGGTTTTGATCAACACAAAGCTATTCATAACGTTGAACTGAAACTTTCCTACTTTCCATAAAATAGTAATACACACAATGTTAAAACACAGTTTCAGTGTCAAATTCAATTAATATGTAATTACCCAATACAAAGCCGAGCAGCATCAGCAGGACAGATTCAGGAAACTGCTTTCAAAACACTATTACAGTGGCTAAAAAATAACTTAGTATTTGTTAGTATAGATTCAAATCCCTTCAGGTAGAAGGGGTTATTACAGACCTCTAACACGTTAGGAGTTTAAAGCACTGCAGTTATACCCTTCTCTTTCACATATAATGCATTGACTCTGGTTCATCAGGAGAGTGATCCAAAACAGAACGAAAACAAGTATGTTACCATTTCAGTAATTAATTTAGAATTATTTAAAGTTAATGGATTTACATGTTTAAATTAGTAATTTTCTCTTTATTCATTTCAACCTAAAAAAAAAAAAGCATTCTTCACACACACTGATACATTTTATTAGTAACAGCTAGGATAGCTAGCAGTTTCAGTAAAAGCCTGATTGATCCATTCAAATTGATTAGCGTAGCCTTTGTGATTATTTTTAGAAATTAGAATTATTATAGTAAATGAATGAATACTAGCGTTGTATTGCAAATGCATACATAACTGAATTTAAAAGTTCAGCAATGCTTTACAAAGGTAGGTATTACTAGCCTGCAGATACTACACGGAGGCACTCTGTTGATTTAAAATATAGGTATATACTTAGAAGTGTAAACTTCTTAGAAGGAGACTTGGAAGTTATTTTTGTAACTCTTATGCCATTCTTAAAAGATAGCACACACAAGTCCTAAAGAAACTGGAGCATACTTACATAATTTGCTCAGCCCCCATAATGAAGAATGAATTAAGTCCTTAATATTTACTACCTTCTTGCTGGAAAAAAGCTTGGATTTTCAATGGGTATTATTCATATTCTCTAAAAACTTGCTCCTTCTGCAGTTAAAAGCCTGCAAGTTAGCACTGACTTAAGCTTTTGTCTGGAAC
Organism: Steatornis caripensis; assembly: GCA_013398225.1. Taxonomy (NCBI): domain Eukaryota; kingdom Metazoa; phylum Chordata; class Aves; order Caprimulgiformes; family Steatornithidae; genus Steatornis; species Steatornis caripensis. Next base: position 153,269 of record VZSC01011184.1, read on the forward strand.
ACAGAACTGTTCATAATTATGCTGGGAACATCCTACCAGAACAAGGAAGCCAGCACAGCATATACAGTAATAAAACACATTAAAGCGCAACTGTGAAAGAAAATAAACTACTGTGCTTTGCAGTACGAGAACACCACTAACAAAATGTCAAGTTATTCAGCCATAACGGTAAAAATATAGTGTTGTCAACGCAGCTTATACATACATATTGAGGGGCTTCAACTGACACAACCGTAACACCTACGGATTACACTTTTTCACTCACTGCCTAAATTATACCAGTAAAAGCTTGATGTGCAGCACAGCTGTAAAGATGTATTTAATGTAACACGTGAGCAGCCCTAGTGAAGGAATTACGCGTATGCAAAAAAATAAGCATCAATGATGGCCTTTGTGAAAACTAAGATCTTAGAACTTAACTGTATCTTATTTTGAATGTCATCCTATTTATTTTTATTGGAGACTTCAGTATTATTTTTTAAAACTTCTTGGACTATAACAGCTCTCTAAGTCACTCTGGCATTTAATCATTCTAATTGTTACTATGTAGTATTAATGACCACATGCAACCACTGTATTTGAAATACAAATGCAAAAACACATGCAAGTAATTCTCCTCTCAAAAGAAAAAATAATCTTCCTCATACAAAACAAAACCAACAAAAAAGACCCATCCCCCTCCCAAAAAAGAACAGCCACTTTTATGCCTTTTAAGCAAAATTTCAGAAAAAAATCATTATTTTAATCAATATTTAAGTATTTTCTGCGGTGAACACAATGATTCTACAAATAGGTCACACACAAAGCAGTATAAAACTTGTGCTAGAAAGCAGAAACTATAATAAAAAGATCCTAATGTAAATTAGTGCTGCTGCACCTGCTGCTATTTAAACAAAACGGAAGAGTGTAAATACTATCCTTAAGCAACACAGAAACTGATCTGATGGAAGTACAGTTGTCTACCTGTAACTGCAAAGTACAAACAGGAATATGTTTATCAGGATTGTAGGATTACAGTTCAAGCTTCATTGAATTTATCACAGTAAGGGTGGAATAGAGGCAAACAAATGGGCACATACGCAGTCTCTGAAACTACCTATCAAAACTGTCAGTTCTCATCTTAATTAAGCATAATAAATCAAAACAGCTACAAAGCAGATGCTCACAGTGGCTGAATCTGTAAGAAACTGTTTTGCAGCAGAAATACTATTACGGTTGTTGAGGTTGGAATTCTGGCTTGAAATTCTTATAAAATCATTATATATGGTCAACAAAACATTTTCCACACTGTTTTGTTCTCCATAATCTTATCAATTCTTTTCAATCATAAAAGTATAAAATGTTAAATAGGATCCATCTGTTCTACTGCAATACTTTTCCTTGGCAATTATTAAGTGAAAATAACAGCAGAAGCAAGTAATTTTCAGATCTTAACTTTTCCAAATTCTTAATCTACAGTTTAATAGTCTGATATATTTAAGACATGCCATCTATTAATTTACCTCATTTTAAGATTACCTACCAATGATATTACTTTACAGCTAGCCTATATATATAAATATATATAAGGTAAGAACAAGAAAACTACAGAAATAAAATAAAATAAACACAATACTTATAATGACCATACCTAGTAATAAGAACCGCATTATCATGGTGGGCAATCCCATTTTCTGGAATGGTGTTTCCATCACTTTGGTGGGAGAGAATGGATTTCTGCCACTTACAGAAGCTATCGAGGGACTTGTCTGCATGGTGGTTTATCTCCAAGTTTGGCTGCAATACAACATGCATACCAGAAATGTTCCAAACAAATTACTAAGGTCAGTTGTTAAGTCTTTTGAAAACTAAAATGGGACTATAATTAGAAGCAGTGGTTTCTATGAATAAACTCTTCTGGACAAATTTTATCTCTGTAAAATCTGACCCCGATTTCAGCTGTGTATTAATGAACAGGCATTCTTTCTGCTCCAACTTTAATAATGATTATGTCAATACAAAAAAATCAGAACATCAAAATACAGATACAGAAATAAAACTGACATCTCCGAAGGTGTATTAATATTCACTTGAAGTAAGAACAGATACCTTTGAGATAATACATGATGAATATTCCTTTGAACTGTTTCAACTTGATTAAAGTAGTGAAAGATTTCGAGATAGATTTTGTACTCAGATGCAGCCATTTCAAGCAAAAATTAAATGAAATCTATATTACACAATAACGTAAGTTATATTTCAGGGACATAAAGCTTACCATAGCAGCTCTTACCTGATCTTCAGTGAGGACAATTAAACGTGTCACTATAATATTCACAACGTTTCCTAGACTGGAATCACGATAAAGTTTGGCAACCTGACCTCCAGAAAATAAGAAAAGGCACAAAGTCAGACAAGAAACACTTCTTGTTTCCTAATTGTTTAAAAATTAACCTATTTTCTTTCTCAATGTAGTTTCATAATGTTAATTATCATTATCATCTGAATGAGAGTTATTTTTTGACCAAAAAATGACCATTCAGTAAAACAAACTTCTTGGTTCACACTTTTCAGTCAAAACTGCTTATACGTTGTTTAATACTTCATACAGCACAAGGAGGATTTAGACTGTTGACTTACACAGAACAGAACTGTATAATCTAAATGGAATCATACAAACTTCAAATTAAAGACAAACAATTTAAGTGATCACAGCGTACTTCTTGACAGAAACAGTACTGCATTTTCCCAACAATGCTAACATTTGTCATATTTCAACTATTAATTCCTGCAAGCTTATACATATTTTAAAGAATTATCCATGCCAATAAATGAGTACTTCATGGTTGCTTTATCATTTCAGTACATGCATACTGATATGAACAGAGAGGGATGAAACTTACAATATTCATTACACTCAAAATGTAGTGTTCAATGTCTTTGCGACCATGGTATCCGACCATCATTTTGTCTGCTACTACCAGTGTTTCCACAAATCGTTCAAGGCTTACTGATCTCTTCTGTCGACTATGATTACTTAACATGTCATTGACTGGAACTGAAGTTGGAAAAGCAGATGCATCACTCATCCACCAAGGTTTCTCGCTTCTTGTGAGGTCTTCTAGGAACCAAAATAATTAAACACTTCAGAGGTGTCACTAGTAAAACTCATTCAAATGCAGCTGGTTTATGTTGAGAATACCATCTTCAAGCTTCTAAAAATAAGTCTTTCTCGAGGCAAAAAAAAATCAAATTTAGTATTTTATTTTATTTTAAAATACCTAATACAATGGAAAACCAGCTTTTGAGTTCTGATATTCTCAACTCTCATTAACTTGACTTACAATAATAAATCATCAGTTTTCTCTTAACAGATCTGATTCTGCACATCTGTGTTAATACTAAAGATTAGTTAAAATTAACCATAAGCACACTTCAGAATTTTAAGGATAAGAACAAGACAGCTACAACATTTGGAAAAAACACATTGGAAACCAGAAGTCAAAAATTAAGGTAAAAAGCATCAAAATATACTAATGAATTAAATATGTTGATAAGGCACCAAAAAAGCTTTTTCCCTCCTGTGAAACTCCATAATTATTAGGCAATTAAGCTTACATGCCTAACAGTTTTCAGGCCAAATCAATTAATTTTCTCTTCAGAAAGGTATCATATTACGTTTTATCTACTTTGTGAATTAATTATAATGGCCTGACGTGGGACAATTGCTATAGTTATTTTTAACACTAATTTTAATTCAAATACTTTGATTCTTGTACTTGTTTCAAGTGACTATACAGAAAAATATTTCTTGCATGCAAGACTTTGATTATTAAAAATTCAAACAGCTGTAATTATCAGCAAAACAAACACTACAAACTTACTTTGAATTTTAATTCCTGTCCTTAGGACAAAATTGAACCCATCCTTCCCTTCAAAACTAGCATTTTTGTATGTATTAAATAACCCTTTTCCACAAAGGCCTACACAGATCTCAACCTTAAGTTTATCAAAGTATATTATTAGTCTGATTTTACCTAAGTATGATTTCAAAATATCTAAGGTATTCTTGCTAGTTATGGATAACACAAGAATGTTAACAGTTACATGCACTTATAATTGTCTGAAAAGGACTGATTAAGTGAGTAATTTCTGAAATGCATTTTTACCTCTACTAAAACAGGTTCAGCTAAGGATGAGTTGAGATAGGAATAGTATCGTCCGTGAAAAAGCAATACTTTATGCAATTCAACTAAACATACTATTTTCAAAAAGCAACAACCACACCATAAAAAATGTATATTCAGGTCAAAACCAGGAATACAAAGCTTCAGCATTTCCACTCTTGCAGTGTTTCATAAATTTTTGAAGCCACAGGGCTGGCTTTAAAAGGTACATATTTTAGGAAAGTCAAAACATGGACATAAACCTGGTAGCTGAAAAAATTCCAGTAGCAAAATTGTCCTCATTCTGTGATGGGTATAATCCATTCTAAAAAACTGTATCAAGTATTAAAGCCTGCTGAGGATTCTACAATGAATATTAAGCTTTTTCCTGTTTTTCATCTCTATTGTAGGAAATTTAAAGCTGCTTTAATTGTTCAAAAGTTTTCATCTCACGTAAGCAGTAATTTAAGAACATCTGGAATTTTCTCTGACAGCTTCTGTACTAAAACTTTAGAAAATCCACTCTTCTTCCTTTTCAAATAACAAATGGCGATATTTGAGGGCTTCTGATACTCTGAGAATGCCAGAACTACTTTAGAAATGCAATACCGGTTCCACATTCATTCATAATTTTTCACTCAAAGACGCAAATACATTCTAAACATTTTAAACCTCATGAGCTCATGTAGAAAACTTTCAGAGAAAAAAAGAAAACATTATTTTAGACTCATCTTGATAGCATCTTTCAAACAAAGGTCTCAGAAGACTTCACAAAAACAAACATTTCTCCTTTTCTTATCAGATGAGAAGCTTAGGCTTCAGCTGGTCTCAAAGTAATGGGAAAGCTGGAAACAATCCTGACTACTTAGGCTCACACTCCAGGATCTATCAGTGCTTATACTGTTATACTTTATTAAATAATGCGATTGAATTTTCTTGTAAAACCTAAACATGTCAATGAGTTTGCGATACATTTAACAAAGACAGTTCTGTGGCAAGTTATGTCATTTTCCCACCATATTCCTAGCTTAAAACTTGGGTAACATTAAACATAGCTATTGGGAAGTAAAAAAGCAAAAATGGAATGAAAAAAAATTAAAGAAAAGCACTGTAATTAACCCCAAAATAATGATTACAAAAGCAGAGAATTAGGTTTTAAATGGCAACTGAAAAGAAATCCAAACGTGCATAGAGATTGAATTCACAACTATGGTACTCAAGTCTTTCTAAGACAGTCCTCTAAAGATGTTACGTGGGGGTGAATGTGGAGAGGGAGGAGAAAACACAAACAGAAAAAATCTCAAAAATGCAATAGAAAGTTACTTATGAACATCCAAATACAAGAATATTTTGAAGTGAACCATTATGTGCTGCTTTTTCTTGCCATTTTAACATCCTCATTTAATGTATATATAAATATTTTTTCATTTTAGAATACACCGACTGTAAAGTCTGGCATGAGTAAAACCACTATATAAGGCAGCATCAGTAGAGTAATCCCTAAATAACCAGCCACTGCAGCTTTCGTATGTCAACTTTTGTTCTTTCTCAATCCTATCCAAACACAGCATTCTGCAAGATAACCTAGTGGCCTCAAATCCCATTGAAGCGATGGGAATTTGACAGTGGACAACTTCGTACCAAGGCCTTAATGATTTCAGCTATATTTAATAAAACATAGTTAACTTGGTGATGACACATACATGAAATAGTAATTTAACATTTTTTTATTTTTTAAACATCCTTATGTCTAACTGCTTAAAATCTAATCTAGGGTACAAAAATCTATTCCATGTTCTTATCTGAATCTCCCGGCCTCTACAGTTCTTCTCACATATTAGCCACCATAATTGTCCTACCTACTATGAAGGAGTCCATCACTTGCTCATCCCAACCAATTCTGATTATCCTTTCACCAAATTGCCCACTCCACTTTCTACCAATTAGTGCAATTTTTCTCAGAAAGATCAGAAATAACACTCCTCTTACCTCTATCAAGATTTCAAAATCATGACCCACTTCCCTGTTACAGACAGGTACATGATAAATTTAGGTCTAGATTACAGTAGGGGAAGCTTGCCGGACCACGAATAGATGCACAGCTACACAAGCAAACACCTCCCACCATATTATACTGGCAAAACTGTTCTGAAGGTAAAGCTAAAATCAGTCTCCAGACAAAATAAACAATATACAAGCCAAAAGGCAACTACAGGATTGTTATGACTGCACTTTAAAACACAAAACTGGACTGCTCAAAACTTCCAAAACCAATCAAATGCCCCAAAGACCTATTCTACTAGCAAAGTAAGTTATTACTGTAAATCTGGCTTTAGTTACAGGGTCTGAAAGCTGTGAAACTGAAAATTAGTATTTTATTTTACTTTTTAGATATTCTAGGGATGCTTTGGATGCAGTATCACTTTGGGATAAAGCTGCAACATTGCTCAGAAAACAAGTTTAAAAGTTTCAGTACCCATTAGAACGATAAAATAGCAAGTCATCTGAAAAAGTAAGACCATGCAGTTTTAGGGGAGAGCAAATTTTTTCAGAAATTTTCATGAAGTGAAAGTAGTATACAGAACAACAGGAAAAGGGGAAACTGAGATGAATGAGCATGATAAGAGTCTCAGACTCATAAAAAGCAGAGCTTTAGTTTTTCAGTAATCGAGGACTTCAGGATGTGACAGATAGGAAAGTTCAGCAAATGCACAGGAGCTTCCAAGAACAAAGGCAGTATCAAATATGCAAAGAAGTATGGTAGCAAACACGCAAAGGCAGTAGCAAATTTGCTAAAAATTACTGCATGTTTCACAAAAAATGCACGCAAGATGCATAGCTCTGATCAACCTATGATCCATACAATAGATACTGCCAGAACGACTGAATGCAACGTGACCAAACTAGCTGCCACTGCTTCATCCTCACTTGGAGGAGAATGACTTTCTGAGCATTAATCTAGAAGATAACAACTGACAGAGGTCAATATGCTTTCCTTTTCTATGAATATAATAATGGTAAAAATTGCATCATCCTGTATTTCATAATCCTTCCACTTACTTCGAGAGGCTTAAGTGACAGCTTTGCTTACAAAATGAACATACATTAGTACTCTTATTTTACAATCAGTTAGCAGGTAGGAATAGTTAAAAGACTTGTTTTGTAATATTAGAAGCACACGGATAGAATAATTCTTCCAAACTAAAACAGAAGCTACATACATAAATTCTGACATTGCCTAAACACAATTAGCTGAAACACTCAGGAAAAACTGTCTCCCAAGCACAGGCCTTCGCAGACAATCCGTACTGTAAGTTTAGTAAAGCTGCTGCCAGTAAAAGTTACAACCTCCAAAAGAAGCTGAAATAAGTTACACCAATGAATAGTGTATTATTTTATTTTAAGATTAGTATTTGTCAGCCTTCCCTGTGCACTGAATTTCATGGAATGCAACTGTCCAGGATTCACCCTTTAAGAACAAGCTATTTCTAAGATATAAACAAATGACAATGCTAGAACATTTTTCTATTATGTAAAAAACCCATTATTTTAGTGCTCTATAGTAACTTGTCATGCTGTCTTCAAGAAGTTAGTTTTCAACTTCAGTTTAGGCAAGTGAAAATCATGTCAAAGAATACTGGAAAAGCATATTTGTGGAGGCTAAAAACTGTTTTACAAGTAAAATAGCTCTCAATCGAAACTATATAAGCCTTCCCATAAAGCACCTGTAAATCACATATTCAATTATTATGAAATAATGTTAACTCAGTGAATCAAAAGCCAGTATCAAAACACTGTAAATGAGAAAGACTCAAGTTCCAAATGTATTACTAATCGTAATACTAAAACACTTATTGCATGTCATGTTTCCTCAAATGAGATGGCGTAAAGTCTAGTTGGAGGCCTGTGACCAGCAGTGTTCCCCAGGGGTCGGTACTGGGTCCAGCCCTGTTCAAAATACTCATCAACAACCTCGATAAAGGGACAGAGTGTTGATGATGTTTGCTGATGATACGAAGCTGGGAGGATTGGCTGACTCACCGGAAGGCTGTGCTGCCATTCAGCGTGACCTGGACAGGCTGGAGAGGTGGACCAAGAGGAACCTGATGAAGTTCAACAAGGGCAAGTGTAGGGTCCTGCACCTGGGGAGGAACAACCCCATGCACCAGTACAGGTTCAGGGCTGACCTGCTGGAAAGCAGCTCTGCAGAGAAGGACCGAGGAGTGCTGGTGGACAACACACTCACCATGAGCCAGCAATGTGCCCTTGCGGCCAGGAAGGCCAATGGTATCCTGGGATGCATTAAGACGAGTGTGGGCAGCAGGTCGAGGGAGGTGGTCCTACCTCTCTACTCTGCCCTGGTGAGGCCACATCTGCAGTACTGTGCCCAGTTCTGGGCTCCTCAGTTCAAGAGAGATCAGGAACTACTGGAGTGAGTCCAGCAGAGGGCAACAAAGGTGATGAGGGGGGTGGAGCATCTCTCTTAGGATGAAAGGCTGAGAGACCTGGGTCTGTTCAGACTGGAGAAGAGAAGGCTGAGAGGGGATCTCACCAATGCTTATCAATATCTAACGGGTGGGTGTCAAGAGGATGGAGCCAGGCTCTTTTCAGTGGTGCCCAGCGACAGGACAAGGGGCAACGGGCACAAACTGGAGCACAGGCAGTTCCACTTGAACATGAGGAAGAACTTCTTTACTGTGAGGGTGACAGAGCACTGGAACAGACTGCCCAGGGAGGTTGTGGAGTCTCCTTCTCTGGAGATATTCAAAACCCACCTGGATGTGTTTCTGTCCAATCTGCTCTAGGCAAACCTGCTTTAGCAGGAGGGTTGAATGGGTGATCTCCAGAGGTCCCTTCCAATCTCTACCACTCTGTGATTCTGTGAGATAGAACACTTACTAAACACTGAGCTGTAATACTTAGTCACTCAATCATGCTTTCCAGTTGGTGAACAAAGTACATTTATAGCACATTTTGAGGAAGCCTACACTCATTACTACCACTGTACACAATGCAGGTAGAAAGCAAGACTTAATTCCAGCATCTCAGTTTTTCAAAGACACTATCCTCTCAATCTGAATCTGAAAAAAAGCAAAACTACTTTTCAACAGGGCACACTGCATCACCTCAAAGGAAGATTCCCATTGCTACATTCTTCACTGTGTCTTACATACGAGCCAAGCAAGATTTTAAAATACATCTTAAGTTATATTTTTTTAAAAGGAATTACACTCATACTCATTTACCTGAGACTCCACAGTGACTGTGATCATAGAGATGTTGCTGGTGCATGGTAGATTTTTTGTATATAACATGAGGATGACCGTTCTCGTAATTAAAGTTACTAGAATCTTCTGTTATATTTCTTAAAGGCTCAATAAAGTACTCTTCATCTTCTGTAGCAATAACTCCTTGCTTAAAGAAGAAAATAAGAAAATTAAACCTTGTAGAAGACCATATAAAATTCCAATTAAAAAGCTTAACTTTAAAATACATTTTACTATCATATGTCTTTGTGAAGAAATCCACAACTATAAGCCAACACAGAAAACAATGCGGGAGCCAGCTCTCCTCCAGTGATATTAGTGGGAGAAGGAATAAGTGCCTGTAAGCAATGCAACAAGAAAAGAATAAAAATATCATTGCTCTGTTTCTGGAGTTCTTTCCCATCAGTTTCGGTGGATGTGGTAAGAAAGTAAGAGATCGTATTGGTATATTACAAATAACCTCTTCACAGAGATGTTCCAAAACTACATAATTCATACTCATTAAAAGTGATGCCAAGCCAAAATGGCCTTGCTCAAATGGTGAGACCAATATCCCTCTATGATACCATACCGGTAGATGCTTAAAGCCATACATTTCAAAGAAAAATGGCATGAAGGATTAATTTTAGAACACATATTCAGATCATTCAGCATTTTACATCCAGATGCTTAATTCCAAAACTGAGCTAGTTGTTAAAATCAAATTATTAACTTAGGATACACTATCTACAAAGCATTTACTCCTTTAAAGGTCTTGCCACAAATCTGGCAAATCTGAGTTGTTGCAATCTGTGTACTAGACCTCATTCTCCAAAACAAACGAACAGTTTTTTCCTCAGACTGCAGTGCAGAATAGTAGATACTCTATTCTCATAACTTCCACATTTGTGAACTCAGCTTCTTCCAAACAGGAAGTGGTTTATGATAGAAAGGGGAGATTTCAGGCCAAGTATGCAATTTCTTGAACCTTCAGCAATTAAAACTGAACTTTAGCAGAAAATCCAGTTTTGGGATCCTTTCAGATATAGAAATGCTGTGGAATAAGCCCTGACAGACTCCTACACCTATATTTGCTAAATAAAAAAATCCAGTATCTGTATCTAAAAATTCTGAATGTATGAACTTCCTACACCAGGAGAAAGAGGTACTCGTCAGGTAGGAGACTGGAAGCAGGAACTTCTGCATTAATATACCGAAGAATCACAGGTTTCTACCACACCTTTGATCTGTAAAGCACGTACTTATGCACGAGTCTTTTCTTAAAGGCATTATTTTTTCCCTCCAATGACACCTCTATGATCAGCCATAAGATCACTTGCTCCATATCTGCTCTAAATATCCTAAAACTGTTTCTAAGATCAGAGCTTGCCATTGCACTCTTGTGTAAAGCTCTCATCCTGCTCCTGTTTTGTACATCAAATGCCTGCTGTTCTTCACTCCTGGATAACTGGATTTCAATAACAACCTAAAATTTGCAAAATAAAAAATCCTGTATAACACATCAGAAAGAACAGTGTTTTCCAAATATAATCCTATTATGAATTTTGAAAATATATGTATGAACACACCACAGATTTCAATTACACATTCCTTACTTAGTGAATATAATAGTAGGTGTTACTCTGCAGTCTTATTTTTCATTATGAGCTCAATTGTTTACTGAAGAAGGTAACAATAGGGTCTATATTCACCTGGAAGATGCTGGTATCAAATTCCTCTCACAATGCCTCCTTGTTACTTGGACTCTGAGATTTTACTAGAAAATAAATCATTTACTGGTACACTGCTGCTTAAACAGTATTGAAAACATAAACCAAATTGTAGCTAGGTTTGCCAGATGTGGAGAAAGAACCTTGACAGTCTGGACTGCATCCAGTCTGGATTTCAGACATCTGGGTTCAAGCGAACTCTGAGCCATAATAAGTTCTGGTATTATGTTCCCACAGGAAAAGAGTCCTGCAGAGGGATGCTGGCCAAGACCATGGGGCTGTCCACTTCATGCCAAGCCTGAGGACACAGAGGTACCATCCAACCTGTGGCTCTGTCGCTGCAACAGAGCAGGTCTTAACCTAAATCCGATTACTCCAGAGCATACAACCTTCATGTCTCTACTCAAGTCCAGCCAGCTTCGCAAGCCTAAGCATGAACGAGACATTTATAACATATACTGAAACAGATAGTTTCAAGCAGTGAGATGACCTCAGTGAGAGTGAGTTAATTCAAATGCTATAAACAATACTTAATTGCAGCATTAATTCTCTATACAAATTGCATATTTGCAAGATCAAATATGAATGTCTGCAAACTATCACCACAGTTCCTTGAGGTGACAGCAGTGAAAAAGGTTAGGAGATTATCACTAATTTTTCCTATGCCTAGTTGGCATCTGATCTCATCTGCCCAAACACTACAGTGGTTTAAGAAAAGAGAGATTTTAATAACATTTAGTTGAGGAACTGCAAATAAATTTTAACTTAGCCTACCACCAGGTAGTCAGAACATGCATGTAGTCAGTTGCTGCAGCAAGCCAAGTGATTTGATAAAACCTGGAAACGCACTTGCCCTGCATGTGCCCTTCACATAAGCCCAGCATACACATACCATTTTAAACCTAAGATATTAATCCTGCTTGTAAAAAAACTTGGTCTTCCAATATTAAACTGATACAAGTGGTCTTGTTGAATCATAGTGACTGATTTTTAAGAAGCACTCTGAATTCTGTACACAAGCAACAACCAACATTTATTCTGAATTTAGAAAATTCACACTGGATAGAGATACTTCCGTTGCATAAGCATTCAGCAATGCTTGATTAATAAAAAGCGGGAATGATGCTATTATATCCAAACCAACATTCTAAATCCTGTTTTTGACTTACCATCTACTATTTGAGCAAAACATAGCTTCAACTGAAAAAGGAGACTGAAATAATGCCTTTTAAAAACATTAAAAGGAATTCATTTATTTTTTTAGTTTTGCTAATGTATTTGAACAGTTTGTAAATGAAACTTCTGCTCCAAAGCATAGGAAAAATAATGAAGATATAAGAATGACCAGAAAAGATTTTGACAAAATACCATGAATTTAAGAAACAAGCTGTACGCCCCAAGTAGGTTACTACAAGCAACATTCCCAAGATTATTATCTAAAACAGATTGTTTCAGGTCCTGTGTTATCCAATACCACTACAGACTGCCAACTCCTGCTAACGTATATAAGGTCTGGATCCAGCAGTTTGACATGCTCAGACAAATCTGTGAATCCACATGGAGTTCCCTTGAATTTGTGAAAAGGAAAGGTTTTATGTCAGGCTGTCCAGCTGAGGCCTTAACCTCCTTCAGATGAGGCAGAAGTAAACAGTCGCAGAAGTAAACTGAATTATGTAAGACACGTAAGCGCGTGCCTTTTCGACACAGTACCACTGTTTTACCATTTCTCCATGCCTTGAACCCTTCTAGACTCTATGTTTTATCCATTTTTAATATAAGGTAGTAGTAACGAAAACTTCTGAAAACATGTCAGTGTTATTCAGTATGTCTACAGCTGGCTATACACTTCAGTGTGATTTTATGACTGAGGAAAAAGATTGCATTAGGTTACTGTTCTTAAAGTGATCCTGACTGGGACAGAACATCATGGAATCCAACAAGACACATAAAAGCTAGGATGGGGACAGCCTATATATAATTTTCTGCATACTAAGTCTATACTTCAAATACATATTAGCACCAAAGAGAACTCCAAAGACACTGATGTAGAACACTAAATCCTTTTCAATATAATTTCTGATCTTTACAAACTATTTAACAAACCAGACATTATTTTACGTAAGATTCAAAAATACCATACTATATGCAATTTATAATCTAGAAAAGCAAATACATTGTGGTAGAATTAGCTTCCAAATGAACTAATTTAAGAAGAATATGAATAATGTATACATATATGAATTTAGGAATACACTAAACAAGTATGAAGTCTTCCAGCAAAATAATTCATCCTTTAATGAAGTAAGGTCATGCTTTTAGGCACAGTTTACTTCTTGTGCTTTCTTTTTTTCTGTTTGGATGGAGACAACTGTGCTACCCAGCATGAATGTTAGTCAGTGCATGGAACTTCATATGCCACAGAAATACTTTGCCTTTTACATTAAACATTTCCTTGGAACCATAGTAGCCTCAAAATGTGATTTAACCTCTCATTCACTTTCCTAATAATAATCACTTTCNTGCTACCCAGCACGAATGTTAGTCAGTGCATGGAACTTCATATGCCACAGAAATACTTTGCCTTTTACATTAAACATTTCCTTGGAACCATAGTAGCCTCAAAATGTGATTTAACCTCTCATTCACTTTCCTAATAATAATCACTTTCTATACATTTCGAAGTATTTTCCACTACTGGGCTTTTCAGCTCAAAATGAGAAAATCCACTACTGGGGAAAACTTGTTTGAACACTCAGTTACAAGCTTTGACACCTGGTAGAGGACAGAGGTGGGTCAGAATGCAAAAAGTTTGGCTTCCACTCAATTCCACTACTATGAGCTCCAAAACTTTTCTTCTTTAAGACTTGCTTCCCTCAATATTAGACAAACTTCCTTCCCTTGAGGTAAAGTTCTTCTCTCTTCCAACAGTCTGCCACTGTTTCTTCTGTTCTTTCCTTCAATATGACATCCTCAGCTGAGGCAACACCTCAGCATTGTTTGCCTTGCACCCAACATCCAATGCTGCTCGTCGCAGGCTCCTTCATAAGAAGGCCAAATCTGCAATCCATCCTTGAATGTAACATGCACCAAAGTAAATATGAGTTTAGAAGCCAGCGAGTCTGCCGGACAAGACCTTCAATTTCCTCACATGACTGCTCACTGGATTATAGAGCTTTCCTCATAACTTCAGACAATTTATAGCATAATCAGGGCCTAGCAGATGGAAACTGCTGGAATGAAACTTCAGTAAAGAGTAGCCTGTAATTCTGGGGCACTTGGTAATGAGAAATATAGAGGGAGAGGCTGAAACCCAAAACAGTGACGGGAAAATGAACTGATTGCTCACCATTTATTATAATGAAACTGAAAGCCCTCCTTGCATAGAACTCGTCTCGGACACTACAAATGTTCTTCAAAGTCATATAATGTACATTAATCAGATGATGGTCTCACCTGACCGCCTTGAACAACTAAACAGAATAACCCAAAATACTCACTAAGGGGAAGAAATTTGACTCATTTGGCAATACTGAAACCCAACAGGACAACTGGAATAAACCGAATGCTTAAATTTTGCTTGCAAGCCACACTCACTGTTAAAGATTACTACCTGTTTCAAAGTTAAACTTAAAATGACTGGCTGTGAGACAGATCTTAATCAAGGACTGTGCAGAATATGACTGGCAGTCTCTTGCAGACCAACAATCAGACTGGAAAATACAATGAATACCTTAAGCACTACATATTCGGAACTATCACTAATTGTAAAACAAGTAATATTGCCAATTGCTTTATTAAACATGTTCTAACCAGCAGCTGTATTACAAAATATTCATCAGTACAAATCATCATCTAAAAATAACTCTGTGATGGATTTATCTGAATGGAGTCGTAACTCCCATACTCAATGCTCTGGAATTCCCTGCCAACACTGGATGACAGAGGAGTTTCTGTACGGCAGAGGATGACACTGAGTCCAGACTACTGCTGCAACACTCCGCAGGATTCCTGCCTCTCTAAGAGCCTTGTGTCACCCCTGCTGCTGCTTCTGGAGCATGACAGGAGCCTCACATGCTTGTGACTAGGCCTTTCTAGGAGATTCAGTGGACAGCTGACACTTGCAGTCCCAAGAAAGAGGCATGACCATGAAGAACTCGAGAGTGCCAATCATGGCATGCCCAGAGACCGGATTAAGGGTGCCTTAATACCTGGAAGAAATACCTAAGAGCTGATGACAACTAAAAGCGCTGAAGATGACAATTTAACTGGGAAGCACTTTACAGTAAAGTTAACTTACAAACACTATGTTAACGTACTGACACCTAGAATCACAGAACAACAGGTAGCTTCACTCCAGCAAAACCAAAGGCTGAGGACACAGGTAAAACACACAGCAATGGGAGGACTAAATGTCACCTCAGGGTGTGAGGCACAGAAGCGGGGAAAAAAAAAAAAAAAAGATTCTGCTTCACCATGACACCTTCCATATTGCTAAATTCTTTGAAAGAAAGGAAGTGCCATGAGGAGCAAAAGATGGGGGAAATGGATAGGAAAACATGGACTTTTTCTTGCTTCGTCCCACTCTTGTTTTCCTAACATGAAAGGAAAATGAAATGAAAATTAGCTGACTCTTGTTTTCCTGACATGAAAGGAAAACAACAGTCAGCTAAGGCAAGAGCAGGCACTCCTGGTTCACTCCCTGGCCAAGGTCAGAGAGGAACTGAAATAGCAGGCACCACAGGACTGACTGCAGGCTCCAAGGGGGCCAACCAGTCTGTGCCTCAACCAGCAGAAACTTTGGAGATAGAGAGGCATGCAGACTCTTTTAAAGAAGTTAGTCCTGAATATCTCCGTAGTATTTTCACCTGAAAAGAAAACTCACAAGTAAAGTGATTGAGTATATTAGTTTAAGAACTTAAATACCAGTGACAAAAGAAGTTATTATACAGGAACTGCAAAACATAAGTGAAAATTGTACTACATTCAGACCTATCCACTACAAGTCTGCGTTAACCCAACTGTGATACCACAATCAACGGAGCACTATTTTAACTACATTTTTTTTTAAATCTTCACTTAGCTCTGGAAATACCCATTAAATTATTTTTCCTTAAGAGTACTCCAAAATGATAACCTAGGCGGTATCAGGGATATCTCAAATAGCTGGGTGTAATGCAACCTATCTACGCCTGAAGCAGTTGGCTTTTGTTTGCAAATAAAATCCCAAAATGCATTATTCAATTGCACTTCCAAGGATAAGTAAGAACTAGTTTAGCAAGTCTGTGTAATTCTTTTTTTCCTTGGCAATTAGTTAGATGTGTGTACTCCTAACAAGAACACTGACTAGAGTTCTACTATAATTAAAATCAGAATGAATAACCATAACAGATACATATATTTTTACTAGAGAAATTACTGGCTCATGATTTAATATTTCCTAGACATGTCCCGGTATTTTGTTATTTTGCTACTCAATAGTGCGGGGTTTTTTAATTTTTTTGCGTTTGTTTTACAATTTCTATCGGGAATAAAATAGGTTTTTTCCCACGCAAGTGCTTCCATCATGTGATTAAGAGATCAACAGTAAAAGATGAGATGAGAATAAAAGAGATGAGAATTTCTAATCCTGCTTTCAAAATGCAACTGTTCACAGTTTGTAAACAAAATATTTATTTAAAAAAAGGTAAATAATTACTTTCTAATGCTGCTACTTGCAAAGGATCCGCTTTCCTTTTCACTCTTCAAATTTATAGCAATGGTTACTTCTACACCAAGCAATTCCTCTTCTCTGTTACTTACTCAAAGTTTCTAAACCCAAATTCTCAAAGACCACAAGTAGGTGTTCAGTTCAATCAACGTCTCTCTGGAGAGATACAGCATCCTAAAGGATCCATTGTTTCTTCCTCTCCATCCTTCGAGCTTGCAACATTTTTATAACCTGTAAGAATCTCAGCACAGACCTAATCTTGCAGCCCTAGTGCAGACACTGTTAACACTGAAAGCATTGCCTGCTAAAGGACTACAGAATTGAGTCTTAGTACTTACAACTAAGCTTGAAAAACTGATGACTACTTTTCCCCAGGACCCTGATCAGGTTTTAGGGGTTTTCTGTGCCTTCGTGTCTGGTTGCTTCCCGCAGGGACTCAAAAAACTGAAAGATACGTCAATTAAGTTCCTCTTCTGTCACTTAAAACGGACAAGCACGCTATTATACTAGAACATGTAATGTGCACTTACCAGACCATTGCAGTTGCTTAAGGCCACTTTAGTTGTACTGTGTTGGTCTTGCAAATATCCTGTGTAATGACAGTGGTCTAAAAAATCATGCTTCCATTGCGGTCCATCTTTCCCCCAGTATTCTACTGTAAAATGTCTGGACACCAAATCTGTGTTGAGAGTCAGGTTTAAATGAAAGTGCTTGCCATAGGCAGAAAGTTTAAAAAATAATTTAGATGTTGCCAGTTCTTGGTCATAAGGGTCTGTGCTCCTCCTCCTTCTTGAGGGTTTAGCATTTTTCACAGTAAAGCTGAGGAAGGCTCCGTTTTGATCAACCCTTATTGGGATTGTTAGTTGGTAGTGTTCAAGGTAAGACAGGAATTCCTCTTTGTAATCACAAGGTAAAACAGTCCAGGGAGTGGGCATAGAAGAGAAGAAAATATAACAGGAAACAACAAGTAGTATAAACATAAACCATACTTGGCTAAAGCTCATCACCCTCATGAGTAAATGTCATTTTCAGGTAAACACAAGACTTAGTGTTTTACTAAATAAAATGAAATGTTCTTTTCTTTCTTTTTAAGTCAAGAAAATGTGTTCCGTTTCCTATCAATTTGATGTCACTGGAAATACAAAGGTTTTACCTATATATCTTCTCCTATTTACCCAAAACATGTAAACATTTGGGGGTAAATTCTAACCTAAGGAGGACACATTCTTCCCAGTGATACAATCCAAAGACAAAAGCTATTAGACCCACCTGCAAGAATAAAAATAGTAGTAACCAAAAGTACTATATTGTAAAAACATGTACATGGCTCTTCATTTTATTAAAAACCTATAAATATTAATGGATCAAATTAAGACTAGATTCTTACTTCCAAGTCTAAAGACATGTTAATGTTCTCATGGCAAGTCTCTAAACTATTAACAAGTACAACATTTTACTAGATTTAATTTGCAAGGCTTTCCTACAGTTAAAAGTAGACAGAAAGAAATGAAAACAAAAAACTTAATCAGTTTCACTGTATTTAAACATCCACGACAATAAATCATGATAAAACTAAGAGCAGAGCCCATATCATCTCATGAATTACATAAACATGGTTTAGAAAATATTACTCAAATGCAATGCAAAAATATGTTTTTTGTCAGCTACGGAGGTCAGACCCCTACCTTGAGAACTATATGAAAGCTTGTTGTCACTGTGAAATTCAGATGAAACCATTACTAGGCTCAAAATCCATGTCCACGTCTTCCAAAAAATTTCCATAATTTAGAAAAACAGAAAGTTCGGGGATTTTTCTCCTTGGAGAGCTACCTGTGCGCTATAGAGTTAACTCCACTCCAGAATCGCACCATAACAGGTATATTTATTTTATATTTCAAGTTTGACTATTGGATGTTCCCCTTTTTGCCAGGTATTCTTTTCCAACAACCTGTACTTTCTTCTATATCTGCAGTCATTTTCTCAATTCAAAATAAGTATTTGTAAGATTCCTTCAGATATCAGTAAGACGTTAGACTGGATAGTTACTGAACTTGCTCCATTTCTCTTCCTGAAAAACAAAAGAAAATGAGTCAAGGCAAATTCTTTCTACTAAAACAGATCTATGCTGCAAAACGCTAAGCCATCATAGTGAACTATGCAATGTAACATTTTGAAATAATATTCAACCACTATCATTTTTATGGTCCAAGGTCACAATCTTACAAAACCCACGAATTACCATTAACCTTGAACAGCAGATCCATGCAGCTTAAGATGCATATACCGACTTTATGTTAAATAAGCATAAGAATTCATAAAATCTAAGGTTTCTTGCTTCTCAAATACTGTGTTCAGACTTGTTCCAGCTATAATCAATGCTATGCACTCATTGATTTCAGCAGTGAATAACTAGATCCGATACACTGGTAGACAAAGGAAGAACCTGGGAAAGAATCCAGAGTACAGTTATCTGATCTTTCTGCAGCATGTATTTTGTTATTACTTGGGCCTGAGTTCTGCTTATGCAGGCAGAATTCTCATTCACTTAAATGGGAGTGCTTGCACGTTCGAATACCAAAGAACAAATTTCAGTATCTGAAGCTATTCATCATGCACATTCTAATTTCTAAATATTTGTTGTCAAAAATATCCTGTATATATCTTAGCTACAATTCAATGTAGTAGAATATATTTTTATTTTCATTTTGTAGGTCATGGGATTGGGCAAATAACACATCACTTGCCCCCCCGCCCCTTTTTTTTCTCCCCATTTAAAACACTATTACAGGAATACTAAAAGCAGCTCTAGCTGCAGCAGGGATTAAACAGAAGATCTGTGCAGTCAACTAACAGTCCAGTATCATGGGACACCAAACCATGTGTTCTGTCAGCTGGTACTAATCAGTCCTCTTAAGCACTCGGAGCCACACCTGTGCATAGAGCAAACTCTGCTGAGGCATACAATGGAGAAGCAGTACACCTCAGAACAGAAGAGTGTTTAAAAGCAAATTTCCAAAAGCCTAGAGTGACTTACACATGCACCAGATTAATCTGCCTTTCTAAATTTCTGGGAATGATTTACAACATTCATTCCGACAGGTAATACCCTTGCAGACAGTGGATTATTTGTAAAGGTTAAAGAGTTGTAGCATATCATCTCAAAAAAAATTAACATTGTGCAAATCCTATTCACTAGCAACACAGTGAATATTAGGAAACTTCTCAGCCAGTTTGAAACACATCTAATTATTACTGTGTAAATGAAGTTAATGTGAGCATTCAAATACCTACTTTTCAAATATCTAAAGGTAGCACACGGGATCTAATCAGGTTTCTAGTGGTAATCAAAGATACTACTAAGCCCAAGCTAGGCTTGCAAAGTATTTTTTTCTAGGGAAGCATAAGGATGTAGCGATGCCATTCACACGCGGCCCAGGCCTCAAGGCATATTAATAAAACCTCTGGTCTGGCCTTCCATGTAAAACCTTTATTTCCTATCTAGTATTTCGTTACTGCTTTTAGACTTCTACAAGTTTTGAAGAGACATAATCAACCCCATCTCTTCAGCTACATTAGTACACTGAGTAACATGCCTTATTTCTAATCTAAGAGCATCCAGTTCCAAATTCCTGTCACTGAATCTTGCTTTACCCCGTCTGTTAATGAGCTGCTTTCTTCTTCTTGCATGGGTAATTATAATGGCATAAAAGCACCCCTTGACACTTCCTATTTGGTTTACCTCACTCTGTACAATCCAGTTTCCAGATGTCTAAATACTTCTGCAGTTTTTTTCTGAACCTTTTCCAATTTGTCAGCATCCTTTTTCATGCACAGACAGCAGGACTGGACACTGTAGTCCAGTAACAGCTTGTTACTGCCATATGTAGAAGTAACACTGCCTCACAGCTTTTACTTAGCCAAAAAAATCATAATGAGGAGCTCATGTTCAGCCTGTTAAGCTGATCATAAGTTATCCTAACACTAAGATCTCCTGAAACCTCAGTACCTAGGGAGCTAAGTAGCTCTGAATATTGGACATAAACTACAGTGCCCACTATATAGACAACAACAGCCCACATGGTGGGAGTTGTTCAGCAGTGTCCAAGTCGCCCAGATGTGGTGTCTTTGCAGGAGTCTGCATGAAATGGTCTCCCTCATTCCAAGCTTCACAGGGGAAAAATATTGTTTCACATTAAGCTTGTTGAACTCTCAGAATTTTTAACCTCCTTCCCAAGAGTATTATAGCCAGCTTGAGACCTGATACAAGCAGCTAATTCTCTGAATTAAGGTATAGCAATGGACGCAAAGGATAAAGCACTTGGGTAACTCCAGATACAGTACTTCCAGTATCAAGTCTGGTAGGAACCCTAAAGCGCCCACTGTCTATACCCTGTCTTCTTTCCATCTTCCTGAGTAGCATACCTTCAGCATTCCACTTCCGATTGTTGTGAAGATGACACATTTGGTCAACACTAAGCTTAGAGAAAGAAGCATTTCCTCTGTCCTGTGGCTGAACTACATGTTCACCCACCAGTATGGGCAGGTGTGGCTCCATGTCTTGAGCCACGACCTAAAAAGCACAGCTCCTGTCTACTTATAAAAACGCTCTGCCAAGCAGCAGAGCTGAACCACAAGGTGTTTTTCAAAACCTAGGATTCCAATGACAAAGC
The DNA here is from genome assembly GCA_013398225.1 of Steatornis caripensis. NCBI lineage: Eukaryota > Metazoa > Chordata > Aves > Caprimulgiformes > Steatornithidae > Steatornis > Steatornis caripensis. The sequence goes on from VZSC01011184.1 coordinate 174,767, forward strand.
AGGTACACAGCACTGGCACTTCTGTGGAGGTATCGACGACAAGAGCGGCAGTCCTCTCACTGGTGCTGTGAGCTTCCTACCCACTGAAACTCAGTGCGGTGAAGAAAGGCCATAAACACATACTGTCAGTCTTCGCGGCAAAAAGTGGATTGCAGGGGGGTGACTAGCCGAACTGCTCAGACCTCCTAAGCAAAGGCGCCTTGGTCAACTAAAGCATCCCTTAAACTAAAGGTAGCCCAACTTTCAGGACAGGCAAACCGCCAAGAGACCGCCGTCCCACAGCGCCTCACCACACGCGCCGCCTCTCCCGGGGTCTCCACACCAGGGGCGGCCACCGCGGAACCGCCACGCTCCGGGCGCGCGCGCGGCGGCTGCGAGGTCTCCTGGTCGCAGCAGAGGTGCGGAAACAACGCGACACCGCAGCGCCGGGCCACACGGACCAACCGGGGGTTACGCTTCAGCGCGGGACGGACGGCGGTTCGAGGGCATCGACAAATGCGTCGAGCTCGGCGGCGGGCGGGAAGAGGCCCCGCCGCTACCGGCTGGCAGCGAAGGGCACCACAACCCCGCCGCCCCACCCCACCCCCGCTCCCGGCGGCGCTACCTCGCGCACGCCGCCCTGGTGCTGCTGCGCCATGGCGAGGAGCATGCCGTCGAAGCGGTCCTCCTGCTCCGCCGCCTCCTCCGCGCTCAGCCCCATCCCGCTCCGCCGCACCGGCCGCCTCGGCCCCTCGCGCCGGCCACCCGGAAGCGGAAGCGGCGCGAAGGGGAAGCACGCGCGCGCCTTNGGTGCCCGACGACTTCCCGCCCTCCTCAGCCCCGGCGGGGAGCGCGGCGGTGAGGCGCGGCCGGGGGCGGCAGTCCGTCCCGGCAGTACGAGTGGTTGCTAAGGAAATGGTGAGGGCGGGCGGGAGGGGACCGGCATCAATCACACAAATTCAATTACAGGTATCGGGGCTGGCCGTGAAAAGCGTCGCGGGGCTTCAGAAGCCGGGGATTAGAGGTGCCCCACACACACACCCCGAGAGCTCCCTAGGCGAAAACAGCGACGCGCAGTCCGCGCCGGGAAGGGCTCGGTGAAAAGAAACGGGGCCGGGGGTTGGCGGGGAGGGGGAACACGTACAAGGGGAAAGGATGGATCATTCCTCCCCCGGGAATTAATCAAAAAACCGATGCGGGAGGAACAGGAGTGCTGCTGTGTATGCCCCGATGGACGCGGGGCGGGGCGGGCCACCCCTCGGCGGGGGACGGGGCTGCCGCCGTCTGAACACACAGCCCCCCCCCCCCCCCCCCCCCCCCCCCCCCCCCCCCCCCCCCCCCCCCCCCCCCCCCCCCCCCCCCCCCCCCCCCCCCCCCCCCCCCCCCCCCCCC
>VZSC01011184.1:179010-191471 GCA_013398225.1 Steatornis caripensis
GGGCAGCCCGGTCTGGACGCGGGAGGAAGGTGGACGCGGTCTGCGGGATCGCTCGTGTTCCGTGAAGCTGGCGGGGGCGGGGGGGAAGATGGAATCCGAGAGTTGCTCTCCTCACCCCCGAGTTAATTTCTGATAGCCAAAAAAAAAAGAGAAAATGACAAAAAAATCCTTCTTGAATCTAGGTTCTAAGGTTTCAAGCTTCAACCAACAGTGTTTCTGCAAGTGGTGGGGGTGCACCTTTTCCTCCCGAGCCGGAGGTGGTGGGTGTAATTCTTCTGGTGAATCTACAACAGTTGGCTGGCCTGTGCCATGAATCGCAGGGAGATAAAAGTCCCAGAGCACAGCTGCTTCTTCCTCGAGGATCCAGAGAACAGGGTCAGCCTGCAGAGGCAACAACTCTCGTAGTAACCGTCGTGGTCCCTTCAGGCTGGCTGCGTGCCCCATGAGATGGAGAAGCCAGCTGTGGCTGGCATTCACTGTGTCAAATAAGCGCTGCATGCCTGTCTTTGAATACGAAGCGCTGCCATAGGGGAGTTGGATTCTACATATAAACACGTGAAATTTAGTTTTAACAGCGGTTCTAGCCAAACAAGAACAACCCCCTAAAAAAGGTGGTCGCGTTTCTCGTCATTCGTACTGAGACTTCGCACTACGTACAACAGACACTTATTTGTGAGATCCTTTTGCGGTCGCTGGGCAAACCAGTGTTACAGTGGCTGGGGGCGCCGCAGAACGCATCACCGCATGGACAACCGGAGCTGTCAAGCCGACGCTCCTTGGCTAGACGGCCGTTCAGGGCGGGAAAGGCGTCCCGCCGGCGGCAGGCTGTCCGCCGGCCCCCCCCGGGGCGGTCGCTCGTACCGAGGGCGCCATCCTGCGTCGGCGAGCGGGGAGGGAGCGCCAGGGGCGCTCCGGGCCGTTCGCTGCCGGCGCCTTCCTCTTCCTCACCGTGTAGGTGCGTGGGTAGTTGCTGCTTTGGTGGGTACGTCTTCTTACTTAAAGCGGGTATTTCTAATGCTGAGGTGAGTATTCTTTTGTCAATATTCCGGAGTTCCTGCTTCTGCAGCTAATTCGTTTGTAAGGCGATCACACGAATAAACCACGCTCACCAAGCGAGCCTTGCAGCAGGTGCGACCAGGTGTACCTTCATCTGTCTCTATGGACAGGCGTGGCAACAGATTCTGCTCAGCCTTTTCTGGTTACTCAGTGGTGTATACGGAGAACTGGAAGAGCCTATCCTTTTGAAAGGCCGGATTGTGAACAGACAGTTTTCTCCCCATTCTGCATCAGGACTGAAAATAACCTTTTGAGCAGCCGGGCACATATCACAGCCGATTGCCTCATGCTTATGGTATCCTCATGGGATTTGGGAGACCTGCCTTCAAATCAGACCCTGCCCGAAGCAGACTCGGGAATGCTCACACTGCTGTCTGACAGCTAGGCTGGGGACTATTCTGGTGTGGAAGACTGGCCTCTCCATGGCTGGAGCTGCTCCACTGTGTATAACTGATTAAATACTCATCAAGCTAAAAAGGAAGACAGCTTATCACTGTCTGGTTAGGGCCCTCACGTGAAGTGAATTCAACTCCCTGCTCTAAATCAAGCAAAGCAAAGCAAAGATACATGGGCTCTGCAAAATCCAGCTGCTTGCTCAAACCAACAAGTTATTTATTCCCAGTTCCAGACAGCTACATTTTCTTGCCTACACCCGCTGCTGGAGCTGAGAAAATGTTTCCAATAGCAATTTTCTCAAAACTGTTGTATGACCAGGAAAAGCTTTGGCTCCAGTTAAAAAATTCGTGACCATCTGTGATTAGAATTTCTGACAAAATTCCCAATACAATTTGACATACCTGTTTCATTTTGTTGCATAAAATAATTTTCCAGAGTGAACCTCATTCAGATAAAAATAGTGATCTTACTTGATGACTTTTATTTTTGTTTCATCAGCCCAAGTAGTATATATATACATTTTTTATGATCTGCAACATTTTAGAAAAGAAACTTGCACAGAAAGTAGTGTGCAGATTCTTAGCATAAGTTTTTTCTTTGCTGCGAGTAGGAGTCTTTGTAGCAGGAACAGGAATTCTGCTGTGAATTCCAATAATATGTATAAACCATTAGGGCAACTGTGTTTCAGAAGCTCTGGACAGGATTACACACCTATTGAGCACAGAGCACATTACACCATGTCTTAACCAGTATGTTATTCTTTGCTGACCATGGAAGTAGTTAGCTAGCTAAAGCACTCTTGACTTTACTTTAGCCCTTTGAATCCTTTAGTATGTTAGTCAACAATTGATAAGATTGGCAAGAACAATTTTGTTTACATAAATAATTATATTAAACTTCATTTTAACACTGCTAGATACATTCTACTACCTGATATCTGCTCGAGGGAAAACACAGCAGGGCATAGGCAATCCAGAAGATTCCTGGCATGCATTGATCATAACTTCCTTTTCCAAGTGATAGAAGAGCCAATGAGGAGATGTGCTGTGCTGGACCTTGTTCTCACCAACAAGGAGGGGCTGGTGGGGAATGTGAAGCTCAAGGGAAGCCTTGGCTGCAGTGACCATGAAATGGTGGAATTCAAGACCCTTAGGACAGCAAGGAGGGCGCACAGCAAGCTCCCTACCCTGGACTTCAGGAGCGCAGACTGCGGCCTCTTCAGTGGCCTGCTTGGTAGAATCCCGTGGGATAAAGCCCTGGAGGGAAGAGGGGCCCAAGACAGCTGCTTATTATACAAGGATCAGCTCCTCCAGGCTCAGGAGGGATGCATCCCAACAAAGAGGAAGTCAGGCAAAAACACCAGGAGGCCTGCATGGATGAACAAGGAGCTCCTGCATAAACTCAAATGCAAAAACGAGGCCTACAGAGGGTGGAAGCAAGGACAAGCAGCACGAGAAATAGCAGAGAAATTGTCTGAGCAGCCAGGGATCAGGTTAGGAAAGCTAAAGCCCTGACAGAACTAAATCTGGCCAGGGAGCTCAAGGGCAACAAGAAAAGATTCTATCGGTAGACCAGTGACAAAAGGAAGATTAGGGAAAACGTGCACCCTCTCCAGAAGGAAAAGGGAGGCCTGGTTACCTGGGATATGGAGAAGGCTGAGGAACTCAATACATTTTTTGCCTCAGCCTTCACTGGCAAGTGCTCTAGCCACACTGCCCAAGTCACAGGAGGCAAAGACAGGGGCTGGGAGAACAAAGATCCCCCCACTGTAGGAAAGACCAGATCTGAGCCCCTCTGAGGAACCTGAAGGTGCACAAGTCCATGGGACCTGATGGGATGCATCCGCAGGTCCTGAGGGAACTGTCGAATGAAGTTGCTAAGCCACTACCCATCATTTTCAAGAAGTGGCAGTCGGGTGAAGTTCCCATTGACTGGAAAATGGGAAAGAGAAGCCCCATGTTTAAAAAGGGAAAAAGGGAAGACCCAGGCAACTGCAGGCCAGTGAGCCTCACCTCTGTCCCTGGCAAGATCATGGAGCAGATCCTCCTGGAAACTATGCTAAGGCACATGGAAAATACGGAAGCAACTGGTGACAGTCAAATTGTGCCTGACAAATTTGGTGGCCTTCTGCAATGGGGTTACAGTGTTGGTGGACACAGGAAGAGCAGCTGATGTCATCTACTTGGACCTGTGCAAAGCACTTGGTGCTGTCCCACACGACATCTTTGTCTCTAAATTGGAGAGACATGGACTTGACGGGTGGAACACTCGTTGGATAAGGAATTGGCTTTGGCACTCAGTTGCAGTTCGATGTCTAAGCAGAGACCAGTTATGAGTGGTGTTCCTCCGAGGCTGGTATTGGGATTGGCACTGTTTAACATCTTTGTCAGCGACAAGGACAGTAGGATTGAGTGCACCCACAGCATGTTTGCTGATGACACGAAGCTGTGTGGTACAGTTGACACGCTGGAGGGAAGGGAAGCCATCCAGAGAGACCGTGACAGGCTTGAGAGGTGGGCACGCGCAAATCTCATGAAGTTCAACAAGGCCAAGTGCAAGGTCCTGCATGTGGGTCCGGGCAATCCCTAGCGCAGATACAGGCTGGGTGGAGAACGAACTGAGAGCAGTCCTGAGGAGAAGGACTTGGGGGTGTTGGTTGATGAGAAGCTCAACGTGAGCTGGCAATGCACGCTCACAGCCCAGAAGGCCAGCCATATCTTGGGCTGCATCACAAGAAGCATGGCCAGCACTGGTCGAGGGAGGTGATTCTGACCCTCTACTCCGCTCTGGTGAGACCCCACCTGGAGTACGGTGTTCAGCTCTGGGCCCCCAATGTAAGAAGGACATGAACCTGTTGGAGTGAGTCCAGGGGAGGGTCGAGAAGAGGATCAGGGGGCTGGAGCCTATGAGGACAGGCTGAGAGATTTGGGATTGTTCAGCTCAGAGAAGCAAAGGCACCGGCGAGACCTTGTAACAGCCTTCCACTACCTGAAGGGGGCCTGCAAGACCTGGAGAGGGACTTTTTTCCAGAATATGTTTTTTCCTGGTCAGTGAAGTCCTGAGGATAATAACCTGTCATATTTAGAAATACTCCAGCAGTGTTTGAGGAGAGAATAATAATTTTTAAAAATTAAATATAAAATGTTGTTCTAAGTTACATAAAGACATTTGCTAAAATACTTCTGTTGACCATATAGTTGAAAGAAACAATACATTATAATCTTGCATTTATATGTGCTATGGCTTCCGTGCATAATCTGTGCTTATAGGGAGGAAAGTTCTTCATGCGCATAAGGACTTCATTTTTGGTCTCCTGATCTAAACTGTTCTAGGGATGCTTGAAAGTAGTGGTACTATTGAGATCCAGTCTTTCTCTGACTTTTCCATGTAAATAGCCTGAATTCAGATTGCTTACAAATCTTATCTTCCCTTGCAGGAAGATATGTAAAATCAGCTCCACAACTGACCCTGGGCTGTGTGTTCACCCTAGTACCAACTGCTTGCTGTCAGAAGTAGAAGCTATTGTGCCTGGCACATTGTGTTTCAGAGAGAGAATGCATATCAAAGTGTACTTTCCATTGGAAAATGCATGCCTTTAGAGTTGAGCTGTCCTTGATGGCCCTCTAAAACAAAATTCACAGCTATGCATTGGCTTCAAGTACGGCGTTGAGGCTACTTCTCCTCAGGCAATGCGGATATTGCCAAGAATGTCTTCATTTAAATACGAAGAGCCTTACCAAAGTCAGGATGGTAGACCATCCTTTTCTAAGATGCTCTCTGCAAGCAGCTGTATGTGTTATGCTGATGTGGGTCTTACCATCACCCAAGCCTCCTTGTTTCTGCAAGACCCTGTGAACCTGGCCAACCCGATTATTTTAGTATAAGATTTGGAAATAGGACTGGAAAACTTCATGTAAGCTTGGCATCCTCGAGCATGTCTTGGCCAGTTTCCTTCCTGGTGGAACACAGATGAGTCAGGGCAGAGACTAGATGTGAGAATATGAATGTGGTGAGAGTAACTCTCAGAGCTTGCTCAAAATGTGGGAGGTGTGGGCAGTGGGATGGCTGAGATTAAATATCTCTCTAGTAAACCTGAGATGAAGAATAAGACTACTGAAGCTGAGTAGGGAATCCCTATAGCGGAATGGATGTTGGCCTCAAGTTTTGCAGGCAAATAAGATGGAACTGATCCTATCCTCATTAAGATTGAATTAGAAAGTGCAGAAGAAACAGTAGAGTTCCACACAGGAACAGGAATAGTAGTAAGCAGAAAAGAAGGTTACTCAGATGAGGGAGTTGTTCTTTTGCAAAGAGTATTTTTTCCTGCTTTGTCTATTTCCAGGTTTCCAAGACAAGAGATGGATACCAGAAAGAAGATTAAGTCAGTAGGCAAAACAGTTTGTTTTAAGGGAGCATTTTCCAACTATATGTGTTATAGTTTTCCTATGTATCCTTGTGTTGTTATTTTTCTATTTCCAGAGAAAGTTGTTCATAAGATCTGAACAATCTGTAAGACTTATGGAGAAGAAAGCTGAGACAAATTGTTCAATATGTGGAAAATGTGTATGGAAAACCTCTGGAAAAATTTGGCAAATGGTATTCCTCAAAGATTAGTGTGCACAGAAACGTATAAAAACTATGCAGAAAATCTTAGCAAATACATAAAAATTCAGTTATTTTGATTTTAGAATGAAAAATCTGGAAATAACTCGCAAGAAGACTTGGCTGTTACCATGCAGAGCACTGCAGCCTTCTGCAGTCTGGCACTCAGCTCTAGGAATGACACTCTCAGTGCACAATTAGGCACCTCGGTCTCAGGTGACTGAGTGACTTTAGTTTCTGAATTGAAGGAGAATTACGGTAGTCATATTGACGAGCATCACAGACTGCTCATTTAGCATCTGCTGAACTATGTGGTGATTCCCCTTTTCTTGGTATGCTTCATATGAAAGCATGAACACGTACACTAATGTCAGAGATTGTAAAATCGGATCATGAAATGAGCACAGATTTATTTTGAATGGAAAGAATTGGACTTTCCATATTCCTGGACTGTATAGCTGGAAAAGATTTATTAAAGACTCTAGAGCATACGGTGCATACTGCTTTGGACACAGATTACAACTTTGTCTGATTTAGATGGTTTGCTGGCATTCTTTCTACCACAATGTCTTGCAACAGTTTATAAATGGAACTATATTTTAATAAAAGCTGTTAAGCCAATGGTTTGAAGAAGAATTGAAAAAAAAACCCCAATACAATGCTTACCTCTCCTCTTGTAACTTTTGTGTATCTTTCCAAAATGCAAAGACTTACTGTGAATGCAGTAAGGTGTTATGTGAATGGGATTAGTAAATAGACTTCTTTCTTCTTATCTGGCAAGTAACTTCTTTGTCCCTTTTCTTACACGATTATCAGAGCACTAACAGCTTCTTGTTTAGGGAAGGGAGTGTTCTGCTTTGAAGGCATTTTTTAAGGCCTCTTTAAAAAGTCCAACATTTCCCTTTTCCAACTGGTTTAGTATTGGCTGGTTTTTCATGAAGAGGGTTTGTGCAGCAGTAAGGGCTCTGATGTTCATGTATGTCTCCAGCCTGGAACTGGTTAGACTCTGGAGACTGGAGAGTACAAAGGGGAACTGCCATGCATGCTTCCCCTGTTCTTTGCCCAGTTAACCCTAGTTATCCCCTTGTAGCCACGCCTGGAGACAAAACCCAGGGCCAGATGAATCTTTTTGTATGTCTCAGCAGCTGTTTTTAAGTTAAGAGCAGTCTTCATCTTCAGTACAAATTGTGAGTGGCTTAACTTCCCGCTTCCGATGATTTCCACTGTATTCCACTGGCACTCACAGGCATCCACGAGAGTTCACTGTACTGTTGCATTTCACACTGAGGCAGCTCAGAAGCATCCCTATGTTGCATTTAGCTGCTCTGCTGTGAGACCAGTGATCTCCCATGAAGGAACAGTAATAAAAATAAGTGCTAAAAAATGGGACAGTTACTGTTACCCTAGTGATGACCGGAGCTGTTTGTCAAACGAACCTCTCAGAGCCCTCTGCCACTTATACAAAGCCTGGGAGCAAGAGCAAATACCATGGTTGAAATTTATATAACACTTTCACAACTTAGTCCTATGAATCTTCTGTTCCTACACTTAAGTATTCTTGAAATACATTGTCTTGCATATATTTTTGTTTATTAATATTTAAAAGGGTACGGTAATAGTCTAAAGATAAAACTAAAATAAAGGACTTTCAATAAAAGATCAAAGGTCACGACACAAGTTTTTCAGCATCAAAACCATCTTTTTCACATTTTGCTGAAAACTCAGCTGTGCATTAAAATCACAAACAACTTCTTGTTTCTAAGGAGTCAAAAGATTACATTTCTTAGTTACAGGCCTATATTCTGGGCACAATCTGTGAATTGAAATATGAACCAGGTTTAGCATACTTCTGTTCCTGCTATAGCCATTAAGTGATTATTTGCATCAATAGGCATGTTATACTGGAAAAGAATAAGATTCGATTTTTCTCAAAAACTTTCAGGATGCTTAATATTATGGTTCAACAGACTTGTACAGTATATGCTATCAGTTTTGCATTCCAACATTAAACAACCATAAAATCATCCAGGGATATGAAGGCGATGGTGTGTGGCTGTTCACAGATCTTTGAGGGCAAAGTAGAAGGCAAAAGAAACTTAGTCCTGTGTTTGTAGTTACGTGATGAGCCAAGATCAAAAAAGGCCTCATCCTCCACGTGGTCATTGCTGGAAATCCTGATATGGATTCAAGCTGATTCCAGCAGCAGCCTTCTGAGGTCCTGAAAGACTAACTTCTTCTAACTTCAGGGTTTTTTTGTGTTTGTGTTTTTTTAATACACACCCCCCCCCAAACACACATGTTGTATTCCCACCATGCCTGAAAATCAGTTGTGGTAATAACGTCTATGTACTATTTTTGTAAGCTTTGCAATTAACATTGTATCAAGAGATTTGTCAGCCAAAATAAAAGTACTCAAAGCAAATGAAGTAACAGCTGAGGAAATTTACAGGCTTGCAGAAAATGCTGGACATTTATTTTCAGCTCATTGCATCCACAGTTGCAGCCATCTATAAATTACAAAATTTCATCCACAGATTAGTTTACCTAACAGTAAGTAGAGTAAGCTGCCATGTAAATCATTGCATGAACAGTTTTCTGCATAGATTTAATTACAAACAATACAACTCTTCGAGTACTGCCAGTCTGTGTAAAGTTTGGCTAACAGTAAGTACTTGTAGCCATCTTGATTTAACAGTGTATTTACAAGGGCAATCAGGTACCACACATAAGGAGCCCAAATCCAGTTGGAGATATCTCGTCTGCAAATGGGTATCTATGGTGAGTTTTTTCTGCTGTCTTTAAAAGAAGGACTTGAAGGTTTGCCTGTTTTCTAAGCCAGTTAATTCTCATCCTGAGTAGTGCAGAAGGTGCAAGTTTAGTTTTGCATTTTAGCAGATACGGTTGGTATTTGCTAAGAGGTAAGATGGGACTAGAAGGGACTTAGGTGTAATTAAGCATTAATTACTTCATAATTCAAGGATCTGCATAACTCAAATAGTTTAAATTTGTGCAACATTTTCAGTTCAGCTAGCAAAAATTTTAAATCAGGCCAAAATACATTTTAGTAATTAAAAAAAATGAGGTATTTTACAGCTACTTCCACCACTGCAAGACTGCTTCTTCCCCTGGTCTAGGCTCATACCTCTTCTAAAGTATCATTAATTTTATGCATCACCTGTGGGCATAGCCCGTCATTCCATTTAAAGTCTAGACACAGAACACTTTTATTTCTCGTTTTTGAGTAGCTGACCCCAGATACAATGTCTGACTTTCAGAGGTGAGAAACAGAATTGGGATTCTCTCTGAATAGGCTTGGGGGAGGGCGCAGGGGTAACCTTTGCTCTTGTTCTGCCCCAGATTCTTGGCTTTGCACATGAATGGATACTCTTCTATTGGGGTCTTTCTTTTGGGGGATGAAACAAATTAACTGAAAAAGAATACCAGGGAATTCACTTTGTGCACTATCTCTGCAAAGTTTTTATCTGAGAGTCCATGGAAAAAAGAAATTCAGAAGCTTGAAATGCCTGATGCAAAACTTTCAGAATAGACAGGGCAGCCCAGCGTTCCTTGTGCACTGCTCTACAGTAAAACTACATGCAAATCTCTTACCAGCTACATCGTTTCTTACCAAAGATGTGGTGTAAAATACATCACTGTAATTCTTCTGAAGTCCAACTGTAGTTTTGAAGATAAAAAGTTTTGTGCTTGTTTGTTTAATTGCTGCTCTCTGACTAAGAAGGATGGAGATGAGGTACTTTTTTTAAATTTTTAGTTCAAAACTTTTGATAATTTAATGACATACGATGCGCAGAAAGGATTTTTTTCATCTTGAGAACAGAACTCTGGGTGACAAAATGCCTACGATCTCTATAAAGTATGATTATGACCATTTTTCTCAAAAAAGCCTCATTACTCTATTAAACATTACATACGTCCTAGTAAATGTGCCTGGAAGGACGCATTGCTACCAAGGTGTCTTCTGGCCCTTGCTAACATTTAGGCCTTTAAGCATCTCAGAACTTCTTCCAGTTGTTTAATGTACATGTTTTACGTGAAACACAGGAATGAATCTTGTATGACTCAGTATGAAAAAACTGTAGAAAAAGATGACTATCGCTCCTTTTTGTATTTTCTTTGTCATGAAGCACTTAAGTAAGTAACAAACACTTTGAATCTTACAGTGTTTTCAAGTGAGACAATGGCACTGTGATCAACAATAATGAATGCGGTGCTTTGTCCATTGACAACGAACTACCGTCAGCACTGGGATCAACAATACATCAGGGATATCCTAATTCTGTCTCCCTCTCTCCTCCTATTCGGGTAGAAAGTGAATTCTCCCCTCACCTCTGAGATGCACTAAGAATATTAGTGGTTAAGCGTATGCAATATTAATGGTAAGTGTGTGCAACCTAGTGGTCATCACCTCTTTATTAAGCAACTTTTCACAAATAAGAAACAGTTTACTGTATATTATTGGCAAGGTCACACAGAATTAGTGACTTCAATGCATATTAAAAAATGTAAACTATTTTATTCAGGTATATTTGTATAAATCTAAATATAGATTTGTTTCATAAACCAGTATGCATGTATAAATATAAGACATGCATTTGCTGGTATTCAGAGGGTGGGCAGGGCTACTATTTAAGTTAATTCTTTATAATTTCCATAAAAAAATGCTTTGCTGTTAAAAAAACAAGAAACTGATGTCTTACGATGAGAGTACTGTGTTTAAAACTCGGGTTCCTAGCTTTTCTCATCCTTGTTTTTGAATAAGCATTTTCTGAAACATTTGGAATGTTTGCTAGTAGTGAACTTATAAACACTATAGATTTACAATTAAGATGTTCTTATAGCTGAGAACAGGGAAAGGGCTGTCCTGTTCCTGGTTATCTGGTTTAGAGTCAGCATTTCAGACAGGTGTACAGGCCCTCACAGCAAGTAGTTCTGCTCTGGAGGCTGAATAAAAGTAGTCTAGATTAACCAAATTATTTTTTAAAATACAAGGAAATTTAATTTGGGATAATTAAATGTGTGGTTAGAAGGTGATCTGGATGATTAACAAACACTGCTTTTTACCCTTTGGCAAAAAATAGAAGTAATTTAAAAGAATTCCTCTTCTAAAATACAGTTTATTATACATATACTTATTATCCGTCTTTCTTCCTGTTATTTTATTAAAATAAACATATTTAACTAGCTTTTCATAATAAACTGTAACAGGATCAGAATCTTCCTACAAATATTACAGCTCTATCAGAGCAGGTAATTTGTATTTCCCAACTTCACACTTGGTCATCAGGCACTCATCCCACATCAGGCAGCTTGATGCTTTAAACTCCTGAGCTATAGAGTCACAGACTGGCCAGCTGGAAGCAAAATAGGTTTCCCCTTAGCCTTTGCCAATGTGCTGCACTCAACCAGTTCCCTGAAGAAAAATGACTATATACTTGGCACACAGCAGCTACTAAATTTAAATTCCTCCCGCCCCTATATACTAAGCTTTCTATCTGGTTCAACACTGAACTCCTATGATTTGGCCAGCCTGGATTCAGAAAGGGATCTTAGCCATCAATAAATTTACTGAAAATGGTGCTTTGCTTTCCTTTCCTTCATAGTGCTAAAAGGAAGTTCCAGTGAGATGGAAAAAGTGGCACATTCAGCCAACCTAACGTGCCATCAACAATCAATTTGGCTCTATTATCTGCACCAGTCCACATCCCATCGCACTGCTTCATTTCTCTCATGAATTACTGTCGTCTGTAGCAGTGTGCATCTTTAACCAGTAAATCTGAAGTGAATGCAGATTTTCTAGAAAGGAATGGAAGAGGAAATTAGTGTGAACAGTTACTTCACAAAAACAAATTTTACTTAGGATTCTCAACTGTTCCTGGGACTACGTAAGATTCATCCAACATCATGGGGAAGAATCATTGTATCCCTCTCTTGTGATCATTTAAAATAAGTGCCACTAAAATGGACAAACATTGGCTGTGTGACTCAGTAGATGTTTTTTTCACTCACGTGTTTATGAGTTCTCTGATGTCCATTTATTTTAGAGAAACTTAATTGCAGAATTATCTTTATCTCAATCTAGGTTATGTTGTAAACTAGCCATGTGTGTTGTGAGCCTGATGGATACTGGATAGAAGAATCATAGAATGATAAATAGATAGGAGAACAAATATGAACAACTTTGGCTTAAGAGATCAATACTAAAAGGCAAATATTGTAGAAGCAGAAGCATGATTATCTGATTTTGTAAACAATGAACTCAAGGTAATTTTGTTTGGTTTCAATGAATGTAGGATTGGCTTCTTTATTTTTCTAATCTATTTTTGACACATAGGACTCTGTAACTGTCTCCAGTTTCCATTATTCCTATAAACATTTTCTATGTTGAA
>VZSC01011184.1:191566-215383 GCA_013398225.1 Steatornis caripensis
ATTTTATATGTTGAAGCAAGATGGAATGACCCATTAAGACATTTTATAGACAACTTTAGTATGTATATTAACATTGAGATGAATGTATACTAACTTGACAGAGAAAGAAAATTATTGTCAGATGTTCAGAATCCTCATGCATATCCTTGAAGCTAAATAGAAAATAAAGGGAGATTTTTCCACTGTGTTTTTAGGTCAAGAACACTGGGTTTTTTTCTGTGCAAACATTCATATTCTAATGTCTGCCCTATATTAAGTCAGAGTCAATATTACTCACAATTTTGTAAGTAAAATAATGGTTTAGCAGAAAAGAGTCTTTATCCAAGCCAAACGCTTTTCAGGTTGCACTTCCTAAACTACTGTTTCATGCCCGTCCAATACACCATTCGTGTCTGGGGCCATAAAGACTTCTGAAATTTAGGCTTATCCACCTGTTGTCAAATCTTTGGGCTTCTATCCGCCTGTGATTAGTCTCCTATAATGGTCACAGTATTCATCCCCTTTCTTTGGGTTGAAGAATTTAGGAATAGTGGTGGTGAAGTTGAGAAGGAAGTGGTTTATCCAATTAAAAAAATTCATGCATCTTCCCCTGTAACAATGAGACAAAATACAATCTTCTGTTAAACTGTGTACATCCAGAGTACTTAGCTGACACGTGAGAGACCCAGTTTCCTGACCCTGCTTTAAATAAGTCAATATTGTTTAGAGTAACTGGAACTGATTTAACATAAAACCATGAAGAGATCTATGCTTGACTGGTACATTGGTTTGTTGACCTGGCATTCAATAACACAAATCAAGGTTCTCACCTTTCCTTTGCCCCAAGGTTTTGCACATCCTGTCTAGGAGCCATTATTAATAGATTGGGGGGTTGTTCTTTCTCTTTTTTTTGGCCTTTGTAGAGCTGACAAACCTTTCCATAAAAATAATACAACAAGCTATAGTCTCTGGCCTGGATTTCAGCTTCCATAAAACTGAAAAAAAAAAAGAAGGTCCTTAATGGTTCCACCTGCAACGGAGTATAACTATTACAAGGAAAGAAAGAAAGGCGATGAAATGGCACACCTTACACAGAAAGATTTCCAACCCTTCCATCACTACATTTACAGAAACTTGTCCTAAATTCAGCTTTGTGAAAAGTTGCTCTTTTCCACAGTTTTCTTACTTTTTGTAAAGCTTAAGAGAGGGAGTACAATTTGGATTATGCTCCTATAAATTCATCTGCGAGGACTGAGGAATGTCAGCAATCAGCAAGCAAAGTAAAGAAACGATGCTCCCTTTCAAACTTTTAACTGGTAACAGTTTTTAAAAAATAAATAAAGATCGATAACAGTAATAATTAAATAGCAAATAGAAATGTAGTACCTAGCATGTGCTTGATCTTTAATCCACAGTTTTGCTGGTATACAAAGTGTAATGCAAGCTCCAGACTTTCAACATGTTTAAAAATCTAGTCACTTAGGCTAGAGGCTAAATACAGAGCTAAGTGCCCAGCACCGATTTATAAATGCTGTTTGTTAACATCTTCCAACAAAATGTTATTTGGTTTTGCGATTGCAATTCCTTTTTCCACCTTCCCAGGTTTGTGTGTGGCAGAGTTTGTCTCATACAAAAATGTATTGTTGAGAAAATTACGTCCTTTTCTGAGAGAACTTATGTTCTGAGAACAGAGGACTGGGAGGCCCAGTAAAAGCTATGACCTGGATTCCTATGGCCTGTTAGCACAATCATTATTTAAAATGCTTTCACTGTCAGTGGCTTGGCATCAAGCAGTAGGCTAGTAAGAAGGAAACCGAAACAGAATCTGAGACCACCTAGAAAAGAGGTCCACAACTTTCTTCTGGGAGAATAATTTTTGTAGTATTTTAGCATTTTCTGGCTGGATCTGGCATGCAGGTTCACTCACAACCCTTTCAGACTTCCCCCATAGGGTCCAGATTCCTGTGCCTGTGCAAGTATGTGATTACAGGGTCAGTTGGACCTTGCCTTTTTTCCATGTTGATATAGGAACCCAAGGCACATTTTCTGTGTAATACTAAATATCTTCTGGTATATCAGTTTCATATGCTAATCTTCTGACAAGTGTTCCACTGCAGATGGGAGAGGGACAGCTGAATGATTCACAGAGCTAACTAAAATATCTGCATCTCATTCCCACTCACAACTCCTCTGTTACTTCAGCAGCTCAGGTGTGCACCCATCACAGAGTTTGATAATTGTGCTGATTATTTGCTTCTCTGGAGTCAGCACCAAGCAGCAGATGAGTAGCCTTAAGAATTAACTTCCCAGAAGATACTGGTATGGTGTCTGAATAAAAAATTCTGCAGACTTTGTAGTTGCATTGAGTGCAACTGGTTTTTCCTCCGTAAGGGGACTTACCAGGTCCTCTGGGTTTTCCGTAAGCTGGAAATGGAAGTGGAAGGCATCTACCCTTCTCTGAAAGTATTTATCTCCTTTGTTTTTGGAGCAGCATCCTGATGAGATGAAGGCAGGTTGCCTAGAACGTGAAGGCACCTGAAGACCAAAGAGGATTCCCAGTAGCTGATGGTCTGTTACGACGCTGACACTTTTTCCTCTGGTTAAGATATGACATAATGAGCTGCTGGAAGAGGATGCTCTTCCCGTATGCACTCCAACGTGTTGGGAAAGATCTAGACTTTTTTGGGTTTATATTTCATACCAGGGCTTTTCCTTCTAACATGATTCAGTGTGATTCTGAGAATTTACTTTCACAGATTCACAGCTTAATGGGTTACTCACTTTTTTTTACTGAGAAATAGTATATGCACTGATAATCCTATGTTTGTAAGGAAGGTTTTTGAAAAGTCTAAAAAAGAAAAACATGTCCCAAACTGAAAATTTTTCAGTAGTTTGAATGAAGAACAACTGCAGGCAGTGCTCTGCTCACAAAGCAGCTAAAACTCCACATCTGGTAACCTTCTTGATGGGAAAGGGACCATTTTTGCCCCCTAGCTTCCTCTGGACAATTCTGTAAGACTAAAGAAATGCGTCCCTCAGAACTGACTCAGAAACCAAATGATATTTTTTTTTAATGTATTAGCTTTGAAGGGAAAATCTTCAGAGAAAGCTATGCCACAAAGAAAGTGGCTGGATAGAGGCTCAGAGCCAAAGTTAGGTCTGTTTTGAATTACAACAGGGTTAGCGAACACCCCATTGTGAATACTGCTTGACCTAGAAGGTACTGATTTTGGAAGGAAAAATGGGAGAAGAAAGGAAATAGAAAATGTGAAAGAGAAAGTCAAGAACAAAATATAAGGAAAGAAAACTTACAATGAATACGGAAGAAGACGGAAAGATGGAAAAAGAAATAGACACAAAATCTCTCAATAAAATCTACATTTTAATAGTATGCACCGATGGTGTGAACGTGAAAGAAGCAAAAAAGAAATGTCACTTTTTTCCAAAATAAAACTCTAGAGTTACTCGATGTGCAATACATGGACTGAGATTTTGACATCAGAGCACGTAACGTAACAACTTTTTGAAAAATAATTTTAGGCTAATAAAGGACAGATATGTGCTTCTTACATTGAGTAGTATGTAAAAACAGTAGCATGCTATTTGGACTTCCTTATGTATCACTATGCCAAAATATGGAAACAACTTCCTAAAACTGATCACTTCTCGTATCTTTTAATTATGAAATGTTTTGAAAGGAACAGTGATTATAAATTTTAAAAAATCTATTTTAATACCTAGCTGTCATATAAAGTATTAATAAACTCTTGTGATGATTACTTACTGCTTAAGCTTAGTTGAAACACACTATGAATGAACAAAGAAATTTTGAACAATTTTGCTATTGTCAGTAAATCTATGCAAATATTTCCTTAACCATGCAAAAAGCAGGCATAAACCTTTGAAATAAAACATTTTCAAGGGAAAATATAGCGATCTAATTAATATACTAAAAATATTCCATTTGATCTTATTCAGACTGATTTGTTGCTTACATGCAATTGTGTAGTTTGTTAATAATTTGCTAAACACCCATATCTGATAATGTTCATTCACATAAACCTGATCCCTGCAGTACACATGCATCTTTCTTGGAAAACTGCATACTAATACTACTTCAATATTATTTACTTCTTAAACTGAGTTCTGAACTGCTACCACAAATTAGATGTTTGAAAGTGAAACACATAAACTTCAGTTTGATTATTTCAGTCTCTATATTTTTTTAGGTACTCCTGCTTTTTAAAACTGGCACTGGGTTTGTGTCCCCTTGCAGAATTGCATGCATGTTGACTACCTTCCAGATTGCATTTTTGAATAATAGCAGCTTGAAAACAACCTTGCTAAAATGTTGCACAGATAGCTTTGTTCAATAATCATGGCAATGCTTCTTTGTAAACATTGATGCTGCAGTAATCTAGTGGGATAGTTTCATCCCTGGTGTAGACCCACGGGCAATCCTATCTCTAGTGGAAAAGAACTGCAGCAGGAACTAATTTGGCTGAGTGGAATAACTCTCTCTTGATTTAAGGTGAAGGTTTACATCTAACTCCTGAGAGTCCTATGCAGAGTTAGCTGATTGTTTTAGGGTGTTTCTGGCAAGGTATAGGAGCCTTCTCATTGTAAGTACTATTCCTATCATACATCCTACTGAGACTCTGTCTGTCCTCTCCCAATTTCATTTAGTTTATGTGACTCTTGTCTCTTTACAAAGTGCTGCTTCTTTTGCAGTAATTCATAGTTAATGTAGAGATGTAATATTTCTTAAAATTAGTATCTGTGTTACATTATAAAATCTGAACACTGCTGTAGCTACACTTTTCTTGACGTAGAACAGTCACTGTTTGACTAACTCAGTCAAGACACAGTTGTTATTCTGAGCTTCATTGTTCCTGAACTGTAATGCATAGGTAAGAGCTTTCTTTCTGAGTATAATAATCTCAAATTTAGCAATCCAGAGACTTGAAATGTTTTTTAAATTCATCTTTCTTGTTACTGCCCACGTTAGTCCTAGTTGTAGGAAGAAAGTTGCATTCAAACTTGTGTGTTCTTCCTAGCAGAGTTCTGCTGAGACCCTCACATATGCAGTTATAGTATTTTTATGCCTTTGCCAGTTCTTCAAGATTTCATCTTTCCAAATAATAGACCGTGTGCAATGTTGCCAGAATCCTTTCATATACAAGGGACTTTGATCAGGTTACACTGTTGTTGTCAAGCTTGCGCACAGCCTGTCAAACAATGTATTGACTGCGCAGCCTTAGCCTTCATATGTAGAGCATCAAAACTAAGCTCCTGTTTGCAGTCAGAGGTTGCCCTGTGAAGTTAGAGCCATCTGGGAATTACCTCACAAAGTCTAGTTTAATTTTTAATTTCCAAAACAGGTAGGATCTGAACAGACTGACTAACTTTAAATTCAGCTTAGTTGAGCAGTTTCACCTTTCCATGACAAAATACAAATCTGCTCCCTTTCTGTTAAGCAACTTGCTTCACATTGACCTCAGCCTTTGGATTCTCCTCTTAAATACAACAAATTAATTACCTAGTTTTCCAGTGTTGCAGTTCAGTGTTGCAGGACTATAACCAATATGTTTCTGGATCTAATCAAAATACAACTTTCAATGCAATGACTTTCACAAAACAAAACAGTCTAGTAGTCAAGTAGACACAAGTCCAAAAAGGAATGATACTGAAATAAAACCATGACTGCACATTCAAATAAAAACCTAGACGCATCTGCTTCAACATACATAGCAGCATTGTAAGCTAACACTTACTCTTTGGCAACATGTATTAATATAAATCAATAATTTAACTATAAGAACTTTACAGTCAGTGCAAATAGACATAAAATTGAACGGTTCTGTTAAATAAAAGCAAAAGAAGCACCAAAGATGAACTATTATAAAAGATATTGACTTTAAGCACTGTAATTTGTTTCTCTGGATAATTTAGTGTTCTGGCAAAGATGTCTCTAGATCATAACACCAAGAATAATGGCTTGCCTTGCCACCAATCAAAATTCCTCAGAGTTCTATTAAACAAAATAAAAGCATTTTATAATCCTAAGGAAACTTGAGCAACTGGTTGTCAGGGAAATGATTTATTATGCATAGTAAAGGACTGGTTATTTATCAAGTAAACTGCAACATTAATCTAGTTTAATTTGTATTTTAAGTCTTTCTGCCTGAAGCAGTCTCCAGCAACTCATTTAAATGCAACCTAAATTACAATTAGAATAGGAATACCACCAAAATTACATTTGTCTTGGCTAACTATAATCCAAAAGCTCATTTGGAAGCACCTGCAAGCAGCATTTGTTGCCAAATAGAGAAGGCAAGATTATGTTTCATTTGACACAATAAATTTTCTAAAGTAGACAATTTTAAATGTTTGCAGAACAAAGAACTTCTTGTAACCATGGCTGATTATAATTACGAGTAGTTCAGCACAGCTGAGGTACCCTGGAATGCTCATTGTTTAACCTGGAAACAATCTGAACTAAAACACAGTGTTAGTATTGCCTGATAATATGCGCGAAAAAGAGTTTCACTGGCTTAATCACTAGAATTTCACCTCTGGGAATAAGTAAAAGTACTGTGATCAAAAAGCTGTTATGCTAAAATAGTTTGAGGCAAAATAAATAAATAAATAGGCAAATAAAATAAAAATCCAACAAGAAAAAACCCCCAGTAGCTCAAATCCAGTAAACCAAACCAAAACACTTATAACCTCCCCCCCCCTTTTTTTGTCAGAAAGTACATGGATTGGCTATCTTTTGTGAATAACTTGTGAACGATGAATTGCAGACTTAGAGTAAACAGGCGCAAGGTGGCAATACCTTCCCAGACTGTTTTATATGCCGTCTATTCGAATTTTCCTTTTTTTTTAAAGCTCCAAATACAATATAAGATACAGAAAATTTAGTACTGATGCTCAGAAATACTGAAGAATATCCACAGTTTCAAGACAGACTTATTTTTCCAAGGTTATATGCCTGCAACTAGCCATAGCAGTCTTCATTAGCATCACCTGTTATCTCTCAAAACCACAAAAAAATCTCATGTGTATTTCTGCCAAAATTTTATATTCAGAAACTTTTATGCTAGTCTTTCAAAATCAGAATTCTTTTATCTGCAGCAAAATCCAGACAAATATAACAGTTAATTTTAATGCCACCATCAAAAGTTGAAAAACTACCTGCAGAACAGTTTAGTTAATTCGCTAGGAAATTACGTCAGTAAGTTTGCGACAATCACAATCTTTTGCAGACTTGAGTTTGTGACAGCAGGCGTGGTCTGTGCTTCCTTGTAACCTCGTAACACTACCTGCTAGAAGGTGTTCATGTTGCTAGATTGATTTCCTCACAATAGGAAGTTTGCTGTACCTATGTATTCTGAAAAGGGAGAAGAGTCAGGACTTCTACTCTGTACACACGGTCAGGAAGAACTGTTACTGTAGAATGAGTCATTTTTCCCTCTTTGTGTATGTGCCAGTTTGGATCCCATCAAATCTGAATGGCAAGTAGTGCTCCCTCAGGTTGAGATTTTCTACTGAATCAGTCACAACTGAAAGTATCATTCTCACAGATTTGGCCTCTGATTTAGTGGGTGATTCTTTACCTACCCAAGAATTGTGGCCTGGATGGTGACAGGGTTGTGTAGTGTATATATAGCTCTTAGAAAAAGCTATTCAAGAGTTTATGAACTTGCATATTTAAGGTACAAAGGTATGTACATTGGAATCTACACTGAACCACATGCAAAAAGAAATTTTTTCCATAAGGTGGGACGGCATACTCAAGTGACAGATTTAATACTCAGTGTTAGATTTAAACCCTCTGTACAGATCTGCTCCTTTCTACTGAGGTTTCTCATCACCAAGACAATTTATCCTAAGTAGCAGGAAATGAGAAAGGAAACCTGGGGAACACTGACTAGGGAGGGAAGGATAGATGGCCTCCGCTACCAGCAGTGTAAGGCAGAAACAAATCAAAATACACCCTGAAGCAGATCTACTGTGAGTTGCTCAGTGTAATTCAACTATGTGAAAACGTGTCCTAACACAAAATGTCTACTGATATTATCCAGGACAGGTCAGTATCATGTCTGGTAAACAACTGGATATTCTACTTCCTATCACAGGTAGTGAAACTATTTGTCACAGAACATTCTGGATATTAAAAAAAGTACATGGGCTCAAAAAGTGATTACACAAATGTGTAAGAATCTCAGTTAAGGACTTCGCATTGGTGATCATGAAAAGATTTGGCTCTCTTCCTGGCCCACGCAGCTGAAATGCTACACACAGGCTCATTTTGAAAACTCAGTAACATGCTGGATGCTAAGCACCTGTTAAGCTGTCCTAGTGCCATAGCTTTCCCATAAGGAGAAATCTCACCTAATCTTTTGTGGCTTTTTCACAATTAAGTGTTTTGTAACTGTATATTAATTTATACACTAGCAAATGTACTTGATATGCTTATCTAAAGAAAGTAAATGCATATCGCTCATGATTGGCCTTTGACTGGGACCAGGCACAAAGTGATTATTGTGAAGTGACAGACGGTTCCAGCTAATTGAACCTATCAGTACCTCTCCTCTCAGAAAATTCTTAACTACCCATGCTGACGCTATCCACTAAAAGGTCACAATCAAAGAATGGATGACTGTGCATTAAATCAAATTTTCATCTTACTCAGGCTGGTAGCCCTGAATGTTCACTAAACTTGTCGGCTTTTTTAATGTTAGCTTTGTAGAGTTAAAAACTGACATTAAGCTAAACAAATCCTTATTTCATAGAATGCACATAGGTAGAGTCCCGAAGAGTTAAGTCCAGTTAAACAACTGTCATTTAGACATGCATGGCAAAAAAAAAAAGGATAAATCAACCTACTTTGTCTTTAGATATCCTCCCCAACCTTCTTGACTGTTGATATTACTGATGGAAGATCCTATTTCAGGCTTTTCTCATGAGGAAGATCTGTTCTTTATTACTGCCTTGAACTTCTTGCATTTACTTGCTAGGATTTTTCTAGGCAATACAGCTTCCAGCTAGCTCTGTTTTCAGTCTGAAGCAGTTTCCCTTAAAAACTGATAATGCATTTTAGGCCACAAGAGAAAATGCATTACCTTTTTCTACAGCTTTTCTTTTGCTGTAGTCTGTGACTTCATTGAGCCTAAGGAAAAAGCTCTACATTGAAGTTTTGGGTTCTGAGCATGTCCCAAGCCTAAGCTGAAAGGCTTTCTGGAATGCAATAAGATACTGTGGAGCTGCAAAAGGGTCTCAAGGAATATCTATCTGTGTATATCTTCTCAGGGTCCAACAATTAGCAGGATAGGGATTTCTGAAACAGCTGACTGCCAATTTTCTTTAATAACCATTCATGAATCTAAATTCTATAAACTTGTATTTTTTGAAAGTTTGTACTTAACTTTTACAACACATTTTATAGCAGTGAGTTCCATAACTTAATATAAAGCTTTGTACTAAGTGCTTTCTTTTAAACCTATTCTAATGATTTACTTGGATGAGATCTGATTCTGTGTTATGAAATGTAATGAATATTGCATCTTCTCTAGAGCACTCGTTTATAGACTATCCCATCTCCTCAGTGGTTTCGAGGTTTTTTTTGGGGGTAGTGGTGTGGGTTGTGGTTTTTTTCTTTCTAAAACTAGAGAACCTACTTATTGTTTAACATTTTTTCTTCAACTTACCAGTGTCACCACAGAAGCAGGCATCCAGCGTAAATGAAGTACTTCAGCTTTGTAATATTAGTAATAAGGTGAAAGGATAGCAGAAGACAAAGTGTTTAAAAACAACTGAAGGAAAAAAAATCTAACAAGACAATGCTAGAAAGCAAAGCCAAGAAAATTAGCTATTTGAATAATTAATTAAAAATACTGTAAGGTAAATGTCTATAGATTAGTCAGACATTAGAACTAGATTTTGAATAACGGAGGTCAATTGAGCAAGCAGTATCAAAAAAAAGAAGAGTCAATGTTCATGTACAACAGCACACACTGGGATCTATAGTCAAGCCTAATCACCAATTGGGTGGGTAAATTAAACAGCATTCACTTGAAAACACACAAGACATGATGATTATTTTGCTTAACATTTAGTAGGGCTAAAAAAGGCAACTGTGATAGAACTTATATTGGATTTGTCCCCTCTTCTTCCCCAATGTGTCCTTACATCATCTTGTAAAGTTGTCATGTGAAATACTCTGTTGAGCCCTGTTCAGGACTTTCATAGTAATTTTTAGTAGCTGCAATACCTAACTGCAAAAAATGGCCTGATTTCAGTCATTGCATTTAGTTTCTTTATCTAGGATGCTGAGGACAACTTCCTCAT
Organism: Steatornis caripensis; assembly: GCA_013398225.1. NCBI lineage: Eukaryota > Metazoa > Chordata > Aves > Caprimulgiformes > Steatornithidae > Steatornis > Steatornis caripensis. The sequence continues at coordinate 201,899 of VZSC01011184.1, forward strand.
ACAGGTGATGGAGAGCCTGACCAGATGAGAGGCACTGCTGGACCTGTTGCTCACTAATGCAGGAGAACTTTTAGAGAGGTCAAGAGTGGAGGTAGCCTGGGCTGCAGTGATCATGCACTGGTGGAATTTTCAATCGTGAGGGGTACAAGATGGGGAAAAAGTAGAGTCAGGATCCTAAATCTCAGAAAAGCAAACTTTCAGGTCTTTAGGGAACTAGTGTGTGGGAGCTCTTGGGGAAGCAGCCTTCAGAGGCAAAGGAGCAAACAAGAGCTGGGAGATATTTAAAGACATTTTTCTTAGCGCACAAGAGCTCTCAATTCTGATGTGCAAGAAGTTGGGCAGGGGAGGCAGGAGGCCGGCTTGGCTAAGTTGAGACCTCTTAGCCAAACTAAAACACAAACCAAAACGCATAGACAGTGGAGGGAGGGATACACATCTAGGGCAGACTACAGGGATATGGTCCAGGAGTGCAGGGAGGGGATCGGGAAAGCCAAGGCACAGCTGGAGATGAACGTGGCTAGGGACGTGAAAAAAAAAAAAGCAAGAAAGGTTTCTTCAGGTACACAGAACAACAAAGGATGGTTAAAGAAACTGTATTCCTCTGATGAGCAAAACAGGAAACCTGGTTACCTGGAACATGGAGAAGGCTGAAGTACTCAAATTTTTTGCCTCAGTCTTCACTGGCAAGGGCTCTAGCCACACCACCCAAGTCACAGAAGGCAAAGACAGGGCCTGGGAGAACAAAGATCCACCCACTGTAGGGGAAGATCAGGTTCAAGACCATATAAGAAACCTGAAGGTGCACAAGTCCATGGGACCTGATGGGATGCATCTGCAGGTCCTGAGGGAACTGGCAGATGAAATTGCTAAGCCACTATCCATCATTTTCAAGAAGTCATGGCAGTCAGGTGAAATTCCGATTGACTAGAAAAGGGGAAACACAATCCCCATTTTTAGAAAGGGAAGACCCAGGCAACTGCAGGCCAGTGAGCCTCACCTCTGTGCCTGGCGAGACCATGGAGCAGATCCTTCTGGAAGCTATGCTAAGGCACATGGAAAATAAGGAGGTGACTGGTGACAGCCATCATGGCTCCACTAAAGGCAAATTGTGCTTGACAAATTTGGTGACCACCTACAGTGGAGTTAAAAATGTGGTGGGTAAGGAACAAGAGGTGTTTCTCAGGGGTCAGTATTGGGCTCGGTGTTGTTTAACATCTTTGTCAGTGACATTGACAGTGGGATTTGGGGCACCCTCAGCAAGTTTGCCAATGACACCAAGCTGAGTAGTGCTCTTGATACTCTAAAAAGAAGGAATGCTGTCCAGAGGGACACTGATGGGCTTGAGAGGTGGGCCCGTGCAAACCTCATGAAGTTCGGCAAAGCCAAGTGCAAGGTTAGGGCAACCCCAAACATGGATACAGGTTGGGTGATGAGACCAGCCCTGCAGAGAAGGATTGTGTCCAGTTCTGGGCTCCCCAGTACAAGAGAGACAGGGAACTACTGGAGAGAGNGTTGGTTGATCAGAAGCTCAACATGAGCTGGCAATGCACAATCACAGACCAAAAGGCCACCTGTATCCTGGGCTGCATCACAAGAAGCACGGCCAGCAGGTCGAGGGAGGTGATTCTGCCCTCTGCCTGGAGTCCCGCATTCGGCTCCGGAGTCCTCAACATAAGGAAGAAGGCGGCAAGACCATCTCTCCTCTGAGGACAGGCTGAGAGAGTTGGTGTTGTTCAGCCTCCAGAAGGCTCCAGGAAGACCTTATAGCAGCCTTCCAGTACATGAAGGGGGCCTACAGCAAAGACAGGGAGGGACTCTTTATGAGGATGCATAGGGGTAGAACAAGGGATAACAGTTTTAAACAGAGAGTGCAGATTTAGATTAGGTATGAAGAAGAAATTCTTCATGATGAGGGTGGTGAGAAACTGGAAGAGGTTGCCCAGACAAGTTCTGGACACCTGCTTCTTGGAAGTGTTCAAGACCAGGTTAGATGAGGCTTTGAGCAACCTGGTCTAGTGGAAGATGTCCCTGCCCGTGGTGGGGAGGTTGGAACTTCCAACCCTTCTAACCCAAACCATTCTATGATTCTATACAACCCTTTATGTTTTTGTGAACTGAGAAAACATTAAAATTCCTATGTCAATAAACTGAAATCTTGCTAATAAAAGGCATATTTTATTTCTCAAGGTTATAGTCACTATAGATATGCAAGAGCAGAATTTCCAGCTTCAATTATGGGGTTAATTTCAGACTATTTGTGTGAAATTGAGCAAGTTATAATTTGTGCACCCATGGACTACAATAACCAGGGCAGCTTAGGATCACACAGAATACCAGCATTTATTCAGGAGGTAACTGTCAATTGACATAACTTAGAGACTAGCAATCAACAGAACAGAAGTTTGTTATAAGCCTTTATAAACTAGATCTGAAAAAGTGAAGACAGATACTGTTAGGCAATATAGCATAACACAATATGAGCTATTTAGGTAGCATGCAATTGTAGAGTTGCAAACTCCGTATCAGCAGCCCTTTGCCCAGAAAGATATGTCAGCTTTCATAAGTGTTTATCTTAAAGCAAATAAATTTGTTTTCCAGGCTCTGGAAAAAACCCAAACACATTCTTGAGATGATACTTCACTGTTAGTTCCAAATGGAACTAAGGCGGCCATGTACAGGAGGAGCTGTCTTTTTTCCTGTTTCACACTCTCACCAAATATACACATCATTAAGTAAAGCAATAATCACATCATCCAACAACAAGAGGTTGCTGATATGAAAAAAGCTTATCATAAAAGGTAAGTATAATAAAATATAAGTAAGAGTACTGCTGCTTTGTTTTCTTTAAAAGTAAACATGTGGGTCACACTACATGTGAAATGCTTCTAGGCGTATTCTGTTCGGATCTTCTGGATGTCTCAGGGCAATTCCATATCGCAGCAGCAGCTCAATATATGGTGGCCAAAACGAGTCATTGATCGTTACATAGGGTTTATGAGGTGTGCTCATTAATTTGTTTATAAGAATCTGGAAAACCAAAAGGATAAGATTTAGGAAATGAACAAAACGCCTAGATTTTTTATCTCTAATCAAATTTAGACAAATGATTATAATGAGACACTTATTTAGGCAATAAGAAATGTAAGACTACAGGGGAAATGCAAAACCCGTTCAAGATAGAGGTAAAACTAAAAACTTCCAATTAAATTCATTACATCTTTTTTTAATGTAAAAATTAGAACCAGAATTCTCCTTTTATCCAGACTGTTTTTCACCATCTGTCAAAAATTCTTAGTAGATTTTAGACAGTGTAACTTTAAATGCCTAAAAAAATCTGAACACAGAGGTGGTAGATCCTTATATAATTAATCTTTAAATCAGTATCTGTTAATTTAAAAGCATTAAATAGGAGGGAAAGCTAGATTTTGAGGAATAATTTGCCTCAAAACTACACTTTTGTTATTTAAGAAAACACGTGGAGATTGAGGAGACATGGTCAGAAACACATGCACTGATTGTAATTCTGTGAATTAATTACATTTTTACAACAACATATTTTAAATCTGTAATTATAATACAAAGATGACTTTTATCTCTAAGAAACTATTATTTGTATCTAAGAAAACACTTGAAATTTAACAGGCACTTGAAGATAGAACCAAGTTGCTCAACCAAAAAACTCCCCATAAAACAAAGATAAGGGACTTTGACACTTTATGCCAAGACAGTTAAAATTAAAAATAAATCTGAACTTTTGGAAGTAGTACGTTCTTCCAAATGGAAATCAGACATTACCTGGATGTGTTCACATTTTGAGGAGATCGACAATGTCAGAAAAATATGAAGGGCAATTTTAAAGCATTAGAAGAGCTTTAAAATTCCATATTGAATGTGGCTATTTTAAATTCTGGTATGCTTTCAAGCTCTGCCTGATTTGGCATTAATCAGCATGCTGAGACGCTTGAAGCATGTACAATGATTTTGATGATTTAAGCCCAAAGTCTGGGCTTTAAACTAAAGTACAACAATGTCATAGTGACCAGATCATAGCATCTTAATACAAGAAAGTTGTTAATCATCAAGTTTTCACTCAGGAAAAAAAACCTTTTTCCCTGAAGGGAAGTCTTACAGATAAATGCTTACAACTGCCTGAACAGTGAGGATGGAAGAGGAAATTTCATTTCAAATATTACATTTAAGACAAGAAGGAACACTGCTAGTGATTTTTTAATGCTCCTTCAAAATTATGCTCTCAAATTCAGAAACTGCACTGTGATTAAAAATACACACTAAGCAATGCTAGCATGCTTATAAAATCAATTAGAAGTGCATTAATCAGATTCATTCATTTCCTCATATGAGGAGATAATCCAGTTAATACATGAGACTACATTTTAATTACTCCTTCTGTAACTGTTACTGTATTATAGTTCAGAAACACTTTTATTGAAACAGTACAAAATATCGCATGAATTGGAACAATTGGTATTTTTCATTAAGCACAGCATTTGTCTCTCCTAATATAAGGTGGTAAGGCTCATAAAACTTCTTTAAAATAATCATTATAAAATTAAGAATTAACAGATAACTAAATCTTCAGATTAAGTAGAGAATGGTTATCTAAAATTTTGCCTCATCTCTGGTAAAAAATAGGGGTGTTTGATAGGAATTAAAATAGAGATCTGACATATTCTTAAACATTTTACTTTTCAATTCATGACCATAACTGTATGTCATACACTGTTACTTATCTTATGAATATTTTATGATCAGATCTGAGTATTGGAAAATCCACCAAATCCTACATAGCAAAACCATCTTACCTTTAAAATGTCATTCAGCGTTATCAGTTCTACAGTTGGCTCTTCAGAAGACTTCTGCAAAGATAACCACCCCCCCAGCCAAATTAACAGAAACCAAAACAGGAAAAATGTTAATTAACAAAGAAAAAAAAAACACACAATAATTTGATTGCATAACACACAGATGAAGACTTCTACTTAGATTTAGTCATGACAAAAATACAAGGTAGTATTTAAATAATTCATCTACCAATTCAATATAACACACTTTAAATGTAATAATTTTTGAATTAATTATTAAAAAATACTAATCTTAGGTGATCATAGTATATGTACCTGGGTTTACATTTAAATAAAATAAAGTACATCATATTTATAAATGTAGTACAGTGCAAAACGTTCTACTAATATGATCTGTTAAGAAAAAATAATTTTTTTCTTGAATTGTAGAAAAATGTTTATAATGTAAATCTGACATGGCTCAACACTTGAGTTTGTAACACATTAATATTTTTTTCATGATTTGCCAATCAATATTTGATTACTTTTACTCTGACTTCAATTAAAAAAACTGGCCAAGCTTAAGAATTAGAATCATTAAAAATTTGGGGAAAAAAAGTCCTTGATAAAATATAACTTGTACAGCAATTCATTAGAATATTACTTGTTTGCATTTTTAACAAGGAAATAAAAGCATTTGCCTAGAAAGTGATATAGATTCCTTAGGTGGCAAGGCCAACAAAACTGCTTGTGCTCTTCCATGGTGAACCCAATTCTTTTATTTTTAAGTTTTATCCTTTTTCCCCTTCCACTTCACATTCAACAAAATAAAGCAAATAATACAGCACTGGTGGCTGCTTACTCAGCACTGCTGTTGAATATGTCACCTTAAGTCCTAAGATATTAACAGACATGCAGCACCTTATACAAACTCCGCTTCTGGAACAGGAGAAGAATACAAGCAATAAGGAAGAATTTGTGAAAGGCAAGTTCTGGCTCCATTTTTCCAGTCACAGTTCTTAATATACTCACCTTCAGAAAGCCACAACGGGGACATTCTGCCTGTTCTGTGGAAATCTTGCAAACCACAGAGCTAGGAGCTCAATAATGCCTATCTTCGTGCCTTTATTTTCATACTAGGCTGAGGAAATATAATCTATACCAAGAAGCTGCTAAAGCTTCCTTGGAGCAATCACAAAGATGCTTCATAGCCTCGGCTGTTGTACATCCCTGGCCAAAAATATACTTTGTAACTTAGGTAGTGGGTTCAATATTCGAAGTCGAAATTAGGTTATGATTTCAGTAATTACTAAAACCAATAAGCAAAGAATAAAATCCTAAGGATATTAAAGCAAAGATGTTTGCACTCTCACAGAACTAGCAAACTTATTTTGCTAGGTTTATAACATACATTGTTTAAACTGTTTTGTAAAATTATATTACTTAGATAATTTAAGCGTCACCAATATAATAAGTACCTCTAATTAATTAAAGCTTATAAAGTCACTTCTAAGCAGGATACTTAGTAATTTATTAAACATGAAAGACACCTTCTCCCCACCATGAGACAGGTTGGCATAAAGGATATTCCTCAACATTTGACTCTTTGTATTTCTTATCTTGAAAAAAGTGTGGATTTTTAATCCGAGACTCATAATGCAAGATAATTCTTAACTCAGTCACTACCTATGCTAAAGGTGTTGGGCCATGGCAACAGAAGCTAACCTGGGCTGCTCTGATTCAGTCTTCCCTCCCACTCCCAATCCCAGACACAGGCATGTGGTGAAAGGAGGGTGGAACCAGAACAGCAAGGCTTGGAGCAGTTCACACTGCTCTGGAGTCATGCCCTACAGATGCCAGCCCTGCATATTTGCCCTCACGCAGAAATACTGAGAACACAAGAAGCTTCCATGAAGTGAAGCAAAATTACCAATGGACAAGAGTTGAGAGTTTGGTTCTACCAGAGTGTTGACCCAAGCTGATAATAGATATGAATAATGTGTTTCCCCAAATCAATGTAGCAGCAAACTTCATTGCTAATGCTGTCCATTTGTATTTCTGACACAGTCAAGAAAATACAGGTGAAAATGGCTGTCTCTCTTGCCTTGACATCTGATCACTTAGATGCAGATTACAGGGGACCTGCAGTTGAGCCATTGAGATCCAACTGCGTAAAAAGATATAGAAGAAGCTATGAATTCACAAGGACTGAAAAGAAAGAAAAAGACTTGTCAGAAAGTAAATTGCATTTAAGAGTTCAGGAAATGCATGAATAAAATGAAATAAAACAGCAACAAACAAAAACCAAGACAAGACCTTGATTGGAAATTTGTCAAAATAAATTTTACATTTAAGTAAAATTTAAAAAAGGTAGAAGGTGAGCTTCTGTGAGCAGAGGAAGGGTTGATTAATCCCAAACACCTTGGGTGATTATTTTTTTCTTTAGATTTTGATAAGTAAAATTGCGTGGAAGAGAGATGAAGGCAGAGTAGCTAATAATTTCTGACAGTCAATATAACACAGGCTGAGAAAATTCAAGCAGTTGATTTTGCTCTAGGGTGGAAAATTTTACATAAAATCTTCCTCAGAATTCTGAAACATACACATGAATTTACTGTTTCTTATGTCTAAAAGGCAGCTGATATGACCACAAGCAACTCCATCCAGCTTTGACATTGGCACTACTTTGATCATGGTATTGGAATGGAGCATCTCCAGAGGTCGCTTCCAGCCTATATTTTTCTATGACATCACATAAATGGGAGCAAATAAATTGGTGTATCTCATTATAGAAAATATATTTTAAAGGAAATAATAATGATATATATAGGGAAAATGGACAATTGCTTAAAATGCATCTGGAAAAGTCATTAGTGTTTGAAGAGGCATGTCGTAGAACAATTGTAAGATGAGTAAGAACCAGCAAAGAGTGACATGACATATCAGGCTGAAATCAGGAAAAGCATGATTGAAAGATGACTGTTAATTAAATCCCTGAAGCTTTAATTTGTTAATGCTGGAAAAAAAGTAATAGCAGGAAACTGGAAGGCACTGGTATGCAGAAGAATGAATATAATAGAGTAACATATTTGAAGATGGTCAAATAAGGCTGAAAATGGACATCATACCTTGAAAGCTCCATTTCGTATTTTTACATGCAAAATATGTACTTCTGTGCAAAAAAAATCTTTTAAAATTTGGTTTTAATTAACAGCTCAGGGTTCATCAGTTGTAAATAACAGGAAGAAAAAGACAAGGGTGTAATCAGTTGCTTTTGTGATGACTGTAAGCTAGTAGTTTTGTTTATAATACTGGTTTTTACCACGTTCCAAAAATAGAAAATGGGTGTTACTAGGATAAGTGAAGGAATTGAAAACAAAAAAAAATCTTAGATGAGAAGAACAAGAAAGCTTTGCTAGTTCAATCAGCAAAACAAAGAAAGAGGGTATAAGATTACTGTGTATAAATATATCATGAGGAATAAACACAAGAAAGAAAATGAGCTATTCTAAGGACAATACTGGCGTAAGAACACATGAATCTGTGTTAGACGTTAATAAATTTAGACTAGAAGTTAGGAGACAGTTTGTAACCATATTAGAACAAAGCCTAATAGAAACAGTAGTAACAAAAATAATTATTTTTTAAGTGGAGCTCAACGATAACATTAAAAAAATTATATTATGTGGTTGTCTGAAGTAACAGGGAACTGGACTAAAGAAATCCTTTCTATGTCAGTATTCTTAAGTGTGTCCGAAATCAAAGTCAACCCCACCCTGTTTGTAACTTTTTTGTAACTATTCTTTCAAACAGTAACGATAAAAGGTTTATTTTTGCTGCAGACTTTAAATTTATGATGCAAAATACTCCCTGACTGCCTATTTTCCCTAAAGTTTTAAGATAATTTTTGGCCCATTTTGCCTGAACAGAAACTGATGGTTAACATTCCAAACTACACTGTAATTATAAACACTTGCCCTTATTATTGTTCCAAAAACATTGTTAGACAATTAAAATTTGCTTTGCCAAGGAAAATATGAATCCACTTGCCTAGTCTAGTAAAAAAGAAAATGGAACAATTTGGAGTGAACCTCTCACTATTTCCAAATTTGGCACAGCTTGCAGTTCAGTTAGAAATACAAAATATTGCTATGCATCTCATTGGGTAAATGTTATACGCATTAAAAAAGACAATATGCAGCTGGGAATAACCTCAAATAATACAAAACAATCTGAAAAATATCAATTAAACCTAAAGGATCAGCTGTAAGAACTATACTTATTTCAAAATATAACTGCAGACTATGCTAGTGAATTTAAAAAGATACTTATCTAATTTAATAGAAATTGAACATTCGAAATTTAATGCTTATTAAGAAAATCTTACCTTCTTTATAGCACTTTCACAATTCTCTGGAAGGGGAAAATGTTCTTCTAGGAATTTACCCAGAGCATTCAAGAGTTCTTCCTTATACATCTTTAGTTTCAATATTCCATGTTGCAGTTCATAGAATGCTGCACTACTAGTAAAAACACAGCAATAGAATATGAAATTTAATAAAATAATTCAAATGTTCTTCTTCAGTTAAAAATCACTTATTTTATGTTGTTCTAAGTCAACATCTTGAATCACAGGATATAAGCAGATAGTAGCAATATTTTCTAAGTTTCAAATATGGATTACTGAGTTATTTCATCTATTTAACAAAACGAGTATGTTTTAAGAGTTTGTTTGCTTATTTGCTCCTGTTGATGTTTAAATTGTTCAATATAAAAGTTCAACACTGTACAGAAATACCTTTCTTTGGGAAGTTGTTCAGCTTTGGTTTTTGCCTCTTGTTCCATTCTGTTAAGAACAGCTACTACCTGCTCCTGTTCCTCATACCACTGCTGTTCTCTTTGAAACATGAAAAGTAGGAAATGGCACAACATAAACATAGTTCTCCCAGGCAGTCAAAAAAAATTAAGTGTGGTAAAAAAAGCTTACAGCATTCCTAAGTCCAAATAATTGTATTACCTTTTCAGCTCTTCTTCCAGTTTTTCATTCTTTGACTGAACTACTGACAGCACCATTTCAAGATCACTCTTTACTTTCTGCAACTGTAAAAAAGTAAAAATAAACCTACAGTTTGCAGATACCCCAGTCTGTAGTATTTGTTCTATGTAAGGTTGCACCTGTAAATCCGGTAGAGGGCCAAAACTATCTGCAATTTCTTAAGAAATATGGCTATAGAGTGACACACTATTTTTAAATCCAGTTGGAGCTATTTAAAGCGTCACTGTTACCAGCTGCTCATTAGTGTCTTATTGAAACTCTGTATACCAACATAGTTGATTTTACCTGAAGCAGATTATGGAGCACACACATGAACTGCTCACCTGATGAACGACCGAGGAGAAAACATCTACATTACCAGGGCTGCATTGCATAAATCATTGCAGCTGTTGGCAAGAATGAATCTGTGCTAATTGTACCAACATAAAATGTATAGCACTCAGAAAACAAAGGTGCTACAAAGACTAATTACATCCATGAATTAAATGGTCCTCAGTGATACGGATGTATCTGGGAGAGGAAAGAGGGAGAAACAGAACTACTGCAGCGAGAAGTTATAGGAGCTGCTGAAGATAGGAACAGTGGACTCTGTGGACTGGGTTTTTCATTAGTGGATTATGTTCTACAAAGTAGTATTTCTAATAGTTTATTGTTTTTGAACATAAACCTAAGAATTGGGGTATATTTTGTCTCCTTCCATACAAACTATGAGAACTTTTATATTTAGCTCAAAGAAATAAAAATTCTGAAAATATTCTACAGAAGCAAATGTGCTCTATATGCAACATCTGAAAAAAAATGAAATCCTCAATAAAATAGGCCACAAAATCTGGTATCAGATGAAACATGTCATAGCAATACAGTCAAATGAAAGTGTGTAAGCATACAACTTGTTAATAGTGACTCTTGAGAGTGGTTGTGTTCCCTGTTGTGAGTGATACTAGAGGGAGGAAAGCTGCTAGGAAGAAGAAAACCTAAAAGTGTTTTGGGTTTTTATAAGCCATAGCCACAGGAATATTCTTAGGTCATGTTGCATACCAATGTCCAATCACTATACTATAATGCTACCCTTAAGACACCCTTGATTTGTTCTTTCTTCCAAGGCTGGAAGAACTCAACAAAATATTTGCAGATTATTGCCACAGAACTCTGGATCTAAGAATACTGGCTCTTCTGGGTAACACATAATGTTACATTATTTAACATCAAGTATGAAATGCAATATATAAAAACTTTTTGTTTAAAAGATCATTCATTACAACTAGGAAATTTTAGTAGTTACAATACAGAGTAAGAAAAACATTACATCAACAACGCCTGAACAAACATACACAGTATCTTAGCATTAGTCCACCACAGAAGTAGTCATAGGAAAATGTAGCAATTGTATATACTTTTCCCCTTTCTTTAAACGAAATTTTATTATCTCTTAACAAACAAAAAGACTTACCTCTTCTTTTCCTAATGTTAACAGTACATCTGGATTGGTAGAAATTACTGAAAAATAAAATGAATCGGGGTTTTTGCATCAGATGATATAGACTTGTTTATATTGAAAAGCAGCCTAGCTAGAGAGAAGCTTGTGTAGCCTCTAAAAAACTAGCTTGGTTGTCAGCAGCAGTTTAACAACGTTTTGTGGTGTCCTGCTGGGCCAAACTACTGTCACTTTTCAGTGAGTCAAATTAGACTAAAAAAAGTGTGGTGTCAATGCTTCTGCATTATTTTTTATATCTGAACTAGCTCAGGTACGTAATGTTGAATTGTGAAGTACAGTCATACTTCAAGAGAAGCAAGCCTGATTTTTTCAGTGTAAGGGATTCCATCAACATTACCAATGTGGGCAATCAAATTCCTATTCCTTGTTGAACCGCCTTCCAAATACTTGATCAGGATTGCAAAACACATCAGATGTGAAGAACATAAAAAGCGCGTCACCATCCTTACTGTTCATAAAAACAGCTACAGGTAGGGAGAAGAAAGGCTCAGAAAGGCCAATACCCTAACTTCAATCCCAAGCAACAGCAGTTGCAACCCATACAACCCTCCCTGCCCCCATATCCCCTACCACAATTATTGTGAGCCCTCACTACCTGGAATTATCAATTTCTGCTATTGGTTTCTAACACTTCCTCATTTTTAGATACCTGAGTAGTGCTTTCCATTCGATACTCATATTGTGCGAATATCAGAATAGAAGGCCACAATTTCCTAGGAAAGAAATCACTAGCCCTAAGTTAATGAAGGAAAAGTGCAGATCTAAGACACTGGGACAACACATTTATGGCAGCTGCTACTGTAAAGAACACAGGTTGCTCTATCTACTATCAGTTAAAGCTTTGTCAGCTATGATTCACTACACTTGCAAAAACCAAATGTCAAACAGTATTGCCTAGTGATACATGGTACAATTACAAAGCAAAACACTATCAGATGCTAGGAATGTAAAAGAAACTATACGTTTATATAGAAACTCCTATTAAAATAAGGTTAATTTGGCAGAATACTGATATTTTGCAAAGAAAAATAGAAATTATGCAAAGACCACAACTGGTTTTTATAGTTTAAAATACGGTTGCTTCCACTTCCTTATTTTGCAAAGGTAAAAGTTAAATTCTATTTTTATGAGCCAAATGCTTGTTAAAAAGTTTTAATTGAGCTGATTTAGCAGCTCTAGAGCTACATAACTAGTACTGGAAATTGAGAAAGAACAAGAGACTAAAGTAAAAGCTTTGCAAAAATAAAATTTGCATGTGGATTCAAGTCTATTCACCAATATTGTGCCCAAAGAAATGTAGAACTGCCAAGTTATAACCTCTGAAAATAAGGTTTAAAAGGGAAATGCTGACAGGCCCTCATTTACAAGAGCTGAACTGGCCATTACTAAAAGCATAAACCAAAGTCACAAGACAGCCTGACATTGATGGTCTATTAGTAAATTGTATGAAATCAGTATTTCTGCTATTCCTATTTAAATAAATTCAGACAATGTTTTCAATTAAGTAATTCCTCCTTCAAAACAAACTGTAGGCAGAAAGGAGCCAAGATGGACAGAGAAGATGTAAGCACAGTGGACTCTTCATTTTCATACAAGCACTATATTCAAATTCTCAGCAGCAACTTCGTCTCCCTCAGAAAGGCAGCCAAGAATGCAATGCTTCGGCTACAAAATATTATCTGCATTATAATATGCATAGATCATTTCTCTACTACAAAACTAAGATTTCTAATAACAACTTTTATCACCTGAGATCAAGTGAGAATGGTTGAGCAAAGTAAGTCAGAAGCCAATAAAAATAGGTCAAGCCCCAAGAATGTTTAAGCAAACAGCTTAAAGTTTAAAATAATTACATATTTTAACAAGGAAACCAAAAATCTTCAGGTATTTTACCCAGATAAAAACTGTAAGTGCTTTCAATTCATTTGCTTTAAGCCAGCAGGTTATTCATGAGACGCAGATAAGAACCAGTATTTCCCCAAATTCATTCAATGTCATACTTTTGGTCTACATACTCTAAGAAGTATTTGAGGCTGACCATTCTTAGAGACAGGCTTACAAAGCACATGAACTATGAATTTATTCTAATAGAGCAATAATATCTATTTATAAGAAATATGCCCCCCCCCCCC
>VZSC01011184.1:237976-261333 GCA_013398225.1 Steatornis caripensis
CAGACTCTTCTCAGTGGTGCCCAGCAACAGGGCAAGGGGCAGTGGGCACAAACTGGAACACAGGCAGTTCCACCTGAACATGAGGAGGAACTTTTTTACTGTGAGGGTGACAGAGCACTGGAACAGGCTGCCCAAAGATGTTGTGGAGTCTCCTTCTCTGGAGATATTCAAAACTTGCCTGGATGCATTCCTGTGCAACCTGCTCTAGGCTAACCTGCTTTAGCAGGGGGATTGGACTAGATGATCTCTAGAGGTCCCTTCCAACCCCTACCATTCTATGATTCCATGATTCTATGATCATCCAGTACCAACCCCCGGCCATGGATGGGGACACCTTCCACTAGACCAGGTTGCTCAAATCCCTATCCAGCCTGGCCTTGAACACTTGCGGGGAGGGTACATCTACAAATTCTCTGGGCAACCTCTTCCAGTGGCTCACCACCCTCATCGTGAAAAATTTCTTCCTAATATCTAATCTAGATCTATCCTCTTTCAGTTTAAAACCATGACCTCTCATCGTATCACCACACGCCCTTGTAAAAAGTCCGTCTCCGGCTCTCCTGTAGGCTTCTTCAGGTACTGGAAGGTTACTGGAAGGTCTCCCTGGAGCCTTCTGTACTCCAGACTGAACAACCCAAACTCTCTCAGCCTCTCTCATAGGAGAGGTGCTCCAGCCCCTGATCATCTTCATGGCCCTCCTCTGGTCTTGGTCCAACAGCTCCTTCTTATGTTGGGGACCTCAGAGCTGAACACAGTATTCCAGGTGGGATCTCACAAGAGCAGAGTAGAGGGTCAGAATCACCTCCCTCAATCTGCTGGCCATGCTTCTTGTGATGCAGCCCAGAATATGGTTGGCCTTCTGGGCTGTGAGCATGCACAGTATCCTCAGTATTTCATTGACCAGGAAAAAATATATTCTGGAAAAAAGTCCCTCTCCAGCTCTTGCAGGCCCCCTTCAGGTAGTGGAAGGCTGTTACAAGGTCTCGCCGGTGCCTTTGCTTCTCTGAGCTGAACAATCCCAAATCTCTCAGCCTGTCCTCATAGGCTCCAGCCCCCTGATCCTCTTCTCGACCCTCCCCTGGACTCACTCCAACAGGTTCATGTCCTTCTTACATTGGGGGCCCAGAGCTGAACACCGTACTCCAGGTGGGGTCTCACCAGAGCGGAGTAGAGGGTCAGAATCACCTCCCTCGACCAGTGCTGGCCATGCTTCTTGTGATGCAGCCCAAGATATGGCTGGCCTTCTGGGCTGTGAGCGTGCATTGCCAGCTCACGTTGAGCTTCTCATCAACCAACACCCCCAAGTCCTTCTCCTCAGGACTGCTCTCAGTTCGTTCTCCACCCAGCCTGTATCTGCGCTAGGGATTGCCCGGACCCACATGCAGGACCTTGCACTTGGCCTTGTTGAACTTCATGAGATTTGCGCGTGCCCACCTCTCAAGCCTGTCACGGTCTCTCTGGATGGCTTCCCTTCCCTCCAGCGTGTCAACTGTACCACACAGCTTCGTGTCATCAGCAAACATGCTGTGGGTGCACTCAATCCTACTGTCCTTGTCGCTGACAAAGATATTAAACAGTGCCAATCCCAATACCAGCCTCGGAGGAACACCACTCATAACTGGTCTCTGCTTAGACATCGAACTGCAACTGAGTGCCAAAGCCAATTCCTTATCCAACGAGTGTTCCACCCGTCAAGTCCATGTCTCTCCAATTTAGAGACAAAGATGTCGTGTGGGACAGCACCAAGTGCTTTGCACAGGTCCAAGTAGATGACATCAGCTGCTCTTCCTGTGTCCACCAACACTGTAACCCCATTGCAGAAGGCCACCAAATTTGTCAGGCACAATTTGACTGTCACCAGTTGCTTCCGTATTTTCCATGTGCCTTAGCATAGTTTCCAGGAGGATCTGCTCCATGATCTTGCCAGGGACAGAGGTGAGGCTCACTGGCCTGCAGTTGCCTGGGTCTTCCCTTTTTCCCTTTTTAAACATGGGGCTTCTCTTTCCCATTTTCCAGTCAATGGGAACTTCACCCGACTGCCACTTCTTGAAAATGATGGGTAGTGGCTTAGCAACTTCATTCGACAGTTCCCTCAGGACCTGCGGATGCATCCCATCAGGTCCCATGGACTTGTGCACCTTCAGGTTCCTCAGAGGGGCTCAGATCTGGTCTTTCCTACAGTGGGGGGATCTTTGTTCTCCCAGCCCCTGTCTTTGCCTCCTGTGACTTGGGCAGTGTGGCTAGAGCACTTGCCAGTGAAGGCTGAGGCAAAAAATGTATTGAGTTCCTCAGCCTTCTCCATATCCCAGGTAACCAGGCCTCCCTTTTCCTTCTGGAGAGGGTGCATGTTTTCCCTAATCTTCCTTTTGTCACTGGTCTACCGATAGAATCTTTTCTTGTTGCCCTTGAGCTCCCTGGCCAGATTTAGTTCTGTCAGGGCTTTAGCTTTCCTAACCTGATCCCTGGCTGCTCAGACAATTTCTCTGCTATTTCTCGTGCTGCTTGTCCTTGCTTCCACCCTCTGTAGGCCTCGTTTTTGCATTTGAGTTTATGCAGGAGCTCCTTGTTCATCCATGCAGGCCTCCTGGTGTTTTTGCCTGACTTCCTCTTTGTTGGGATGCATCCCTCCTGAGCCTGGAGGAGCTGATCCTTGTATAATAAGCAGCTGTCTTGGGCCCCTCTTCCCTCCAGGGCTTTATCCCACGGGATTCTACCAAGCAGGCCACTGAAGAGGCCGCAGTCTGCGCTCCTGAAGTCCAGGGTAGGGAGCTTGCTGTGCGCCCTCCTTGCTGTCCTAAGGGTCTTGAATTCCACCATTTCATGGTCACTGCAGCCAAGGCTTCCCTTGAGCTTCACATTCCCCACCAGCCCCTCCTTGTTGGTGAGAACAAGGTCCAGCATAGCACCTCTTCTTGTCATGGATCCTTTCGGTTTTAACTAATCTATACAGTGTGGCTATCTGCCAATGCCCGTGATTTATGCTTCTATCAATGATCTGGAGAAGGACAGCTATTTCTGCAGCATCTTTGGATAATGATGCTTAGATGAATGGGACATCATATTTATGTATTTATTTGATCTTTTTCTTCCTAGTGAATCTGAGGCAAACTTTTTGGCATTGAAAATCCAAATTATTAGTGCTGGTCATTTGTCTTCAGTATCTGTTAGTTTGATTTATGAAAGGATACTAAGTATGAGTTTCCTGTGGAGACTATAATTTATTTGTAGTCTGTCATTTAGTTTCTGAGTTCTGGGTCTCAAAATCTTTGCTTACAGACTTTTTTAAAAAGAGACATAACTTAGGTTATTGACCACATCTCTGGCTTGTTTTATTTGCAGAGCATAGTTTTTGTAGTAGAAAATGGGTTCCTTCTGAAATACGTTCTGAGTGCTTACTGAATATAGGGAGATTGTCTTAATTGTAC
Organism: Steatornis caripensis; assembly: GCA_013398225.1. NCBI lineage: Eukaryota > Metazoa > Chordata > Aves > Caprimulgiformes > Steatornithidae > Steatornis > Steatornis caripensis. The sequence continues at coordinate 241,402 of VZSC01011184.1, forward strand.
TTTCATTGCTTTTTGGTTTTGTTTGTTTGGGGTTTTTTTTTGCAAGACTAGTTGAATTTTCTGTAAGTGTACAGCAAAGGTGCCGTTGTCTTCATTTCCACTGAAACATTAAGCACTTAACAAATGGAAAAGAAATGCTATTGAATGGTAGAAGTTGAGTAACAATCATTAATGCCACTGCTGCTATTTATCTGGATTTCCATCCTTATTCTTTTATACTCAACTGTCTACCTATGCTTTCTATCACAGCCTCTTTATAAGATAATATGGAAACAACAGAAATCATCTGAGCCATTTACTGAATGATGTGGCTTGGAAAAGCTTGGTTATAACACTGTTGAATTTTAGCAAGACAGGTATTAGCAAGACTAGTAAATAAAATTCAAAGTTTTCTTCTGATGTGTAATGCAAGTTTATAGCATAACTTGATTCTTATCTAAGTAACATCAGTCCTTATTTCTTTTTTTTTTTCTTCCTTCTCTTTCCATTCTGTGTTGCAGCTATTACCCTGGCCAATGTGAATGGGTATATTGCCCTGGAGATGCCATATCTTCTGTTGCAACATCTGAGAAGAGCACAGGAAAAATATTCATATATGATGGACGAGGAAATAATGAGCCACTTCACATTTTTGATAAACTCCATACAACCTCCCTTACACAGATAAGGTTGAACCCTGTATACAAAGTAGCAGTGTCTTCTGACAAATCGGGAATGATCGAGTACTGGACTGGTACTCCTCATGAATATAAATTTCCGAAGAATGTGAACTGGGAGTATAAAACAGATACCGATCTGTATGAATTTGCTAAATGCAAGGCTTACCCATCCAGTATAAGTTTTTCACCTGATGGCAAGAAAATGGCCACTCTTGGGTCTGACAGAAAAGTTAGAATTTTCCGTTTTCTGACGGGGAAGCTCATGAGAGTCTTTGATGAATCTCTTAGTGTAAGTTTGGTCTTACTTCTGTTTTTTTTTTGAGGCTTTTTCTCTCCTTACTTGAATTAATTTACAGGCACATTCACATAAGTTGTCATCTGTTTCTAAAGCTGAGCTTCCTTGCTATATTTTTCCTGCAGAAAAGGTTTTCTGTGTTCTCTTGCCTCCTGTATTGCTTTGCTCCAGAAGTAGTTGTTACTGATTTATGTTAGTTATTGCAGTGAAACTGAGTTGTGATTTTCATCTGTTTCATACTGTTAGATTTCTCTTTACTAGAAAGCAATTACGGAAAATGCCCATTTCGAATAACATCAAAATAATGAATTAAATTTGTTATCTTGTAAGAACTTCGTTAGACAGCTACACGCTTTCCTTTCTTTGCTTAAGCCTAGTGCTACAACAGGCCTATTGAGGCATTAAAATAAAGGGAGCATTACTTGCATTTATTTTATTTCTTGAGTGGAGTAGACTCACTTGAATTCTGTATTTTCTAAGGATGTGGATCAGTGTTCTGTTGGATCAAAATTTTAAAACACACTCATATAATAGTGATTATTTTTTTTCTTTTTTCTGTAGATGTTTACTGAACTTCAGCAGATGAGACAGCAGCTACCAGACATGGAGTTTGGCCGACGTATGGCAGTTGAGCGTGAGCTGGAGAAAGTAGATGCAGTAAGATTAATTAATATCATTTTTGATGAAACTGGACACTTCGTTCTCTATGGAACAATGTTGGGCATTAAGGTCATAAATGTAGAGACTAACAGGTAAGTTCCAGTGACACGCATTGAGATATAAATGTTTGTTTCAAAGTTTATATTCAGTCAAATTTATGGTATATTTAAAACTTGCTATGACTGTGAGGGTCTCTGATCTTTTTGTTGTTGTTGTTATTTGGGAGCCTTACATTAGCTACTCCCATGCTTAGTAATGAGTCATTGCAGTTTAAAGCTCAGTAAAATGAGGAGAAAATATGGCAAGCATATTTGTATTAAAAATGTGAAATCAATTAATCTCTCCCTAACTGGATGTGGTAACATAAAGTAAATGTGGATCATGCAGTTGGGATTTTATGTAGTAAGTTACATAGCGAGTTTGAATAGAGAAGCATCATAAAAACAATTAGTAAATTATTTTGAGAGGGTTTTGGAATTTTGCTTTGAGTCTTGAAGGCAGAAAGGAGACATTCTCTGACTATGAGCAGCTAACAGTGGTTACGCCTTTTTACATCTTGTACTTCAGGTGTATTCGTATCTTGGGAAAACAAGAGAACATCAGAGTGATGCAACTAGCTTTGTTCCAAGGAGTAGCAAAGAAACATCGTGCTGCAATCACTATAGAGATGAAGGCATCTGAAAATCCTGTTCTCCAGAATATTCAAGCAGACCCGACAGTAATCTGCACAGCTTTTAAAAAAAATAGGTTTTACATGGTGTGTGTGGTTTCTATTTAAATAACTCCTTTCTTGTATTGAAGTTTTTTCTGCGTTATTTTTTATTCTTCTCCTTGTACCTTTCCAGCGCTTTTTGAGTATTTGCGAACACAACTTTTCCAGAGGAGTTCCTTTATATTGCAAGTATATGCTAGAATTTTAGTTTGAACTAGGTATTAATTGACTACAAACAGCTTTGTAGTCTTTTATTTTTTCATTATTGCTCAAGCAGTTAAATTAACTTGGATGGTTTCGGCTGTCTAAATTGTACTTCTCGGAGAAGGGTATATATGCTTTTGTTCTAGTTGAAAAAAAAACTTAAATAAGAACATATAAAAACCTAACCAGATCTTATACTGATAAAGAAAAAATAATTAACCTATAAAGTACTTAATAAAAAATACTAAAATTCAGAGCAGCATCAAGACTATGGGCAACTAACTGAGACAGGACTCATCTTCCTGTTCACGATTTAGATGTTAGGTGAGATGCAATGAGTAAGCCGAACAGACCAGCAATTCTGAAGTGATTAGTACTTGATCTGGGATGTGATCACCATACAGGTTAGAGATCGGTCTGTCAGTTGTTAGTTGTGCTTGAGTTTGATCATGTTTTCTGTTGGTATACTTTATAAAGCTTTGTATTGTTAGTGTGCAGTATATAATGGAATATACTACTCTGAAAAATTCAACAAGTGAGGAAGGAGGAAAAGTTAGACAAAATCTGGAAACATTACTCACTGTTAGAGGAAAAATCACTATACGCATGCAGAAACATTAGTAGTAGTCATTTGATATCTGAGCGTACTACTCATTTAAGCGGATACTCCAGTATTCGTATATTCTGTGTTTTCCTACAAGTACTATAAAAATTACATTTCTGAGATTTCTTCTGTTTTGCTGTTTTTCTGTAGTTTTGGAATAGGAGGATTTAGTTTGACTTTGTAGTGAAACTAAGTTTTGTGATGAAACCTGCCAGTTTTGTCTGAATATAACTGAACACATTGATATTCTCCACTCTGTTTTAAAAAGAACAGATGCTGAACTACTGTGGGCTTTCTGTTGAAAAGGGGAGGAAGTTTAAAGATTATACAAAGTTGCTTGGATTTGCATGTAGTTGTACTGGAACTTGTGATGCACAACACTGAAATGCAAGGGTAGACTGCCTGTGAGTTCCCTTGCTACATTTCAAATCTAGTTGGTTGTTTAGCAGGTTGAATAATCATGTTGATATCTTGGGTGCAAAGCAGTGTGTTAGCTAAGGGGAAAAAAGAGAAAACCAAACAGCTAACCTTCTGTTCTTTTGTTCTTCAGTTTACTAAACGTGAACCAGAAGATACGAAGAGTGCAGATTCTGACAGAGATGTATTTAATGAGAAACCTTCTAAAGAAGAAGTCATGGCAGCCACTCAGGCAGAAGGTCCCAAAAGAGTTTCAGACAGTGCCATCATCCACACAAGCATGGGAGATATTCATATCAAGCTTTTTCCTGTTGAGTATGTATTTGGTAGTTTGTCTATTATTTCGTTTTTCCTTCTGTACTTTTTGGTGGCAATATCCAAGACACATTTCAAGCTAGGAATAGTTCTTTCCTTCCCCTTTTCTACTGTCCTTGTTTCCTGACAGTTTCTTAATACAAGAAGCTAGGAATGTGACTCTTGACAAATACAAGTAAAGTAGGGTGAAAATAGGTCTAAATAACAGTTGGGGGCACAGGTTTTTGAGTTTTAAAATTATTTTTGCTTTTATTTTATTACTGGTTCAGGAGGTTTATTGCTTTCTTAAATTTTCGTATTTAAACAGCAGATACGGATAGGTCATGATGCTCTTCAGTGTATGCTACATATTATTGTACGGCAGTGCTGTTTGATTCCATCTTGAGAAAGAATGATGATGTTGGCAGTAGGTCTGTGTAAGCCAGAGGGACAGTAGTTTGCAACTTCCGAATGTGGCCATTGTACTACATTTTCTGTTATTACAGCTCTTTCATGAGCGAGCAACATGAAATTTATACAAGCATATTATATTAGTGCTGTGTATAGCCAAAACCAGGCATATAATTGAAAAAGTTTTGTGCATGACAATTACTAAAGTTGTTGTGTCTGCATCTCTCCTTTGTGATGCTAACACATGTAAAGACTTTGTTATAAAACAGTAAATTTATATATTATTATATATATTTTATTGCTGTGCATTGAAACTTAAGCCATTTAAGTGTAGTCCATGCTTCTCCAAAAACAAGTTCATGTTTTGTTTTAAGCACAGATAAGGCAACACAACCTCAATTCTACCCTGTAGGGCTGTTAGTCTTTTACTGCTTTCTTCCCCAGTGTCTGCTTGCATCAGGCCCTAGTTTCTGGAATTCATAACTGTAGCATTTAGGTTGCAGTAATTGTACAGCCCTTAACAGGGAGTGATGGGCCAAGCTACATTATTTCTGACTCTTTTTTTAATCCTCATGCCAGTATGTCACTATATTTGCGTTCATAATATTGCTAGAAGCTTCACTGCAATGTTTTGTGTGCAATTTTAAATTAAAAACAGTATTACCAGGCTTGGTTATTGTCAGGTTTGCCCTTTCCTGTTCTAGTATTTCCTCCCAGCTGAGATTTGAATTTAAAATCTCTTTAAGATTAATGTGATTAAAAAATTAAAGAAGAGCATATAGCACTGTCGTGGTTTGAGCCCAGCCAGCAACAAAACACCACACAGCCGCTCGCTCACTCCTACCCCCCATCAGTGGGATGAGGAGAAAATGTAATGAACCCTGGTGGGTTGAGACAGGGACAGGGAGGGTTTGCTCACCAGTTATGGTCATGGGCAAAACCAGACTCAACTTGGGGAAAAAATACTCAATTTAATCAGTCATCAATCAAAGCAGAGCAGAATAAGGAGACACGAAAATACAGATCTTGAAAACAAACACCTCCCCCCCCCCTCCTCCTTCCCAGGCTCAAGTCCCCTCGATCCCAATGTCTCCCCCTCCTCCCCCCTCCGCAGCACAGCGGGATGGGGAATGGGGGGTGCAGTAAGTTCACCAAAGATTGTCTCTGCCACTCCTCCCTCCTTGGGCGGGGAGGACTCCTCACATGCTTCACCTGCTCCAGCGTAGGGTCTCTCTCATGGCAGACAGTCCCTCACAAACCCCTCTGTGAGTCCTTCCCGTGCGGTGCAGTCCCTCAGGAAGGCACCGACCCAGCACGGGCTGCCCACAGAGTCATGGTCTGCTTTGGGAGCAGGGTCCTCTACGGGCTGCAGGTCCCTCTCTACTCCTCCGTGGTCCTTCACGGGCTGCTCCACCGCAATCCTCCGTGGGCCGCATGGGCACAGCCTGCCCTCTCCCCACAGGCTGTAGGGGAATCTCTGCTCTGGCCACCTCCCCGACTCCTGGTATCTGCACAGGTGTTTCTCCCCCTCCTCCCTCTTGCAGGGCTCCACGACTGCTCCTTTGTCCCCTCCTTAAATATGTTATCACAGAGGCGCATCTGTTGTCTCTAAATGGCTTGGCCTCAGTCCAAGGCAGGGCTCACTAGGAGCTGTGGGAGCTTCGAGCAGCTTCTGGCAGAGGCCACCTGCCCGTGCATCCCCTTCCCCTGCTACCAAAGCCCCACCACACAGACCCAACACAATAATGTGGCTTTGTATGCCCTTTAAATATTTGGCCATGTGCTTGTGGAATAAAGTTGTGAATGACTGTGTACTGCTCAGCAGGAACTGGGACTATAATCTTGCCTGTTTCATTAGTTATAGAATTGGTGCTCTGTTTCCTGAGATTATTGTAGAGTATCGCTGAACCCCAGCTAATGGTCCTTGTCACAGATAAACTCTACAGCTATGGACTCAACTTGCCTATTTTCTCATTTGCTGCAAAAATGTGTGCGACTGCATAAACCTGTTCATGTAGATCTACTCTGGTTACTAATCCATTTTATAAAATGAGTGGAAGAGCTATCGTGAAGAATTTTCACTCTGGTAGCAAATCTCGGAAGTAAAAAATCAAGTCACAAAGGTGAAGGCGTTGGTTGGTTGTGTTTTTCCCTTTTTCTTCCATCAATAGTAATATTCCACCTCTCCACTCTACGTCCAAACAATGTTTGTGAGTAGTTTCAGAGGAGGATAATTGACTCTGCTGACTGCAAGTTCTAGAATATTAAAACAGTGTATTTTTAGATTTTACTTCTTGTATGCGACACAGGATACCTTACATATATAGCTTAATGGATTACAGATGTAAGAGTGGACAACTTTCTGCTTATGGAGCATATGCTCCTTAATTGATTTTGTAAATAAACAATATGTAAGTAGAAAGCTGGGGAAGGAATATCTAATCAGTGGTGCCTTGAACTAGGCTTTGAGGAAATGATTTGGTTCCTGACAGCTGGCAACTAAGCCGCACACAGCCACTCGCTCACTTACCCCCGGTTGGATGGAGGAGAGAATCAGAAGGGTAAAAGTAAGAAAACTCGTGGGTGGAGATAAAGACAGTTTAATAGGTAAAGCAAAAGCCATGCACAGAAGCAAAGCAAAACGAGGAATTCTTTCACTCCTTCCCATGGGCAGGCAGGTGTTCAGCCATCCCCAGGAAAGCAGGGCTCGGTCATGCATAATGGTGACTTGGGCAGGCAAATGCCATCACTCTGTCCATCCCCCCCTTCCTCCTTCTTCCCCCAGCTTTACGTGCTGAGCACGATGAGTGCACGGTGTGGGGTATCCCTGTGGTCAGCTGGGGTCAGCTGTCCCAGCTGTGCCTCCTCCCAGCTCCTTGTGCACCCCCAGCCTCCTCACTGGTGGGACAGTGCGAGGAGCAGAAAAGGCCTTGGCTCTGTGTAAGCACTGCTAAACAATAACGAGAACATCTCTGCATTATCAACACTGCTGCTGCCTTCCTGTGTAATCATCCAACTTCATACTCAAATTTTTTTTTGCTTCCAGCTCTAGGTTTGAGGAGGTAGGGGTTTGTTTTTTTCCTGATCTGATGAAAGCCCTTCCTACAGTGTGCTGAAACACTACTCAGTACAAGAGGGTCTTAGCCTCAGCCAAAATCTTTATGGCCTTGCCACCATACAATTAAATATTTATTGTAGCCTGTATTTTCTGTTACGTGATTTTTAGATGTCCCAAAACAGTGGAAAACTTCTGTGTGCACAGCAGAAATGGTTACTACAATGGACACATATTTCACCGTATCATCAAGGTAACGTGGAAAAAGTTCATTTTTTGTTGGTTTAGATAATGTACCTTTGTGGTCAGTCCTCTCCCTTAACCATTTCATTTCCCTTTTGCACAAAGGATTTCTGGAACAGCTTCAGAGTTCCCTGTAAAGTCTGAACAACTCTGAGGTTCTAAACAGCTTTATCACTTGCTGAAGTTGTTTAATAGTTGTTCTGCAACTGACAAGGTGGAAGAAACCTGAAAATGGAAAGACCAATTCAGCAATCCTGCTTGAATTAAGACTTTGTTTCATGTCAGAACGCATTTCTTGTAAGGCTTCTCATTTCGGTTGCACCAGAGTCAAGCTGATACAGCTTAAGTGAATGCAGAAGGTACAGATGATCAGGTTTCTGTCCTTCAGTAGCAGGAACAGTGAGTAAGCTTATTTTTTCACAAGTACTCAAATGTCACTTAAAGAAGCCCCGAGTGCTTTGTCCCTTATCCACAGCTTTTTAACACTTACATTTTGTTGAAAGGTTTGAAGTAAGTAAGCTTGAAAAAAAAATGTTACCTGGCATAAACCACTTTCACTTATTTATTCTGTGCAACGATGTAATAACATTTAATTTCTATGCAGGGTTTCATGATTCAGACTGGTGATCCAACTGGTACAGGAATGGGAGGTGAAAGTATTTGGGGAGGTGAATTTGAAGATGAGTTTCATTCAACTTTACGACATGACAGACCATACACGCTCAGCATGGCTAATGCAGGACCAAATACCAACGGATCCCAGTTTTTTATAACAGTAGTGCCAACTGTAAGTAATATTAAAAGCTCAATTTAAGGCCTGAGATGCTAACTAGATAGTAAAAATATTTTTTTTTCTGATGGGAAAAGGAACACAGTAGTACTATCTAAATAACGTTCTTGTTACTTTGCAAATAAATGCTGCACACAGTGATGTATACTGCATAGGCTTCACTGAATCTGTCCTTGAAGAAACAGAAAAGTATTTTTGTCAGTTGTGATCAAGAGGCCTTTTGCCTTTAATTGGAGTAAGGGCAATATCAAATTCCTAGTAAGTCAGGCATGTTTGCAATTGTATATTACTAGACTATTTTATATGAATACACTGATTTAAACTTGATGGAAATCTAGCTGTTGCTTAGATTGTTTGAAGTTTTTGGATACAGTGCCAGGATGACTCCTTAATATTGTGTAATTACAGCTATACAAAGAAGGCAATATTCAGGTTTGAAGATTTCTTTTGATCTGTGTACAACTTCAGATCCAAAAAAAAGAAATTTTGATATGTGAGTCTAACAAACAGCTACAAAACAAATCCTTAAAGGTAACACTCATAGAAACTGCATTCTTATGGCACTCATTTCAAAATCCGGTGTCTTTTTTTAAAAACCACCCACCTACCATAATTTTGAAGCTTATTTGAAGTTGTATCAGTGCCTATATTCAGATTGCTAATTGAGCTACTGTACGAATATGATCTTTGAATTAAGTAGTGTTCTGGACTGGCACTTGAAATTCAGCTGTGAAAATATCATGAAATAGAGAGACTGAAACAGCATTTCTGTGAACTGAGAATACACTTTAAAATAAACTATGAAATGCTACTGCATTGCTAGAACTTGACCTCTGTAGCACTTCAAGAGAACAGTTGAAATGGTGAGTTTAAATGCATGTAATTATATATTAGCCACACTGTAATACTTACTTACATGCTAATATTTGCATGGTGTTAAGTTTCATAGTCTGAACTTATAAAATTTATCCATGTTCATTTATTCAGTGTAAGTCTCCTTCTGGTTTGGTACCTAGCCTACATGCTGCTTTCTATTTTAATATGCTTTTTCTTTCTCCTCCTGTGCCTTCAAACAGCCGTGGCTAGACAACAAGCACAGCGTGTTTGGACGAGTGACTAAAGGAATGGAAGTAGTTCAAAGAATCTCAAATGTAAAAGTCAATCCCAAAACTGACAAACCCTATGAGGATATCAGCATCATTAATATCACAGTGAAGTAGGCTAGGAGTTGAAGCTTAAGCAGAAAAAAATCAGCACCATGGGACCCAAAAAGGGACCTCGAAAGAACAGACAGTTTTTTTATAGATAATTCCCAGAAACAAGAAGTGCCAGGACAGAGCAGTCACCAGTTCCGCTATTTTTAATGTACCTGAAGTGCCCCAAGTCTGTATTTCTGTAACTTTGCGTTTTAAAGTAAAAACATCTGCCTGTTTCTTACAAAGTCTGTTGTTTTTCTTACATCTCTTATATGCAAAGCTCTAGGTAAAAACTTGCACTATGTCTCATGATAGTGTTTATAAAATAGTCAGGATATAGTTTGTAACTTTGTCACATTTATTTGCATCTTTCATATCTAATTAATCCTTTTCACAGTATTGAAATATCTGACAGAGAAGTCAGAAATCCTAAGCTATAAGTAAACTCTTTAATCACATGTACATGCATCAAAAATTAGATTAAGTTATGATACTCTTTGCTATGACAAGATACGTAACCTACCTGTGCCCATTAAAAATGGTTGTGTATGTGTGTTCTCTGTGCAAGAGCAATGATCAGCTCTTGGACTACCAGCATATAGAGTCCTGTGCAACTTGTTTTTTTCTTTCAGTGTTTGCTTTCTCATTATTTTAGCCTAGGGAGTCTGTTTCTGGCTTCATTTTCACCCGAGTCCTACAAACATTACTACTTCTACTGAAATACTTGGTTTAAAATAAGTGATGGCAATCATCTCGACTAAACTTATGTCAGGTGTTTGATGCAGTCCTCCAGGAAAGCTCAGACAAATTCTCAAGCTGTTGTGAACCTTGTGGCTAGATAACGGTTGTGTTACTATGTTGGATAATGAAGTCTACTCTAAATACAGTAACATGAACTTTGACTGTTTATGTTCACATAACACCACTGTACTCATACAAGACTCAGGAGCATACAGTTCTGGTAACTTCATTCATGAAACAAGATGTGATGCACACTGATCAAATTCAGTCCCTCAGAAGCTGCTACCCCTAGGAAGTTTATCTTCAGTAAGATTAAGGGGTATCTTCAGGGATCAATAAGAAAAATTGTACAGTAAGTTAAATGTAGTACAACTCTGTTCTGACATGACCCTAACAAAAAAAAAAGCCAGTTGATTAAAGTTATTTCTCAAAGTTTTACATACTTTTATTGAAAAGAATTCATTTTCCAGGCAACTCAAGTTACAGCAGCTCATGAATTGTTTCCACTAAAAGAGCCCTTTCTTTCAAGAAACCTTTACATAACATCCACACCTACTGCCCGCAGTTCAGAATAAGAACCATCTCAGAATAAAACCCTGATGTACCACATAGTCCACAATAAATTTGAAGGTAGCATACAGTAAGAACATATAAAGTGATAAAACATTATTTTTCAGTTAGCGTAGACATACTATTTTTGAGCTGCAATTCTTGAAGAAAGCCACAATCACTGGATGTTCTATTTAGTCAATTTCACAATTAAGCCAAAATCCTGTGAAACATTATTCGGGCTTCTCAAATAATCCTCATAGTTAGTAATGCTTGAGTGAGTTCTAGTTGAGGAAATATTCCTATTACATACGGCTTAAGTCAGTACACTAAAAACTAGAGTTCAGTAAAACTTGAAACAAGCTTAAATTGACAACTGAAGCAGTTTATATGTACTATTAATTTATAATACAAATAAACCTCCTAGTGTATCTGTTCACACTGAAGAGTTCACAGACAAATGTAACACTTTCACAGTTACTTCAAGTCATCTTAACTCCATTTAAAAACACTTATGGTAGCATTCCACGTGTCACAAGCAATCCTTTGTACTCAAAAATATGCACGAGTGAGCATTTTTCCTCTGCCCTCAAACATAATGTTATAAAAAATCCAAACTGGTCCCCTTAAAGTAGAAGTAGAACTGTACTGAGAGGCATGTGTAACTGAAGCATAAGCCAGCTAAAATAAAATTACAGAATCAGGATTTTTCTAAAGAACGTATGTCTTCTCCAAAAATACTCCATGAAAAGGTATCTACCATGATTAGCAGAACTTGTTAATATTTTAAAAAGAGCTATGAGGGGACAGTCAGCCCTACCTAGGTCTGGGACTGCTCTGCGGTACAGGCTAAGCAGATGCTCAAGTCAGAGCAGCCAGCTGTCTCTTGTGCAAGAACACTCCATTCACTCCATTGTAAACTATTTCCAAATTTATCAGGTTGTCTGAAGAAAGAGTAAATACCCCTTCTCAGTACCTATGTACACATGTAGGCATTGAAACCCACTTAAATATTTAACTACTTTAAAGCTTACTGTTTTTTCAGCTACTATTCAAGGCAGCAGACTTGCTGAAACTGAAGCTGCATTTAACACCATTTACATGAAATTTAAGTAACAAGAAAAAACTACAGATAAGTGTCATTATGAGGAAGCAGTTACATTAACTTTCCTCCTGAAGAAAAGTGCAAATGTACTAAATTATTTGTTTATGCATGCTTGGCTTTATTGAAGGTATGTAGTGGGAAAACACAAGATTGATAATGTTACAATAAAAGCCATAGCCACAGATAATGGCATACATTTTCTTTGCCGGGTGAGGTTCAGAGCTCTGTCACAGGTAAATACGCTTCTCAGTGTGGCAAAAATATCTACCCATCTTTGAAACAACACTGCTCACTTCCACTGTCTGGTTATCCTGATTCACCTCTACTGCAGTAAGAAAAGCAATGGTACGCAGTTTTGATCTATTGGCCGTGCTCTTTGTAGCTCCTCTACTGACATGAAGAGGTCCACAGCATGGCTTCTTCAATTGGCAATGGCTGTGCACTTAAAAAGCAGGGCAGAAGATTCTGCTGTGCATACCAGACAGACAAAATTGTTAGCAGAGTTGCATGTACAGCAGAAAAAAAAGAGACATCACCGAGTCACTGCAACCTTCTCTAAATTTAAACAGTGCTACACCCACATTTCATGGGTTTGTGAATGAGTAACCTTCAAAAATAGAGGCAATGGTGACAGTTCCACGTAGAAGATCCAGTAAGAATTGAAAATCTAATTATGGAAGGTTTATATCACATTTTACCATCTGCTTTTCTAAGTAAGACTTATAATTAGTGTACACTGCTTTTACATTGTGTTACTTAGTATTTTAAGTCCACTACCGTAATCTGGAAGCATGACTTCTACATAAGAGTACATAGCTGGACTGACATTGCAACGCACTACTTACTAAAGAAGTTTTTTATTTTTTTTTAAACTTACTTTGACTTCTTGAGGACTAAGCTGAATCTCTAAAAGCAGGGTATGTCCTCAGGCACACACAAAACACTTTCATCTCCATATCACTATAGTTTGTCCATAAATAATTTAGCGTGTGTACAAGTAACAAAAAAACCCCAACTAACCCCTCCCCTTCCAACTAGAAAACAATGCCACAGCCCCCTAACACTGCAACGCTGTTCTGTATTCTCAGTTTTCTTTGCCCAGCTATGCTCCCTTTTGGTAACAAGCAGGGAAGCTTATAAATAATGAGGGAAACATTTTCTTTTTGTGGTGTATTTGCATGTAATTTTCAATGCCACCTTTAGATGAATGCATTCTTTAGATATTAAAGAGTAGCACCATTTATTTCTGACTAATACTGCTGGATATTCTAATAACTTGAGATAGATTTTTGAATCGTTTCCTGGGAAAGTATTTCTAAACCACTCAAAATTTTGCTAACACCAATTAACTACTGCAACCTTGTTATAATTATTAGATGAACTCCAATGCATATTTTACCAGGGAAGAATTATAAATTCTAACAACCTAACTTCACCAAAAAGAATTTCAAGGCACCCTTGTAACAAGCCCATGTCATTACTTGTAAATGTATCAAATTTCAAAAACACTGTAACGGCACAACTTTACTGAACCAATTATCCAATCTAGGATAAAGGCTTATATTTTTCTGTAACCACAAAGTTAAATATTGTCCCTTCCTCAGACAGCAGACCTGGCTACAACATCCTAAGTTGTGCAAACAAAACAGAACAGTAAACTACAGCCTTAAATTGCAGCTGCTGTAAAATTAAGCCACATCGAGGACACCAGCAGCCACTAACTGTCTCGAAAGCCAGTCCAATCCTTCATAAAGTCCTGTACCACTTCGGGCATCACAACCCTGAATATACCAGCTACGGCCACAGCAGAGTTTGTGGAGACTCAGCAGTTCAGTGATTTCTTCCACTGAAAGCGCACCTGCTACATCCTGCAACAGAATCAGATACAAAGACTCAATTATTCTGCTGTATTATATTTGAAGCTTTTTACTTTTAACCAATGGCTTAGACTGAAGCTACCGATCACATAAAAGCTTTCCAAACACAAAAGCCAAATAAAACAGTTACGCATTTGCTACTTGTTACTGTAAAACAAAAACTGGTTGTTGAATCTACTAAGCACTCTAGCATCGCTTATTTTACCAGCATTAAACATAAGGAAAACACCTACATTTTATGCTTTCCACATTAGCACTCCCTGCCCATAGCAGAGGGTTCAGAAAGTTGGAATTTGATACACAAACTGAGGAAAAGAGTAACAGAGTGGAAAAAAACTGCAAGTACCTGTTTATTAGCAAAGATCAAGAGCAAGGCATCCCGCAATTCCTTCTCTGTTAATAACTTCGCAAGTTCACTGTGTGCTTCACTGACCCTGTCTCTGTGACCGCTATCAACAACAAACACCACCGCTATGAAAGAAAGAGAGAAATGTTTTACACATTCAAATATAAACTCTGTAAAACTAGATTTCAACTTACACAATTCTTTTTTCTAGCAGTCTTCTATGTGAAGTTTCTTGGCAGAGTGCAACTTCAAATCCAGGAGGACTGAGAAATGCCTTACATACCTCTATACTTTTGACAAAAAACTAGAATCCATCCCAAAATAGGAAAAAAAAGTCTTAAGTTTTTTGCTTAGTCTAACATAAAGGCTGTGATATTTTAACTGCTTAGGTCTAAAACCACATTTACTATGTGTGGATTGAGTATCTCAGTTTAAACCTTTTCTTGATCCATTAATACTCAATCAACTCCCACATGTCTATTCCAGTTTCCCTTAACTGGCTGTAAAATCTACAGGTTCAGCCAAATCAGCAGTGTTTCCTTCTGCTACAGACTACACAATCCAGAGAAGATGGTGATGGACCTAATACAGCAGCAGTAGATTTTACTATCCACTACAGAGAGTAACCAAGATGCCGGGAAGACTGGAGAGTGAGGGAGGCAGAGCTAGAGGACAGAATTTAAACTCATGGTTTTTGTAATTTAAAAAATCCAACACCAAAACTAAACAAAACTTACTGCAGGTATGCACCAGGTTAACTGCTTAGACTTCTCTCCAACATACAATTCTTAAAGGCAGACATGATTCCATGTTACTGGTGTTTACATGGTAAGTTTTAAGAGGACAACAGAAATCCCGAAACACAATTTTTAAAAGTTTAGAAGTTTCCTTTTAAAAGGAAAAGAGGAAAAATTTAAAAGGTTTTAAAATTTGCAATGAAGGCTGAAATAATGCACAAAGTGGAGCACGTAAACTGATGTTTGTAATTCCTACGTATTTCAGATAATTCTGAATTAATTAATGAAGAGGAACCCCTTTCTAAATTGGAAAATAACCATGGAGGATTTACAGCAGGACAGCATGAATTTCTAAGTTGGTACCATTTAGATCAATGTTTTCAGAATCAGTAATCTAGTCTATGACCAGGTAATATACTGCAATATCAGAAGTTACTGAATTTTGTAGAATTTTTTAAGTTGCCAACTAAAGGCTCCTAAAGGCTGAGTATTTTCATTTCAAGTGCTATTTAACTTTCATACCTGGCAAGTACTGCTTCTCACTATGCAAACTTCGGAATACTGCACCTTCTCTGTTATCAGCTAGAACCAGTTCAACAGATTCTAATTTTGTTTGGTTCCATGAACTGTTTGATGGATTTATAGAGAATGCACCTTTATCATGCAGCAGACACTATGACCAACTGGATTAAAATTTCCTAGCTGTTGAATCTAGCAGCTGTACTTTGCATTAGATGAACAATTTTCTACAGTTATAAACGATTTCTATTAATAATCTTTCTGGCTCTGAAATACAAGCTAAAAGACAAAATACAGTTTAAAAGTTGTATTAGTCTCACCTTGTGTATTGAGATAATAATGTTTCCACAAGGGCCTCAATTTGTGCTTCCCTCCTACATCCCAAATAGTAAACTTCAAATTCTTGTATTCTACTGTTTCAACATTAAAACCTAGAATAAAGGTATTAATATTTTATAGCCTTGTTCTGTATGAATATAAAATAATTGCATTCTACAGATAATTGAAACATTTGGAAAAATCATTACATTTAAATTGTTGCTACTAACCTATTGTTGGAATTGGCTGCATGAATTCATCTTGCTTTAACTTAAACAAAATTGTTGTTTTGCCAGCTCCATCTAGTCCTAGAGTGACAACCCGAATTTCCATTTTTGGTCCGATATGTACTCTGTTGTCCTGGAAGAAATAGCATACACAAAACAAGAGCAAGTTTAGGAAATTCAGATTGGAAAATTCTTTAAGATACTTACCTTGTCACTATTTGTAAAGTGATTAAATGGATGGACTCCAAAAATAAAGGAAAAATCACCAATCACCTCCAGCAATAATATAAACCAAAATATACAATAATCTCTGTAGTGAACCTGTAACTCCTGCCTGAGTCATCACATGCCTTTTAGAAAAACAGCCAATCTCATGCGAGTATGTTTGTACTTAATAAAATTTTAAATTCTTTCATTGTTCTTGGCTCAAACTGCAAGAGGAGTTACTTGCAGCACTAGCTAGAATTCTCTGACCAGGGAACTCTGTTGGTTTTGTAGCTTTTCCACTATGTTTTGTCACATTATTAATGCCCCCACCTACAGAACTATTTCCTTGCTGGAGGCTCCATAGCTACACCTCTTCACCTCAAGCCACTTCCAATCCTTCACCATGTTACAACAGCAACATTATTAGCATTAAGCAGTAATCTGAAATAGTTAAAAATAAAAACAATCAGACCCAAGTCTTTCTTGGAGGCAAGGAAAGAGAGTCAACTTTCCATTTGTAGGTTAGACCAAGCTACCGTGAGTATTGAAAGAGCTGACACTAACAACGTGATCAAGTGGTATTACTGATACAAAGCAGCAAACCATAAATTGTAGGCTAAGATTACTATGTATCCCTGAAACATATTTGGAAGTACTCAGAAATGGTACCTTCATGAGATACCAGAGTTTCAATCATCAGAACCATGTGGCCATGCGTTTGTTTTGTTGCAGAATCTGGACAGCACTGTGCTGGGCAAGCAATACACAAAAACCTGTGTCTACCCCACACAGCTTTCTATTTCGTCTTGCATTAGAAATACTATTAATTGAGTGCAAAAATGCTACAACCTCCACAGGTACAAGACGAAAATGCACTAGTGTGACTGGACATATAAACATCTACACCATGTGTCTTGAGGTATAGATCAAGAGACAAATACATGCAGAGAGGATCCATTATATAGCTGGATATATGTCATCATGACATGCAGCTCCATTCTCTCATCTGTCACAGCTGAAGTAGCATACTGCCAGAATAATCAGATTAATTCAATGATCTTACACTATTGCAATCTCCAAAGACTTAAAAACACCTCAAGAAAACTGTTTTCTGAAAAAAAAAATTAAAAAATCATGTAAATACCACAATGCAAAAGTCAGTGACATCACAATTGTAAGTGTAAGAGTCAGATCAAAAGTCCACCTAATCTAGCATGTTGCCTGAAACTAGGTAAAGATGGATACATGTGAAAGTAAGGAACAGGGAAAGCACATATTGATAACTCCCGTAAATACCCTCCCTGTGTCTAACAGCTTGCAGCTCGTGGACCTACTGAGCCAACAGTGCGGTTTCTGCAACTAACAGATCTCGATGTGTTATTCATCTATGAATCTGTCTGTCTGCTTCTTGAAACCACAGACATTCAGGGCTCAGAAGATCCTTGTCATAGAACTCCACAGGCTAATTATTTGTTGTGAAAAAATTACTTTATTTGAATCCAAGCTGAGCAGTTTCAGGGCTACAGCTTCAATATTACGAAAGGCAAATGCTCCAAAACCAAAAGACTAACCAAATATTTGAGATTTGGAAAATAAAACATTGAGACTTACTTGCTTTTTAATATAGTTCTAGATATTTTGATTCAGAGCTGAAGTTGCCAAATTCAGTGATAACATTGCAACACAGCATGTTACCTCCTGGAGATGAAAAACCTGTGGGCAGATTCTTGACAAGCAAGTCAGCAGGAAAAGTGCAGGCAAAGAGAAAGAACACAAAGTAGTATGCAAAATGCACTGAAGAGTCTAAAAAATGCCATGCCTCCAGCACCCTTTTCACAGTCAAGCCTCAGTTCTGATTGTGTCTAAAATTTCTGGGGATGAATCTCCCCAGTTCTTTGTGCCTGAAAGGAATGAGGAAGGAAAAGAGGTAGCTCCAGATAGAGCTGCTAAGTTTATAGGTTTCTTGCTGGATGCAGCACCCTGGCTATGGCCAGAGCTTGCTGACAGTGAGCCAGCCTGGCCATCCTCTCAGGGCTCTTAATTATAGAAATAACTGGCTATTGATGATCACAGTTAGAAATTGACAGATGAAAAAAATGTCTCTGCATCAACTAAATCAGCACCTTGAATCAAAAGCGTTATTTAAAAAAAATCTGGCCAGTAAAATCCTTTCATGTCTGCATTTCTGGAATTGATAGCATACTTAAAAACATGTAACTTGTGATTTTTGTTCAAGTAAAACTTGGTGTTTTCTTAAATCTCAGTAAAGAAAGTGCAGAAGAAAAACCCACACAAAAACTGTGATGTCTTGTTTTTTGTCCTTGTCCTTTCTCTTTGTTAAGAAATTTGTTGATGTGACAAATGCTGTGTGTAGGTTTACTTAAAGATAGTATTAAGTGCTTTCCCTCTAATAGATTACTGTCGCCTTGGGTACTTCTGGTTTTGCTAAGGGTTAGCAGTTCCCCATACTTGCTTCATTGACAGATAAATGCTCTTTACTATCTCAGGCACTGTTTTCTTAATCATTTCGCGTCTCCCCAGTATGTACACACAAATATTTAGGATGACCAACTGCTATTCCTACATACAACAATCCACAGCTGCAGCTCTCATCCCACCAGGACAAAACAGCAGTCCGTCTCTTCAAATACAAATCACACTCCTGGGTGAGGAGCCATTTCCTTGCCAACAAGCTAAGTACATGACATCTCAACCTTATTTGGTCGAAGTCCTCCTAAACACATAGGTAGAAGAAGGATCCATTGGATACAACATATTAACATTTGGGAAAAAGTATTATATACTGGCATATTTTGTGAAAGATTTTCAGCACCATGTCCTGGAATTCTCCAAATCCTCCCTTCAGAGCTTTGTATGTGGCATTTCCCTTGATGGTTTAGGAGGAGGAACAGCACTATCCATATTTTTCATGCAATCAGTGAAACTAAAAAGGTGGATAAAACCTACTCACTTTCAACAGTGAAGAGGACTTCTCCCTCCCCTCCTTAAACCTCAGCAACCTTCACTGGATATGGGTTCCTCTGATCTGATACTGTTTGAAATGCTTTGTCTATTTTATAACAGATGCAGCCTTCAGCACGAGAGCTCCTGAGAAAGACCTTTTCAGTGATATAATAACAGTTCACAGTTTTTGATCTGAAGATTTTATTTGTGTCTGAAATCTGTTGCCAAGCACAGACCTTTCAGGTACAACAGGCCTCACTACAAGTCACAACAGTTGCCATCAGCACAACAGTATTGTAAAAAAACACGGTGTAGAGAGTGAGCTTTAAATTGTCACAAGTGAGGAAGCATAAACAAGAAACTCAAGCAATTATTTGCACCTTTCATGGCTGCTGCTGTTTTTGTGAAAAATGACATTTGCTTTGGCACCTTTGAAATTCAGAATTTAAGCTTCAGAAGATTTCATAAAAATATCAGTTTGTAACAGGAGAANGAGCTTTAAATTGTCACAAGTGAGGAAGCATAAACAAGAAACTCAAGCAATTATTTGCACCTTTCATGGCTGCTGCTGTTTTTGTGAAAAATGACATTTGCTTTGGCACCTTTGAAATTCAGAATTTAAGCTTCAGAAGATTTCATAAAAATATCAGTTTGTAACAGGAGAAAAACAAGAGAAGCCCCATTGCTTTCTAAAGAAAGCTGAGGTGTAAACAGACACTGGAATACTTATGAATTCCCTTTTCTGAATTTTCTGAATTTCTTCTGAATTCCTCCATTTTACCGGTTAGAGGTAAGGGTGAAG
>VZSC01011185.1:0-37491 GCA_013398225.1 Steatornis caripensis
GCTCACAAATATCTAAAGGGTGGATGCCAAGAGCATGGGGTCAGACTCTCCTCAGTGGTGCCCGGCAACAGCACAAGGGGCAATGGGCACAAACTGGAACACAGGCAGTTCCACCTGAACATGGGGAGGAACTTCTTTACTGTGAGGGTAACAGAGCACTGGCACAGGCTGCCCAGAGAGGTTGTGGAGTCTCCTCTGGAGATATTCAAAACCCACCTGGATGCATTCCTGTGCAACCTGCTCTAGGCTAACTTGCTTTAGCAGGGGGGTTGGACTGGATGATCTCTAGAGGTCCCTTCCAACCCCTACCATTCTATGATTCTATGATTCTATGATCTGACTCTTGTCCTGGTTTCGTGAACAATATAAGGCAACATAAGGCCTTAGCCTGCTCACCTCCCTCTTTCTGTTCCCATGCTCTGCTTGCATTCACATTGTCATAAAGTGAACCAGATGAAAGATCTGGATCTTTGTTAAAAACTAATTTGGAGTGAGAAATATGGTTCAGCTTAGTTACAGTGTCATTAAGTTTTCTTTTTTGGTCTGTAACACTGTTGCATAAATAATATATGGCTCTGATATAGATATCTGCTGTTGACAAGACACAAAGGATAACAAGAGAAGAATGTCAGGAAAAAATGTAGTGGGAATGACAGACCTGTGTCTTTGGAAGTAGCTGCAATTTATGGTGCATTGTGCATGAGACAGTGTCAGCTGTAACGAAAATCTGCCACCTCTAAATTTTGTCAGAAGACCATCAGGCTAAAGCAGACAGAAAAGACTTGAAGGGCAACAGCTGTACTCATCTGTGAGTACATGACTACTGTTGTAGGGTTTTTTAATTTAAAGAAGCAGTCCGTAAGAGAAGGATCACATAATTACCTAAAACATACATAGAGAAAGACCACGTTAGCTGTGATAGCCTTGTATAGGGTTTAAGGCATAAGAATTGAAGCAGTAGTTATAGATTGCATGAGTCTTTCAAACTATTTGTTCACCTTTCTATGCCTCTCTCCCCATTTCATCTCTTCTTTTATGCTTACAACACATAAGGAGCACAGCTTGCAGCTGAGCTTGACTAGTGCACCCAGGTGCCCTTTGTAATACACTAATGCAGTTTATTGTATTAAGTGATGTGTTTAGGTTGCAGACCTGGTGGTGACCAGGTAACTAGTACATGTAATTTTTTTTTTACAGTCAATATCTACCTTTGAGCTGGTGAAGGTTGTTCAAGAAAGTAATGCCAGCTGAAAACAGTTGGTGCAAATTAGACTTTCAAAGGATGATTGGATATTGGATACACTGTGCTGTTATCTGTGTATTAACCAGTGGGATTACTTTTAAAAGACTTATTTCTATAAAAGGGCTGGCTGACACAAATATTTTCATCACAGATTTTGTGTTAACACAACTGTTGAGAATACTGTATGCCTGACAAAGCTCTTGTCAACTAATTACTGGATGTATATGAGAGTGACTTAAATAGCAGTTACTGACTGATTTTTTTAAATGTTTTTCTACTTATTTTTTTAGTATAAGAAATATAATGCCAAACAATGGGATAAGACAAGGAGAAGAGATGGAAAACCTGGGAAAAAAGATAAACGGGACAAAAATGGTTACATAAGTGAAATAGTGCATGATTGTGCATGTATACTGGGGCTGGGGAATGGAAGCAAGAAGGGAAGAGAATGTAAAAATATTACTGCTTTAAATCTTTCCTTTAAATTTTTTAAACTTGATTTTCATGCTAATGATCTTCCTGAATGTTCAGCAATCTTATGTATTCCTAGTGGGACAGAGTATTGGATGGAGAGTCAGGGGACCTGTAGTCAAATTTTCATCTCTTTTGGCACTTTGTGAGGAGGGCAGACTTCCAGAAGTGATGCATAAATGATACAGAACTGTCAGAAATGAGAGACTTAGCTACAGTACCTCTTCTAAGAACTACTGTAAGGAACATGGGGATCGCGAAGTATTGCTGTCTGCTGTAAGCATAACTGTCTTCTTGTGGGGCCAACATGTTGCCTGGAATATCCCCACACCAGTGACATTGCAGACTTTGCATCTCTTCCATGACAAGTGTGTGGTACCAATTTTACTGTACTTAATTGATCACTCTAGTGTGACAAAAGGAGCAAAAATGTTCTGTTTTATGTTAATGAATCAGAGGAAACTGTTACTGCTCTAAATCTTTCTGCTCTATGAAGCAATTGATTTCTGAACAGGAACTGTCTTCTGTTGTGTGCATACACTAGTTATTGCAGTAGCCTTTAGCTGCTATGGTGGTAAATATGACTGATTTCCAATTTCACAACATTAGCTTTCTTTGTGTCTTTGTAAAAAACAGGTTCCTGTCAAGCATGCTCATAAGGTGATGAGTTTCTAAAAGTTTTCCTTTGATGCACAAAATCCTTCAGTGAACATTATTCAACACTCTATGAGAATTGCCTGAGGGAAGACAATATAGTTCTCTTTAGAATAACTATTCATTTAAACTGAAAAGCCTTGAGCGGAAGAGATGTGACTAACAGAGCACTTCAGCTGTTTCTCGACTGGAATCTTATGTAACGCTTCATCACAGATTGCCAGGTTGCAGACAAAAACACAGGGTTTATCCCCTCAGCATAACTGCAGTGGGAATTGGTAAGGCAGTATATAATTATGTTGGATTTGATCCAGGATACCTTTCCCTTAGGAGAGTATATCAAGATTTTTAATGGCAGTATGTTTTTAAGACTGGTTTATGGTTCAGCAAACTGTGGAATGTTAAGTAAAATTAGAACTGTATCATGGCACAGACTGAGAGGAGTCCATTTACTGTACAGCTGGCTCCACATCCTCGCAGTGAAACTTTCCAAAATAGTGTTTTTCTTTTAAAAAAAAATTAATTGCTAATCCTTTTCAGTTTGAGAAATATGAAGAGTGTGGCTGTAAAATGTGATAGGAAAAAATCAACATGAAGAACTGATTTGAATGTTCCCCTGGGAATGCTGTGGTTGTTAATATTTCAGAAATGGGTTTGCTTAGCCCTGAGGAAAAAGGATTGGAAAAGCAGGATAGACATTAGCATGCACAAACACTGTACTTTCAGTATTAAGGGGGAAGAAATAGGTCACTGTAGATTAGATAGCTAATTTGGTTTCCTTTAAAGTCACAAGAGGTAGAAAGTGCGCAGCTGCAATCGGCAAGAATGGATACTGTCTCCTGAGGGACAGGGCAAATAAGCAATGTAGATCTTAAGTCTTCTTGCTCTGTAGACTCTTGATTTACACAAATGCACCTGTTAATTCATGCTTTGTTACTGAGCTGATGTTGCCTTACTGGAAAAAATTCCAGTTTATGCAATAGCTCTTAATTAATCATATGCCAATGCTGAGCTAGCTATGGTTGAAGAAAAACGTTTTTGGTGCAGGTTCTATGGAAGGCAATACTTGTTAGTTTTTTTAATTTATTATATGTCATGTCCAAGAATGGTCCATCCTAGCGTCCAGGAAGTCAAGAAAAAGTGGCAAGATGCCTGCATGGATGAACAAGGAGCTCCTGACTGGACTTGGACATCAAAAGGAAGTACACAAGAGGTGGCAGCACTGAGAGGTAACCTGAGAGGAATAGCAATACTGTCTTGAGCTCGCATGTGCAAGTATAGGAAAACCAAAACTAACTTGGGAGTTGAATGTGGTGATGAATTTGAAGTGCAACAAAAAGGGCTTCTACAGATGTATCAGTAACAAAATAAAAAAAAAACCCAAACCCAAAACAATTAGGGAAGCGATGAGCCTGTTGCTGAATGAGACAGGGACCTGGTGACAAAGGACAGGCAAAAGGCTGAGATACTCAATGCCGGAGTGAGCTGGCACAGGCAGGCCACAGGAACAACAACAAAACCACAAATTAAACGCAAAGAGTAAATTTATTGTTGTTACCTTGCAAACCAGGGCATCCCTGGAGCAGCACCTGGGCAGAGGCACACAAGCAGGGACACAAGCACTGCAGAGCTTGGTCCTTGCTAGAGGATCACTGAACCTGCTGTTTTCACCTGTATTTCAGGGATTATTGAAAAGAATCCTATGAATCCAACACTCCTATGACTGGAGTGTTGGAATGGAGGGAGACAGGCTCTTTAGGAAGGACAGGCAGGTCAGACGAGGAGGGGGTGTCACCCTCTAAGTCAATGACCAGCTGGAGTGCATGGAGCTCTGCCTGGGGATGGATGAGGAGCTGACTGAGAGTTTATGGGTCAGGATTAAAGGGAGGGCAGGGACAGGTGACATTATAAAGTGGAGTTCTTCTACAGACCACCTAACCAGTGGATGGGTCCAGGAAAACCGAGTGGATGAGGCCCTCTGTAAACAGATAGGTGTAGCCTCATGTTCACACGCCCTGGTCCTCATGGGGGACTTTGACCATCCTGGTATCTGTTGGAGGGGCAACACAGCAGGGCACAAGCAATCCAGAAGATTCCTGGAATGTGTTGGTGATAACTTCCTTCTCCAAGCAATAGAGGAGCCAATGAGTAGAGGTGCTATCCTGGACCTTGTTCTCATCAACAAGGAGGGGCTGGTAGGGAATGTGAAGCTCAAGGGCAGCCTTGGCTGCAGTGACTGTGAAATGATGGAATCCAAGACCCTTGGGGCAAGAAGGAGGGCACACAGCAAGCTCACTATCCTGGACTTCAGGAGAGCAGACTTTGGCCTCTTCAGGGACCTGCTTGGTAGAGTCCCATTGGCATAAAGCCATGGAGGGAAGAAGGGTCCAAGAAAGCTGGTTAATATTCAAGTATCACCTCCTCCAAGCTCAGGAGCGATTTGCCATTTACCACAACGGTGTTAATTGCTCCAATTAAAGAATTGGATATTGGGTATAAAGATATTGGGTATGAAGAATTGGATCTTGGGTATTGATGTGTTGGCAGGATGAACAGTTGAAACTTTAAATGGTCGCTTCTTCTTTGGGACTTCGCAGGCAAGGTTTGCTGTTTGTTCTATAACTGTCTTGTGTGGAGTCCCAAAGTGGGATCCTGTTGTGCTGCCCATGTCTGCCAGTATTGATTCCTGCAGCGGGATCATTCCACATTTGTTTCCTCATCACCTGTAATGTAACTCCTTTTGGTTTTGCTGGCTTTGCTTTACTCACCACCCACACAGATGGTCCCAAAGCTACGGCCCCAGTTTCCCTCAAGGTATTTGCTAGGGTGCCTACACTACCAGTAGCATTTGTCACTGCTGGTATAATCAAGGGGTTTAGTGAGGCAGGTGCTCCTCTCAAAAGCTGCATTNCTTCATGCTCCGTGTTGGGTGTCAAAAAGGACTGCCGAGGTTGAACACCAGCTGGCAACTAAGCACCACACAGCCACTTGCTCACTTCCCTCTCCCATTTATTAAGAATACGCACTATCAACTGTTCTACAGTACCTTGCAACCCATGACATTGCTCTACTTCATTAGTAATTACTTGCACAATTGCCTTTGCATCTTGTAAAGTTTCAATTTCCTTTTCCAATTCTCTCATTTTACTCCATGATGCAACAACTTCACAGTCAAGAGCTCTAAGACTGGTAACTAATAACTATCCCAATCTCCCTGGTAACTTGAAGAAGAATCTGATGCCACTTTCCATGGCAAGCTATGCATAGCTGTTTCAATTGAGAAGTGACAACTGCNCAAGCACAGTGGAGTAAGGTGATAATCAGTACAGCAGAACAACAAGCAGCGAAAAAGCAGCTACTGACAAGCACAAGACTCTTAACATACATTAAGGCAAGCAAGCCCCATGGCAAGCACAGAAACCTGCCGATTAACAGCTAAACAGCAATAACAGGTATAAATTTGATCTAGCACATTCCAATCAAACCTGTTGTTACCGGGGAGGAACAACCCCATGTACCAGTNGTAGAACCAATGTATCGAGGAAAGTAGCCACAGAGGTCCAGCGCTCAGAACTGGGCCATCCCAGAATACATGAAGTCACCATCATGGCCTCCTCAGTCCCCGACTTTCTTGCCAGCCATAGCATGGGATCCCTGAAGCACCACCTGGTCACAGGCACACAAACAGGGAGGCAGGCACCATGGACCTCAGTCCTGGCTAAAGAATCAATGAATCTGCTGTTTTCACCTGTATTTCAAGGATTCATGCAGGTGTAGTTTACCACTGTGCTTTGATCTTTCCCACAGCAGGGCAGGAATCTCAAGTATGTTCAATAGGGTGCCTCTATCACAGGCCTATGTTATCTTAATGCAGATGTTCTACTTGGCCAACACACAAGGCTAAACAACAATTAGTATGATATATGTGTTTTCCTACATCTCAGCTGCAAGTCACTTGAGCGTGTTTACAATCCTCCTTGCCGATCTTCTGTTATTTTCCCACAATGCCTCAATAGTAAGATCTGCCATCAGGATTTCCAGGGCCCTGACACACGTGGCAAAGTCTAGCACAGTCAAGACTTCTCCTCAGTAGAGTCGTATCAGGTGGCTGGTGTAGGGTCCTGTGGCTGGGGTGCCATGATGGATTGTTACCAGCTCTTCAGGAGGGACAGGCATAGCAGGCGTGGCAGTGGGATGGTGCTGCATGTAAGGGAGGTGTTGAACTGTATGACACTTGCAGCTGGCAATGACATCATTGAGACCTCTGGGTAAGGATGAAGGGGAAAGCAAATAAACCAGATATTGTGTGGGAGTCTACTATCAACCACCCAGCTCTTGTCCTTATGGGTGATTTTAACTTCCCAGACATCAACTGGGAATATCATACAGTGAACACAAATAGGTCTAGGAAATTCCTGAAGATAACTTCTTGGTGCAGGTACTAAGGGAGCTGACTAGGAAAGGTGCCCTCCTAGATTTGTTGTGAAAGAGTGTCTTGTGAGTGAAGTGATTGGTGACTGTCTTGGTCACAGTGACCATGAAGTAGTTAAGTTTCAAATCATTGGTGACAGGAGAAAAACCACCAGCAATACTTCAGCTCTGGATATGGGGAGAACAGACTCCAAGCTGTTGAAGCTTAGTAAGGTCCCCTGGGAATCTGCTTTAGAAAATATTGGGGTCCATGAATGCTGGTCACTTTTTAAGAGCTAACTCTTAAGAGCACAGGAGCAGGCAATTCCAAAGTGTGGAAGTCAAGCAAGTCACTGAGCAGGGATCTTCTTCTAGAACTTAGGTGAAAAAGGAAGGTGTATGGACACTGGAAGCAAGGACAGGTGACATGGGAGAACTACAGAGATGCTGTTTGCCACTGCAGGGAGAAAATTCATGCAGCCAAAGCTCAATTAGAGTTCAAGCTGGCCAGCACTCTGAAGGACAACAAAAATGGCTTATTAAAATATGTTAATAGCAAAAGGAGAACCAAAGATAACATTGGTCCATTGCTTGACGGGGTCAGTCACATCACAAATAGGAGCACAGACAAAGCAGAGATGTTTAATGCCTTCTTCGCCTCTGTCTTCAACACCGATGATCGGCCCTGTGACATCCAGAGCCCTGTGCTGGAAGACTGTGACTGGGGTGATGATAAACTCTGAGCCAATCCTGAACTTGTTTGAGACTTGCTTCTCCAGTGGGATGTGCATAAATCTATGGGGCCTGATGGGATTTGTTCCAGGACATTGGGGGCAATGTCATTGCTGGACCTCTCTCCCTTATTTTTCAGTGGTTTTGGGAGTCTGGAGAGGTCCCAGTTTACTGGAAGCTGGAAAATGTTGTCCAAATTTTCAAGAAGAGTAACAGGGAAGACCCTGGTAATTACAGGTCTGTCAGTCTCACTTCAGTGCTTGGTATAATTATGGAAAAAGTTATTGAAAAGTTACTGAAAAACATGAGACAATGCAGTCATTGGTCATAGCCAGCATGAGTTCATGAGGGGAAGTCCTGCTTAAGCAGCTTACTTTTGTTTTATGACAATCACCCATCTAGTTGACCAAGGGAAACAGGTAGATGTGGTGGTGTGGGATTTTAGCAATGCTTTTGATTCTCTCACAGTATCCTCATGGAAAACTGTCCAGCACACAGCTACACAAGTCCATAAACGTTGGGCGAGCAATTGGCTGACAGGTCGGGCTCAAAGGGTTATAGTAAATGGGGTTACATCAGGTTGGTGACCAGTCACCAGCGGGGCTCCCCAGGGCTCAATTTTTAGGGCCAGTGCCCTTTAATGTTTTTATAGATGATCTGGACACAGGAATTGAATGTACACCGATTTTGCCAAAGATACTAAACCAGGAAGAGCTGTGGACTCCCTCAAGGATACAGAGGCCTTGCAGAGAGATCTGGATAGACAGAGACCTGAGCAATCACCAGCCATATTACATTTAACAAGAACTAGTGCTGGATTCTCCACCTAGGAAAGAGTAATCTTCATTATACTTACAAACTGGGGGATGAGAGGCTGGAGAGCAGCCCTGCGGGAAAAGATCTGGGAGTTTGGGTTGATGACATGTTGAATATGAGTCAACAGTGTGCCCTGGCAGCCAAAAGAGCCAACCATGTCCTGGGGTGCATCAAGGACGGTAAAGCTAGCCAGTCGAGGGAA
Source organism: Steatornis caripensis (assembly GCA_013398225.1). Classification (NCBI taxonomy): domain Eukaryota; kingdom Metazoa; phylum Chordata; class Aves; order Caprimulgiformes; family Steatornithidae; genus Steatornis; species Steatornis caripensis. The sequence goes on from VZSC01011185.1 coordinate 8,529, forward strand.
GTGATTGTTCCACTCTACACTGCACTGGTGCGGCCCCACCTCAAGTATTGTGTGCAGTTTTGGGTGCCTCAATATAAGAAGGTCATCTATTAGAGTGTGTCCAGAGGGCGATCAAGATGGTGAAAGGCCCTGAAGGCAAGACTTAGGAGTGGCTGAGGTCACTTGGCTTGTCAGCTTGGAGAACAGAATGCTGAGGGGTGACCTCATCGCAGTCTACAGCTTCCTCAAGTATGGCAGCAGAGGGGAAGGTGCTGATCCTCTCTCTCTGGTGACCAGCAACAGGTCACGAGGAAATGGAATGAAGCTGTGTCAGGGGAAGTTCAGATTGGACTTTAGGAAAAGGTTCTTCACTGAGAGGGCGGTTGTTCACTGGAACAGGCTCCCCAGAGAAGCGGTCATGGCATCAAGCCATGTTCACGGAACATCTGGACAACACTCTTAGTCATGTGGTTTAGTTTTAGGTAGTCCTGTGAGAAGCAGGGAGTTAGACTTGATGATCCTTGTGGGTCCCTTCCAACGTGAGATACTCTCTGATTCTAAGTCTACAGAACCTAATAGGATGCATCCCTGAGAAATGAGGGAGCTGGCCAGTGTTATTGCAAGGTGACTCACAGTCCGGATGAGTGGAAGGTCTGAGGAAGGTGATCCTTCCCCTCAGCACTCAGACCACATCTGGAGCATTGTGTGCAGTTTTGGGCTTCCCAGTATGAGACATGGACATACTGGAATTAATCCAGCCAACAGCTACTAAAATGATTAAGGGGAGAGACTGAAAGAGCTGGGACTGTTTAGCCTCAAGAAGAGAAGGCTTGGGGAGTAATTTTATCAATGTATATAAATACTTAACCGGGGAGAATAAAGAAGACAAAGCTAGACTCTCCTCAGTACTGCAAAGTGAAAGGACAAAAGGCAATGGACACAAATTGAAATACAGGAAATTCCACCTAAACATAAGAAAAAAATGTTTTTACTGTGTGCATGGTCAAACACAGGTTGCCCAGAGAGGTTGTGGAGTCTCCATCTTTGGAGATCTTCAAAATCCAATTGGATAAGGCCCTGGGCAACCTGCTCTAGCTGACTCTGCTAGGGGCAGAGCAAGGGGTTAGAATAGATGACAGCCAGATTAATTCCATGATTAAAGCTTGATTTTTAGAGAAGTCTTACATATTTTTTTGCAGTGTACCATAATCAAACTTATACTGCTGCAGGTGACATAAGCATGAAGGCAAACATCTATTTCCTTTACTCTGGCAAGTGAGATGACTCTAGAGCAGATCAATCTGGAAGACCTCCAGTTTCCTAGCTGTCAGTTAATACAATTTCCACTTAATAGCCAATCTGTAAATTTCTTGCACTATGTTTATGACTCCGGTTTCTGTAACTTTTCTCCAATTCCGCAGCATAAAAAAGGAAAACATGATTTTGAATGTTACTATGAAGTTTCCTCAGGGTGATGCAATTTCATAGGCAATTAAAAGCTGTGTTAGTGTGGAAAACCAAAATAGCCCTGTTACTAACGGCCTAAACGTAGAAGAAAATGACCCCTTGCATACCAACAGTACGTTGGCTCTCCAGACTGAGATAAACACACAACACCATAATTAAACTGTGAAATGCAGCCTGTTTTATTTAAAGGGTGGGGTTTTTATTTTAATGTTGCACTTGGCATTTCCTGACTTAACAGCGGCAAGCTATCTTCTGCCTACCACCTGTTTCTGTTTGTAGTTCTGGCATTTGTACAATCCAATGGTAGAGACTGTCATCTGGTTCCTAACTCATTTTATGTTAAACATAGCAGTCAGAAGGATCCTAGCTCTGGACAATATGTTTTGCACTCTGAAGTTTTTCAAAATCTCTTGGGTTTAGGCCTTGAAAATCAAGTGAGTTTGTACCTAGACTTCATAGAGTACAATTTTTGACCCATATAAAAGTGTGGAATTCGTTAAAGTATTCAATTTACAGCTGTAATTTGAGCCTGTGCTAAGAAGCAGATTAATGCACATGCACCTTGATTCTTGGGCTCGTTCTTTTTGCAGTTAGCGTCAGTCTCTGACATCACAGTATGAGTTTACTGCTTTTCACTCCACTTACTCCAGACAGAGATATGGAAATGGATTTGATTCTGGCTTTTCATAAAGAACAAACTTGTGGTTGCTGAAACCTGTCACCGTCTTTGTCTCAGGCCTCATCAGCTAGGGAACTGAATGCATATGAAGGTATATGATAAGAAACTGCTGAAAGAAATCACAGCAGTATGAGTGCAATTTTGAAAGCATAATTCTATTCTGAAACAGGCTTCTTCAAGACCTCAGAGGCTGAATTTCCATGGTAGTATACAGGAATCTGATGTTCAACCTCACCAAAATTCAATGTGATAAATTTACCCTTTAGTTGTATGTCAAAGTAGTCCATTCCTTGTGTGAGTCTTCTGGGGTTGATGATTACAGTGAGTGGTTGATAGGCCTATGAAAGACACAGGTAGTTTCTCCTTATTCTTTCTACTCCTCCAGTCTGTAAAAACTTTGATCAAAGTCTGTTATTTTTTCCCCAATTTTGCTAGAAAGGAAAGAAAAAAAGATTCATTTTAAAGTAGAGGACATAAAAAGGATAGGTCTCATGGTGCAGGTTTCACCTGTCACGCGACACTCACTTAGTCAGGACACTCACTTAGTTAGTTGGAAATACTAAATACTCAGTTTCTTCTTTTGGCTAATGTGATTAAATCCAGGAGCTCCCATGACTGCTACTCACAAGAAGTAAAAGTGAAGATTTCTTTGTTTGGGAGACCTAGACAAGACAGTTCAATTCAAACTGCTGATTTGACCCAAATTTTCACACAATACCAGGCTGAATAATTTAAATTGTGAATTATAATAGTTACTGCTAAGCCCTATCTTCTAGTTGACATGTGGGTACGGCAATACAGTAAGTAACTTACACTGGTAAGTATTGTATGTCTTGCTTCTTACTCCACTGTTTGTTCTTCCTAATGAGGAGCTAGAATCCATAACTTTTTCCTATGAGAGAGAATGAAAACAGAGGGTAATAGCCCATTTCTAGCTGGCTCTATAAGGCTCTACTCCAAAGTATCCACAGATATATCTAAAGACAGCATTAGCTGACTAGACAAGACCTAGACAATCTCAGTGACCAGCTCTTCTATTATTCCTTAGTAGGCCCCAAAACCTTCTTACAGAAACTGGAAAGTCTAAACTGCATCATAAGTAAATAATAAGGAAGAAAATGGAATGATTTGTTGCAACAAGTTGCCTAAGCAGTCCCTAGTTTTAAGATAGATTATCTGTGGCCTTAAGACATGGTTATCGCTAAGTCTGCAAAAGCTACTTCACTGAGCTTTTTTCCCCATGCATGTGACGAATTTTCTTTGCTGTTCTAGAATTTTCCTAAGTCTTAGCAAATCCTGAAATCAGGATGTTTCTTGGAAATATTTCTGTGTTGCTTCTCACCTCATCTTCCCTGAATTGTTTTAGTATGGAATGCTGTGGAGCCCTTTAGAATAGTTTTCAACACTGTAAGAAAGAAGTTAACTTTCTATGTGCTATCTTCAGTTTCTCCACAAGCTTCTGAAGTATGTCTAGTACCTTGTGGCTGACAGTGTGCCTTCATTTGCCTGAAAGAATCGTGTAAGAAACATTGTCCACACCTTCCAAAAAATATAATTCCATCTTTTACCCACTATTTTACTAACACGGCAAAAAGTTAAATAGAAAATTTAGCCTGAGTCAAGTCAGCACATGCTATTGAACATTCTGATGATTTCATGATAACTACCTGTGTGCCTGTTTTAACCCACAGTACATATAAGGCAGCTGCCATGGTAAGCAAGTTTCAAATATTTACTTTATTACTGAGCATGGATGTGAGCAGTAACTGTCAAGTAGCACTTTAATGTACTGTAAATGCACACTCAAGCTTGCCTTGTGGAAACTTGTACAAGTCAAAGAATTGTAATTAGTGAAGTAAAATTTCCCCTTGCAGAAGCCATCCTAGTTAAACTCCGTTACATAATAATCAACGTGGCATTTAATAACTATTTTAAACTATTACCTGTAGTGCTTTGTAAGTAGATATAGCAGGCATACATGCCTATACTCTGCAAACTACCTGCAGGTCTTCCTCACATTCTGCTTTACAGATGCAAGATTTGCTATTTACCAGTGCTCTGGTATTACAGCTTACTTTAAGGAGACAAGCCTGAAGGGTTACAGGCTGTTCAGGAAAGATGGGGTGAGAAAGCAAGTAGGAGGACTTACACACTGTGAAGAAAAGTGCCTTGGGTGCATAGAGCTTTACCTTGGAGACTGCTGATGAACCCATGGAGAGGGTGGGTAAGGACCAGAGAACAGACCAGTGCAGCTACCCGATCACCTGATCAAGAAAAGACAGATGAAGCCTTCTTCAGGCACCATGCCCTAAGAGGTCTTCTGCAGTTGGGAGACCTTAGTGATGAGAACTATGTTGAGGTATTTTCTCATCCTGGGGGACTAGTCAGAGAACCTGATCCCAAATGCAGGTATTTACACATTTTTCAAAATGTACTTTGGGCTAAGTGAAATCTCTGAATCAAATGAATGTGAAATCAATTCTGTCTCCCATTGCCATCTTCTGTACATGTGTAACTGGACCCGGGACAGTTTTGAGATCACAAGGTGTGGAATATCCTAGCTGATCCATTCTGACTGGTCATCACCTAAAGACCTTGTTGTGGATGCATGTTCCTGCACCCTTCCAAAACCTTCTGTCCTGTGCTGTTGGGGTTACAGACGTTACAACTCCACAGCATCGAGGAGATGAAAGCCATCGTCTGTGTAGTCCTGGCTGCAAAACGGACCAAGGAAGGCAGTGCCTCGTTGACTTCCCCTGGCTCTCCGGCCTGGCGTGCAGCCAGGGGCGAGTTGGTCCTGCCAAAGGCGAGGTGCGATCGGGCCCCCGCGCTGCAGCAGCCTCCCGGGCAAAGCGCCCGCGCTGAGACCGCACGGCCCGGCCGGGACTGAGACAGAGAGGAGGCTGGGCTGGACAAGCTCCCGTCCCGCCCCCGGGGCGCAGCCTGCCTCGCCCTATTATGCCACCGTGCTCAAAACAAAGTTGTTTCAACCTTTCTGCGGTCTTACTTTCACCCTGAAGCGTGGGCAGGCGGAGGAGACCCGCGCCGGGCAGCGCGCAGCGCTCTTACCGCGCCTTCGTCTGCGCGCCTTCGTCAAGCGGCGGGAGGTGAGTTGAGGGAAAGTATCCTGGGCCAAAAGAGTCGGGGCAGTAAAAAGAAGTGTACCGTGCACAGCCAGATCATTCTCCTAGCGAAGCTGCTGGCAGAAAGGCGCCCGCGGCCGCTACTTCACCCTTCTTGGCAGAGTCCTGGTGTCTCAACAGCGCCCAGCTCTTCCGCCGCGCTCCGCCGGTTGCAAGCTTTGCTTCCTGCGAGGGGCTGTCTGCAAGGGAACGTCGCCATTGCGAGCTCTGCCGGGCAGGGAAGAGGCTTAGCAGGTTCAGGACAGTCGGCAAGGGACACCCGTTACCAGCCGACGTCCTGTCCCCAGGTGCCGATCGGCGTCCCGGCCTCCTCTCGGAGCGCTGGGCTGCGCCGGCAGTGGGCGGGGGTGGTGCCTGCTTGCAGGAAGCTCGGAGAAGCTGGCAGCGGCGCGGGGGCGCTTCTGAAGCCGCTGTGAGGGTCGCACGCTGCATTTGCAGACCCGGGCCCTTTCGCTAACCCTCGGCTCGCTCTCAGGATGGAAGGCAGCAGGATTAGAACCGCAATGGCTGCCAAACAGGTTGCTCCTGCCTCCGCATCGCCTTCCTGCAGGCGTGAACGCCAGTTGCTTAAGCCCACTCTACCTTGTTGCTTCTTTTTGTACAGCACTGGTACTTGCACAGGAGCAACATGGGGTGAGAAGCTTGCATTCAGAACGACAGCTGAGTGTGCTGGAGCATGAGGTGTCGTGGCTTCTCCTACACAGAATATTCCATAAAGGTGGTGCCCAAAAGTGCTGTTGACTGATAGTTTTTGTGTTTGCACTTCTGCATTCCTCATGTAGCTTCATGCAAAGGCTGATAGTGTCACAGAGAAATTGCTTTATGTCCTCGTTACTTCAGGAGCTGCCCAGTTGATTTTCAGTTTACATTTCCATGCAGATAGAAAAGGTAATGATTGAGTTTGTGGCTGATGACTGCCTTGATGATGGGAACAGGCCCACCAAGTACTTAGTGAAGCTGAACACAGTGCTGCTACTGATAGTTGTAAAAATGATTCTTGTGTTCCTCTGCAGTAGTTCGCAGTCAGTCTTACACTGCTGTAGCACTAGTGCGGTATCTGATTTAGTTTTCTGCCTTGCTTGATACTGAATGCTTATGATGACTGTAAATGACAATTATAAAAGAAACGTACAGCTACTAGGATAATAGATTCCTCAATATATACCAATAGAACAGATTACGACTGCATGTAATGAAACTTGGGTAGTGTCACAACTGGGAGAATGGTGAAATCCCTCTGGAACACTTTGGCTAATTTAACATACTTTTCTAGTTTCTTAGTTGCAACTTTCTGGTTTTCAGCAGTAGTTGCCAGCTTAGATTAACTTTTCTTTTTAAATGGCATATATAAACTATTCTGATGCACTGGTAAAAGTTTATTCGTTGTCTGTAGAATGTCCTAAGGATTCAGATATCTGGTCCCCAAATTTATCATTAGGGACTTTAGTATTGTACAACTCAAAAGATAACTTTTACACCCGGAAGAGTGAAAATTAAACATAAATCTTCTCTATACTAAATTCTCATCTTTCTTGACATCAGTAAAAGAAACCAAAAGTCAATGTTTCAAGTGCAAAGAACAAGTGTATTTCTGTGAATGGTTTAAGTAGCAAAAAGGTTTAGGGCAGTAATAGTTTGCAGTCTCCTGGTCTGCCAGCTCTTGGAAACTGAAGTTCACTGCTGCTGAAATGAAGGAAGTATATTTGGTTTTGTGTGAGACACGTCTCCCCGTTTTTCCTCCTATCTTGTGATGGACTAGAAGAAACCTGTAAAGAAAGTAGCAGAAATGAATGCACTAAAGAACATTACTCCGCAAGCTTTTCTTGTGGTTTCTTCAGCCCACAGGAAGCATGTGCTGCTTCTAAGACATCTCTCTTCCTCATCCTGTTACTGTTCACTGACAAATGATACATTGTCAGGATTTTCTGGATTGGTAAATGTGGAGGGGTGAAGAATATCATGGTCTGCCCAGATTCCCTCTCCATCATTTGCTAATTTGCAGTATAAGTACATATGAAATTCTACATATAAGGAGGGAGTAATACATCTTTAGGGTTTTATTTCTCTTCTTAAAAATGCAAGTTTAATCAGTTTAAGTTGAATCTGATGTAAAGCATAATTGATTCCACTGTCCATGACTTATCCGTGCAGAAGCACCAGGATGGCTGTGTCAAGAAACTGACCAAAACTCAGTTAAGGACTTTGGAGCTCTCTCCAGACAAAGATGTAACCAGGTCAGGCCTAGAGTTTTTGGTCTAAATCTGATTTATTTTTATCCTAAGAGAAAACAAAAAATTGTTGAGAAGTATTTGCCTGCATTTCTAGACAGCAGTGACCTTTTCTGGGGTACTTCTTTCCCACATTTAATAAGTTGGATCACCACAAATAAGTAAGGTATAGGATAGTTTACTGGGAGTGCCGTTCAATCTGCCTCATTAGTCACTGTCATCGGATTTATTCTGTGTCATGTCTCAGTCTAGTTTGAGATGCTTCTCATGCTGTCCTTCTGCTGTGCCTCTGTATGATGTGTTTGTTTTGTTGTGTCCCAAACTACCCCTTGCTCTGATACCTTGTTTTTGCTAAAGAGAAATGATGATGTAGCTGTACCTCTTGCGTGGTAGCAAATCACTACATTGCTAAGTTGTGGCCAGGATATGTGCCCCTTTGAAGAGCCTGTGACCTGCAGAGAGCCACACCAGAAGATATTCTCCCTATCTGCAGTACCATGCAATAGCCCCTTTTTCCTCATGTGACTCATCCGTTAGTCTCACAGAGGGAGTGTCAAGAAAGGTGAAGGGTCTTGCTGTGGAACTTCAGTTTGTTAGAGAGTAGCGTAAATGGAGGCAGCAATCTGTACGATTGCAAGAATAACTTTTTGACTCTCAGAGAATGTGGAAGTTATATTCACAGCTTGAAAACTGTGGTGAATTAAAATCCAATTAAGAATCTGTAATGATGCATTTTTAATTGTTTGTGTTGCTAGAGGTTTTTTATGGAACTAAACAGGAGGTACACCAAGCCTACTAATCAAATACAGATAAGTGGATTTCTTTATATGTGTTTTCCAGGCCTTGGAAATGAGCCACACAGAAGAGATAGCATGAAGGTTATCTTGTACTGCATATAGGAAAATATGACACTTCCTGTATTACATTTTACCATTACTTCTTGCAATGGAAAAACAGTGAACTAGCAAATTAAATATTCCCATGCTTCACTCACATGGTCTTGTGCTGTACAAACTGCCCCAATGACTCAGGTGAAGGTGGTTTGCAAGAGCAAGTTTATAATTTTGGAAGTTCTGAAAATTTTGAAAACAAGAATTCTTGCAAACCAAATGCCAAATAACTAAGAAGACACTTGGAACATGCCTCTTGGGTCTTCTAGGGCAATCTACATTAGCTTGGGTCCACTAAGGTCAGTGGCAGAGTAAACTGAAATTTTCCACTAACCTTTTCCATTAAAAATTAATTTTTGTTTGAAGAGACTATTTAACTTACATCTCAAAATCCTTTAATTTAGGTTAAAGATGTAACATTCCTTGACAAGTTAGAAATAGAGAGTATATGTTAGATTTCAAGCCAAATTTTTGTTGGTTTTCAGGCAGATAAATGTTTTGATTTTTTTTTTTAGAAGTTACATTTTTAGCAAGGACTTTTGGAGGAGGCAGGATATTTCAAGATTTTTTTTGTGAAAATGGTGTATTTTAAAGATGTTCTTGTTAACCAGATTTCACCAGCTGAAAGTAGCTCCATTTAGCAGTGAGTCATTAGGAAACCCTGAAAGATAACACAATTAAAAGGAATATGTACTGCTTTACTTAAAATTTTTCCAAGCCTTCACTTCGGGGGGGAGTTCATGTGTCTCCAATGCAAATAATTTGTCAACAAATGGAACAGCTGGTATGAATTTATAATACTTCCTGCCAGAACATAATTTTACAGGTTACACCATTTACTAACATAATCTGTTATTAATATAGTTACTTGTATTTAATTTCAGTGCTTGGGACAATACAACACAATAAGTCTGCAGTCAGATGGAGTCAGCTTGGTTTTGACTTCACCATGCTTGGAATGTGTTGCATACATTGTAAGGTTCTCCCCTTCTTAACAATAGGTTTTACTTCTCTTTTTTTTACTTCTCTTCTGTTACTTCTGTTCTGTTTACTTCTCTTCTTCTGTTTTGTAAAGAAGTCAAAATAATGGTAAAATAGTTATGTATAGTTCTATAATAGTTCTGATACAAGTTCTATAAATGCTGATGTCACTACTGTTTAGTTGCAAACATTTCTAAAAATTAGTGCTGCAGCCACAAGTATTAGCCAGAGTTATCCAAAATACAGAAGTGGTCAAATTGCATTTGTATGCAGTGAAGATTTATTGATAAGTTAGAGAGATAGAGACAGAATTTGTGAGGAAAACACACACTCAGATACACGTACGCACTTATATGACCATCCTGCTCAGGTGTTAGGTAGGTGTCATGGGTTGAGCTCAGCTGTCAACAAAGAACCATGTGCTCCTCGCTCAATCCTACCCCCACACCAGGATGAGGAGAAAATGTAAGGAAACCTGGTGGACTGAGACAAGGACAGGGAGCGTTCCCTCACCAATTNCTCCCCTGCTCCAACACGGGGTCTCTCCCACTGTCGCCGAAAATCGTAACCAATAAAACTCTCCAAACCAAATGATAGTTTAGAAAGCCGGCACTGGTTTATTATAGCGCTGGGTGCATGGGGGATCTCTCCTGCTAACATGCACACTGAAGAACAAAGACAAGTTCAATATATACATTTTAAGAAATGAATGTTCGTATTACTTCTAAGAAATACCCACCTGTTTCTAAGAAACATCATGCATATGCTAATACATTATAAAACTATCCCTGTGCAGGCACACTGAATTGGGGAAGGGTCTCTTGTGGTCTCTGGTGTTCTCTTGTGGCCATTTAGGAAGTGGCCTCTTATCCACTGTTTATTCAGTGACCTAGAATTGAGCCAAGTTCTGAGCAACTCAGTAAGACATTCCATCCGTATCTCTACAAAGTAGTTGGCCTTGAGCAAGCAGATGTACCGTCTCTGTCTCTGCAAAGTCTGTTATCCTTGAGCAAGCAGTACCGTCCCTATCTCTACAAAGCCTGTTTTTCTGTTAGTAGTCTGTTTTTCTGTCCTTTGTCTGCTAGTCAAATCATTTTAAGTTTTTAAGTCTTCGGTATCACCACGGCAGGCAGTCCCCCACAAACCCCTCCAACATGAGTCCTTCTCACGCGGTGCAGTCCCTCAGGAATGCACCAACCCAGTGCGGGCTGCCCACAGAACCACGGTCTTCTTTGGGAGCCGGCACCTCACCTGGCATGGTGTCCTCCACAGGCTGCAGGTCCATCTCTGCTCCTCCATGGTCCTTCACAGACTGTTTGATCATGATTCTCCATGGGCTGCAGGGGGATAGCCTGCCCTGTCCCTACCAGCTGCAGGGGAATCTCTGCTCAGGTGCGCCTCCCCACGTCCTTTCTCACTGACTCCTGGTATCTGTCTTTCTCCTGGATGTGTTTCTCTCACATCCCACTCCTTTTACTGGAGGTCTCAACAACCCTTTCTTTGTCCTCTCCCCTCCTTAAATACCTTATCACAGAGGTGCATCTATTATGTCTAAATGGCCTGGCCTTAGCCCGAGGTGGGGCTGACTTGGAGCTGGGGGAGCTTCAGGCAGCTTCTCAGAGGGACTACCTGCCTGTGTAGCCCCTTTCTCTGCTACCAAAACAGACCCAACACAGTAGGTCAACAGTTTCTTGAAGACTCAAGGTTCTTGCAACCAGCAGGCAGGCAAGGAACAAGAGGAGGGAGAACAGGGCTTCTTGGAAATGTTGTCCTTGAATAAGGCAGGAAGACCAGGTGGAGGGAGAGAAAAGATGAGTCTGGGTCGTTGAAGCATGCAGAGACTACAGGCAAGGGGCTTTTACAGCTCTGATGATCCTGTGATTATTCTGCAGCAGTGATTTCCATGATGATTGTTGCCCCTAAATTAGTGTCGTTTTATAAGAAATTTGCATTTCCAGACAGTTCTTAGCTTTTCATTTCTTAAATAAGAAAGGAACGATCTTAAAAAAGAAAGCAATGAAGCAAGAGGAAAAGATGCATTTCCACTAAAATCCTAGCTACTTAGAGTAGCTTTACTTCTCAAGGAGCCTAGCAGCACTAAGCAGGTCCATTTAACTCCACTCTGTCTTTGCAGTATTGATGCCTAAGAACTGCTAATATTTAGGCAAAAAAACCCAAAGGAATCATAGAATCATAGAATCATAGAATGGTAGGGGTTGGAAGGGACCTCTAGAGATCATCTAGTCCAACCCCCCTGCTAAAGCAGGTTAGCCTAGAGCAGGTTGCACAGGAATGCATCCAGGCGGGTTTTGAATATCTCCAGAGAAGGAGACTCCACAACCTCTCTGGGCAGCCTGTTCCAGTGCTCTGTCACCCTCACAGTAAAGAAGTTCCTCCTCATGTTCAGGTGGAACTTCCTGTGTTCCAGTTTGTGCCCATTGCCCCTTGTCCTGTCGCTGGGCACCACTGAGAAGAGTCTGACCCCGTCCTCTTGACATCCACCCTTTAGATATTTGTGAGCATTGATCAGATCTCCTCTCAGCCTTCTCTTTTCCAGGCTGAACAGACCCAGCTCTCTCAGCCTTTCCTCATAAGAGAGATGCTCCACTCCCCTAATCAACTTTGTGGCCCTCCGCTGGACTCTCTCCAGTAGTTCCCTGTCTCTCTTGAACTGGGGAGCCCAGAACTGGACACAGTACTCCAGATGCGGCCTCACCAGGGCAGAGTAGAGGGGGAGGATCACCTCCCTCGACCTGCTGGCCACACTCTTCTTAATGCACCCCAGGATGCCATTGGCCTTCCTGGCCGCAAGGGCACACTGCTGGCTCATGGTGAGCCTGTTGTCCACCAGCACTCCCAGGTCCTTCTCCGCAGAGCTGCTCTCCAGCAAGTCAACCCCCAGCCTGTACCGGCACATGGGGTTGTTCCTCCCCAGGTGCAAGACCCTACACTTGCCCTTGTTGAACTTCATCAGGTTCCTCTCCGCCCAACTCTCCAGCCTGTCCAGGTCACGCTGAATGGCAGCACAGCCTTCCGGTGAGTCAGCCGCTCCCCCCAGCTTTGTATCATCAGCAAACTTGCTGAGGGTACACTCTGTCCCTTCGTCCAAATCATTGATGAATACGTTGAACAGGACTGGACCCAGCACTGACCCCTGGGGAACACCGCTGGTCACAGGCCTCCAACCAGACTCCGCACCACCGATCACTACCCTCTGCGCTCTGCCATTCAGCCAGTTTTTGACCCACCTCACTGTGCGCTCATCTAAGCCACTCTTCCTGAGCTTTCCTATGAGGATGTTGTGGGAGACAGTGTCAAAAGCCTTACTGAAGTCAAGGTAGACAACGTCCACTGCTCTCCCCTCGTCCACCGAGCCAGTCATGCCATCATAGAAGGCTATCAGATTGGTCAAGCAGGATTTACCCTTGGTGAATCCATGTTGACTACTCCGGATAGTCTTCTCCTCTTCCATGTGCTTGGAGATGAGTTCCAGAATGAGCCGTTCCATCACCTTTCCAGGGATGGAGGTGAGACTGACTGGCCTGTAGTTTCCCGGGTCTTCCTTCTTGCCCTTTTTGAAGATTGGAGTGACATTGGCTTTCCTCCAATCTTCAGGCACCTCTCCTGTTCTCCACGACTTTTCAAAGATGATGGAGAGTGGCCTAGCAATTACCTCCGCCAGCTCCCTCAGCACACGTGGATGCATCCCATCGGGACCCATCGATTTGTGCGTGTTCAGTTTGCCTAGCTGCTCTCTAACCCAATCCTCATTGACCAAGGGCAAGTCTTCATTTGTCCGTGCTTCCTCTCTTATCTCCAGAGTCTGGGAGTCCTGAGGGCCAGTCCTAGCAGTGAACACTGAAGCAAAGAAGGTATTCAATAACTCTGCCTTCTCCGTGTCCAGCGTCACCAGGTCACCCGCCTCGTTCAGCAGCGGGCCCACATTTTCCCTAGTCTTCCTTTTGCTCCCAATGTACCTATAGAAGCCTTTCCTGTTGTCCTTCACCTCCCTTGCCAGGTTTAATTCCAGGCAGGCCTTAGCCTTCCGTGTTGCATCCCTGCATGTTCTGACAACAGTCCTGTATTCCTCCCAAGTAGCCAATCCTTTTTTCCACATCCTGTAAACTTCCTTCTTCCCTTTGAGTTTTTTTGCGACCTCCTTGTTCATCCACGGAGGTCTCCTGCCTCCTTTGTTCGACTTCTTCTTCATCGGGATGCACCGATCCTGAGCTTGGAGGAAGCGGTTCTTGAATATTAACCAGCTCTCTATGGCCCCCTTGCCTTCTAGAGCGCTAACCCAAGGGATTCCTCCGAGTAGGTCTTTGAAGAGGGCAAAGTTAGCTTTCTTGAAGTCCAGGGTTCTAATCTTACTTGTAGCCCTGCTTCTTCCACGCTGGATCCTGAACTCCACCATCTCATGGTCACTGCAGCCAAGGCTGCCCCCAACCTTCACATCTCCAACCAGTCCTTCTCTGTTTGTTAGTATCAGGTCCAGGGTCGCTCCTCTCCTCGTCGGCTCCTCCACCACCTGCGTTAAAAAGTTGTCATCAATGCTCTGCAGGAACCTCCTGGACTGTACATGCCTGGCCGTGTTGTTTTTCCAGCAAATATCAGGGTGGTTGAAGTCCCCCATGAGCACCAGGGCCTGTGACTGCGAGGCAACTTCCAGCTGTCTGTAGAAGGCCTCGTCAAGTTCCTCTTCCTGATCAGGTGGCCTGGATAGTGCTGGAAGGAAAGTGAGAGGTTCTGTGATTATTCTTGCCTGCACATTAGCTATTTTTCATTAGGGTTTCCATATTGAAGGAGCAGGATGGGGAATAAATGAATCTGCCTGTTCCCTTTGCTTACCTCTGGACATCTGAATTTTAGTACATGAATAGTTTTGTTTATTCCATAGAGGCCAGTAAAAAGCCAGGCAGGTGGCTTTCTTCTTCATCTGTGTGGGAAGCTAGCCTTTGGGAGAGGAAAATTTTCTTACAAACCCAGTGAAAACTAGTTGCTTGGATGGAGATGTTAAAAATAAAAAAGGTTAATGAAGACATGATCACTAGTCAGAGAGTTTAATCAGGCATCATTGTGCACAGAAGTGACATAGTTTGGGTTTTTTTCTGACATTTGGGTTTGTGGATTCATCTAGGGACAAATGCCAAGTGGGGAGTGAGTGGTCTCTCTCCAAAGTCTTTGGTAGCCTGTTTTGGAATTGCTAATGCTGTCACTTTAAGCATCTTTTCTGTTTTTCTCCTGTTTCCCATTTATATTGTGGAGACTGTGCTTCTGATATATGACCTGGGGTTTTTTTTCTTCTTTAGTTTTAGGTATGTTTTTTTCCTTAACCAGTCGTCTTCTGAAAATGAGAAGTTTCATTTATACGATTATGATGTATTTATAACCCACAACATCTTCTCCTAGGTCTTTTCTTTCCTTGATTTCTGCTCATCTCCCTTACCTTGAAATAAATTGGAAGTAATTTTGTGGAAATCTAAAAACTTGTTGTGGTATAAATGAAGCTTTGAGCTTGCATTATGCAAAATATCAAAGTAGGTGATCCTAATGGTTCCCTTAATCTTTAAAAGCTAGAGTGAGGGCTAGTTGGAAAGTTTCTGTTAAGACTGATTGTAAGCAGAGTTTGGTTCTCCCACACAAATTTTCTCACAGGAAAGGAATTTCTACATAATTGGATTTTTTTCCCTTTTTAGGCCAGTTAATGCAGGATTACTTTGTGGTCTGCCTTTGCTGCTACCCTGAAATTATTTTCATGACACATTTCTTTCACACTGTCCTGTTGTGGTCCCTCATAGGAACTCCATCCTGCCTCAGATCTCTCCCTCCACAGTTAAACTCCCCAAACCCACCCCATGGTACACTATCTCCTAAGATGAAGAATCATGAGAGACTGTGTACATCATGAGAGAAGTTACCTAGCCAGTGAATTCAGGCTGTGTGGAAGGAAAGGGGTTTTTATGGCACATTTCAGTGCCTTTCTGAAGCAAAAGCACGAGACTTGTATGTTTTTACTTGGAAAGTCAAAACTGGAGGAATGAAAGTCCTGTTTTTCATCTCGTTCAATCCAGGCGTTCATATAGTTAGGTGAGACTTGATGATGCTTCCATGAGAGCTTAAAGGGTAATTGTGTTAGTCATATTAGAGGACAAAAATACCGATCTTTTGAGTGCACAGCTTTGTATCTGTTAGTTAAGTGTGGGACCTGAAATTTTACTTTGAACAATCATAAAATCTTTAAAAAGAGACTAAAAATAACGTTGAGGTCCATTGATCTATTAATCTTTCTCAAGGAATGATCACTTTATGCCACTATTAGCAGGTTTGTGTTTGGTCTGTTCTTCCATGATGGCAGTTGTACTACCTTTGCAGTCAGTGGCTCAGTGCTGTACTTTCTTTATCGTTGAATGTTTTTTCATGTCTAGCTTGTCTGCCATGTTACAGGACTAGAGTGTTACTTTTTGTGTATTGCATTATGTGCATAAGGAGTACTTTTCTCCAATCCTGTATCTAGCAGACTTCTATGTACTTGAGGATGGTTGTTGTGCTCTCTTTGGTCTTTGCAGTCCCATTCTTCTGTCATTCTCTGTAGGTCCTGCTTTTTTTGATTCTTGATTTTTCTTTGATGTATTTCCTTGATGGGCCACTTGGCCTTAATTGAGCTAAATAAACTATAACTTTCCAGATTATCTTGAAAGGATTCAACAACAGAGTTCACTGTCTAACTGGATGAACACTTGTCCAAGGGCAGGGCACAGTAATAGGGAACAGAATTACTTATTTCAGCAGGCTTGTGCCAAGTTAAAGTAATTGTGATGGTACATTTTAGCAACTTTAGAAACTTTTCAGTGTAATGCTAAAAGATAATTAACTCTGACAGTAAGTTAGTTCTGAAGAGGTATTTGTTCATGTGTTAGGCATACTACAGGACTGCTGCAGGTTATTTTAACAATGATAATTTGGTTGTAGGAAAATATATTTCTTGTAGCAAAAGTATACAATCCAATTTTTATTTTCCAGTGTTTGTAAAACATAAATGTTATCTGTCATAAGAGAATTTTGTATAAATCCATGGTGATCTCAATATTAAGTAAGCTTACTACATTTTTCTGATAATGATTGTGAAGTGTACTGCAGAAAATTTGTACCTATAGACAGATGCTAAAAAAAATTTTTACTGAAGCCTAGAAACTCAGACATGGATGCAAGTAAAACAGCTGTGTAAGTTTTAAACTACCACAGTTAGCGAGAATGGGGTTGTTACAAGTCACGACTTAGGAAATCCGTGGATCAGCAGTACTTTGTACCTCTAGAGTTTTGTGATTTACAGTACACCTGACTGGAAAATCATGATGAAAATATAATTTGAAATACTGACAGTGACCTGCCTTTTGCAGACTAGTCCAAACATACCTCATGATTCATCATCTGTAAAAGCCTTGTAAAGCCCATATCCTTGTTTAGTATTATTTGGAGCTATGCTTGTTTGCATCAGCTCATGATATGACCTATTTTGCATAGTGAAGTGTTTGTTTGTAGCTAAAAGAATGGAAATCAAAGGTCTTAATAGGACAGAATAGTCTTTTGAATTTCTAAGACATTTGATTTCTAAAGCAGATGAATAAGTGAATGGAACTACCTATGTTATTTAAAATTGCCATTGGAACAATTACATTGTTGATCCAGTAATGTGGGGCAAATTGCAGTTTTAATCATTCATGTTATTATTACCAGCATTTGCAAAGTATCAGGACACTCTAGGAATTAAGATGAACTGTACCAGCTTTGGACGCTACCATAAGGATTAAGAATTTCAATGTATGCTATAATTTAATTTTCTTCTGTATTCAAGATGCTTGCTGTGTAGCAAGTTTTTATGATATGTATGAAAGGTGGGGCAGCTTGTAAGAAGGTGAGGCTCCTGTGATGCACATAATTTCATTTTGTGGTATGGAAGTATTTAGAAAGCATGGTGACGTTTTCTGAATTGTGTCTGTACTGTTTGCTAAACATAAACAACTTTATCAAACTGTATATAGTGCCTTTTTGTTCCACTGTTTTTAATCTGCTTTCATATTTCTATTCTTTCACATGCAATTGACTTATCTATTACTTGCACAGCTTTTGTTTTTTCTTTTTCTTAAGGAAGTCTAATGACCTGTTGTCGCTACCCAAAAGGAGTTGTTTAGGACCACCTCCCTCCCCTTGGGACCAATGACCAAGTTCGTGATACACTTCAAATAAATTAAAGTGAAACAACACCAGCCAACCAGTTTTATGATTTATTAATACAAAATACAAAGCATTGTTAAAATATGGTAATTCAATGGTGATAACTTAACTGGATAGAAAACTGCATAAACAAGTCCCGTGCCACACGTTGTTACTTAGATCTAGTAAATAAAAACAAAGAGGTGGCGGGGTGGGGAGAGAGAGAGAGAGGCAGAAAGGGGATTTCAGCACCCATGGATCCAGCGGTGTCCCGTCGGTGCTTGTCACTCTAGGTGTCTTGGTGGTGGGGGTCCCCACTTGTCATGTTAAGAGCAGAAAGTATGTGGGGGGAAAGTTCCCCACCCATGTGCGTTTGACTAGCCTGTCAATGTCCCAGGAAAGACGACACACTTGTGCCCAGTCAGCCTGTCTGAACCCAACTAGACAGCACACTGTATCGGAGGGTGATTCAAATGTCTTTTTTGGGATACCCCGTTCAGACTCCTCAGTCAAACGAATTATTCAAGTTTCCAGAACCTTACACCAAAACAAAACTCAGCTGAGAATTTTATTATACAAATCTGTGACAGTTTAAGGTTCAGAAATTGCTGATGCTAGTAGACTAACTGCAAAACCAAGCATGAAAAGAGTAGACATACAAGATCTAGTCACTTAATAAAAGAAAAGCTAGCTGAAGTTAATCACTAAGTGTACTTACTGTACTAGTATAGTTCTTACCGAATAGGGAGGAGAAGGCAGGTTCAGCCTGTCGACCAATCCCAGTAGTTACAATGGAGTCTTCTCTGAATTTATTGTCTACCCTAGTCCTTCTATATTATTTAATTTTTAGGTGGAGCTTGAGTGACTCACTTTTGTCACTGATTGGTGAAGAATTCTCTCGCTTCCATTAAAAGGTATAGCTCGCCTTAAATTCATTACGCATGCTCAGTGGGGTATAAAGCACTGCCAGGTTTGAACTTAAGCATAGAATAAAGCTGACTGTCTGAGTCACTCTGTAGATGTGATGAGAGCCTTTTCTCCTGAAGAAATTGAGTAGACAAGCCAAAGGTCATGTTTCCTTAGATTCTACCTTCACATCCATGCAATGCCAAGGCCTGTACTCTGAAGACAACATACATTTCAGATTCAAATAATTCTCCCTGGCCTCTTTTGGAGTTGTTCCAGATTGTGCCAGTCAGGCTGGATCAGAATCACGTTATGTTCCTTTGTAATAGTCAAATACCTCTCAAAATACTTCTCTCTGTTAAAAATTGTCAGACAAATTTGTGACTACTTTACGTAGACCTATTTAGAAAAACAGAAATACAAATTCAAGATGCAGATACGAAGTCAAGTTTTTGCATGTCATCTGAGCCCTGGTAACTACACATGTTCTTAGCCTGTCACAAATACACAGTATCTCAGTGAAAAACTGTGTCTTTACTTGGTTTATGGCCATGATAATGAGTTAAGATTGTACAGGGAGTCTTACACACATCGGCTGAGGCATGACAACCCATGATTAGTCAATAGTGCGTTTGAGTCCATAGGCTTTTGGGAAAGCTTGTTCCTTTTGTATTGATACTGTGTATTGTACAATTGTACAAGTTTGGAGAGGGAAAACTATTTTCATCTGACCTTCTAGAATGAATTTAAGATAAAATTATAGCCAAACATGAATATATAGAACTATTTTCATGCAGGAGGTATAAATTTTCACAGAGTCTCTTTAGAATGTGATTAACTTATGAAGTCTTCCCACCAAGTTCAGTAGCAGTTAGTTCTCCTTCACAGATGAAAGTCAAAGCCCTAAGTAATAAGGATGAATCTAAGGAAATGTTTCAGAATTCCATAATCTGTTATCTTTCTCTTAATTTTACTTAATTGATTTAAACACCATGACCCATCAGGTTCCTTCAGTCATCAATCACCTTCCATTCTATAGTTATCACATGAACTGTATTGAAAGCACTAGATGCAGATTGTGATACATGGTGTTAAGATGATCTGAGTCAAAAGGATTCCAGTTGAATACTTACAGTGACTTTAAATTATTTTTTAATT
Source organism: Steatornis caripensis (assembly GCA_013398225.1). Taxonomy (NCBI): domain Eukaryota; kingdom Metazoa; phylum Chordata; class Aves; order Caprimulgiformes; family Steatornithidae; genus Steatornis; species Steatornis caripensis. The sequence continues at coordinate 28,171 of VZSC01011185.1, forward strand.
TACCTATATTTTTTGTGTTTCCTTGTTCATGTTAATTGATTGTCTATATTTCTTGTTGAACTGGCTGATTTTGCTTTGAGATTCCTTTTCAGAGCTACTTTTGTCTCCTTCCCTCAGGCTCCCTCCTCATTCATCATCCCATTTCCAGTGTCTTTAGTGCAGCCCATCAAGCACAGGCATTTTCAGAAAGCTTTTTCTTCTTCTAAGCTTTAGTGCCTAATTAAAAGAGATGGTTGACAAGAGATTGTGGAAAACATCATTAAGAGGGTCTGATCTGCTCTTTTCTTTTCCTTACATTCCATGCACAGGTTTCAGATCAGAATTTGTGAATAAACGGGACAGCAGCATCCCAAAATATTCCTGTGCTGAGATTGTGACAATGGACAGGGTAGAAGGAGACTGTGCCAGTCCTGTGCCACTAGGATATGAAGAGATGAACAGGACTGGAGAGCAAGACCCAGAACTAACTGTGTTGGGAAAAGCAGATGAGTTCTTTCGGATTTGTGATCTGGAAGGCAAAGGCTACATCACCCGTCAAGACATGCAGGTAAAAAAAATCTACTATGTGAAATGCACAATGAGAGAAGCTCCTAATGCCCTTAATGAGTTGAGACTGATTAATTTAGACTTAAAAATTGTAACACCGTGCTGGTAACTTTAAAGAAATATGTAGGACTCTTTGAAGTCTTACATAATACTTGCATTTGTTCCCACAGACAAAGCAACAAAAAAGTGGAAAGTCAAAGTAAGTGAAGTTTAAAAAGTACCCCAGGAATTTAATTCCGTTCTCGTTGAGAAAGTTGAAACTCCAGTAAATTAGTTACATCCTGATTTGCCACAGCATCGTGACTGTATTCAGTCCACCAATTTTATTCTTCTGTTTTCTTCAGCAAAATTGTATAAATAAAGTCTTTCACTTTGGTTTCATCTGCCAGACAATGGTGAACTTTCAAGTGGATCACATATATATGTAGGAAGTATAGAGCAACAGTATATTCTAGTATTATTCAGTGTTCACAATAATCTTACCAAATTATTCTTAAATTGTTTGAGGGGCCAAAATCAGATTTGCTGAAAATGTTGATGAAAAAAAGCAACTATATAACAAATCTTTTGAAAATGGGATTGGGTCCGTATTGTAGAAACTATAAGATGATTTGAACAGCAGAAAACAAGAATGTACTCATGGTTGACATGCAAAGCATAATTTCATGTTGTTAATCCATTTCTACTTCAGTATTTATGGCTGAAATAGAACTGGGGAGCAGCAGCAAAATAAATTCAGTGCAAACTACTACTAATAGAAGCATAATATAAAATTTTCTAAATTATAAATTTCCAAAACCTTCCATATCATCAGAAACAAAGATGTTTCTGCATATAGGAAAATGCAAGCAAAACACTTTTAACTACCTGTGTTGGAAAAGTAAAAACCTCATAGTAAATTTCTCAGGTTACTAGCTCTCGAGAGCTTTCTGTGCAGTTGTGTGTTGCTGAGTTTTGTGATGACCTGTGCTAATTCTGCAAAGTTGAAAAGAGATAGGAGTGCAGATGCTTGCTGATGCTGTAGGTGTTACTGATATTATCTCGTTGAAGTAACTGAATGCAAAAAAATATATTGTTAGTGATAATTTTGGTAAATCCAGACCCACAGAGAATTTAATGGATTATAGCAGTTAGTTATTAGTTATTGTCTTTCCAAAAACTGAATAGCGTATATTTTCAGCTAGTGGAAGACCTATGTATGTGTATGTATGTATGTGTATATAAAAAGTTTTAATATCTGTTTTTGCAAGGAAAGTAAAAACATTTGTTTCTGTTTGATTCTAGGTTTTATGCTTAGAGTGATGATAAATTTGTACTTCAGGTTCTAAAACAGATGTTGCAAAAGATGCAATAGAAAAAGGGTTGCAAAGAACAGATAAAGTTTCTTCTATTTCACCATGAGTATTTGTTTACCATATCTGGCAACTTCAGTATGTATGTAAGTGTATGGTTCATTTAAATACAGAAATAAGAACACTTGAGAAGATGTTTCTTTATATTTGCTTTTATTTCCTGCAGATCCCATTAAAGATAATATTACAATTACAGACCTTTTGAAGATACTGTATTATCCTTATTACACTCAAAACTTTAGTAAATCAGGAGTAATTCAGCTGAAATCCATGCAGTAGGCATCTCCTTGATTGGACTTTAAAGTAATTTTGTGACAGTGAATAAAAATTATAACCAAAATCTTTAACCTTAATTCCAGTGTTAAAGGAGAAGCCGCTGCCTAAGCATTCACACACCTGTCAGGGAGTCACACACACACCACCTGAGACTTTAACTGCTAGGACCGGAATCCCTTTGCAGTGGATGACTCCAAAGAGCTGACAGGTGCACCTCTCGACTCCTCGCTCACATGTGCACATACTCTTGGGCACGCTTCCTCCTTCTTCAGGCTCGAACCTAGGTTTCCTGCAGCAGAGTCCCAGGCGTTGGATTTTATAAAAATAAATAGTTTAATTGAATGGTGCAGCAGCAGAGTCAGCTCAAGCTGGGTGCCTCCAGAGAGGGACTCTGAACAAAGAAATCCCTGGGCAATTATACCCTTATAATTTATGCACCCACCTCTCATGTGCTCTTCGTGTGCTCTCCACGTGCCTTTTAGTCCAATGATGATTTTTGGTCTGGGGTCTTCTAACACCTTATTGGATTCTTGCTCTGTCTCCAGGCAGGCAGGCAGGTTGTTGACTGTTCTCATCTTGTTGAGTTGTAGTTTCTGCTGAGGGTTGTAGCCTCCTTATCTTTGGGTTTACGCTTCTTGTCCACCTGCACTCCTTAGCAGAACATGGAAAAATTAAAAGTCCTAGGCTTAGGAAAAACATTTATTAGCAACAACCAGAACATCAGTGTGTTATCAACATTCTTCTCATACTAAAGACAAAACACAGCACTGTACCAGCTACTAGGAAAATTACTAAGAAAATTATGTGAAATTCCATAGCCTGTGGCCTAAGTCTTCAGCAATTCTAGCTACTTATGCTAAGAGAGTAAAGCTAAGCAAACAACGTACTAAATCACACAATATTATAACTCTATGATTTATTCTATTTAAAACTTACTTATTTAAGCTAAACAAGAAGTATTTCTCAACACTAGCAATTCAGAAACCCTGATTCTTTGAAGCCAGTGATAGCTTTCTCATTGTCCTATCTTTCTTGTAATTCAGTCATGGATTAATAGAGATTTATTTGGACACCAGTGACAGTAATCTACAATGTTTTCTAATGGATTTGGTACACATTATTTTATTAATATACAAAATAATGATGTTTTATACTGAACAACGTACATTAGACATATACTGTTACAGTTATTCATTATGCTTGATTAGAATGACTAAACTAGAATCCCTGTATTGCAAATAGTATTGCATATGTGAGTTTGAAATCAGTATAGTTGATTTTGATTGCACTTTATATGATGTTCATGCCCTATAGCAAAGTCATAGTTCAATAAACTAAATCAATTTTTTTCTTAAAAGGTACCAAGTGTAGATCAATTTTGCATATTGCTGTTTGTTAGTTCAGTACTAATTATCATTAATGAAGCATTGCTTCAAATACAAGATGCTAACATTAAGCTTTTTAATCCTTAGTCATGTGATATGATGCATGATTTTCAACAGAGAGTGCTGAGTATCTAAAATCCAATTAACTTCAGTGGAACTGATCCTGGAAATAAAGTTTTCTCATGTGTCTGTAATATAGTAATTATATTAAGATTTACTCCTCCCTGATTATATCATACTGTTTATTTTGAGATTATGTTAGTACTGGTTGTTTGGAATTTTTCATTCCATTTCAAAATATCAAATGTGTTCAACTTTCAAACAAACAAAATGTTTTCTGAAATTGCAAGAAAGGAAATCCTAGCTGAGACTTGAAACCACAGCTTTGTACTTTGGCCCTTGAAGTTATCATGAATAATGAGAATTAATGTTGCAAAATGTTTTGTTTTAATGCATATAGCAGAATTAGATTCAGATCTTGCTCTTAGCTATTTGACATCTGTCTTTTTATTTAGCAGAGTAAAAGCTTGGTGTTTTCAGATAAGTAAGCATAGACGTTGTGAAAGCACACAGCACACTGGGTGACAATACAAATAATATCTCTTTAAGCTTAGTGGTAACTTTGGATATGTTTTATTTCTTTTTTTTTTAATTTTTAAGAGCCTCATATTGAAAGGATCTATGTATTTTTACAGTAAGCCCAAAATGTGGAAATAAACATACCTATGAGACCAACAATATTTTGTTCTCCTAACAAAAAAAAAACTTAATTTTTTTTTTAAGAATAAAAACAAGAGGTTGGGAAAACATTGACCTAGTCTTATTTACAATGCTAAGTGTGGCCTTCTTCCCTTGGCTCTATGACCCGGTGTATTGAATAGTGGTTTCTATTGTTCTTGGATTGCAGGGTAGACTTTCTTTGGCCCTAACTCTCTTCCCCACAGTGGAACAGATTAGCACTTTTGCTGTGATGAACTTTATCAACCTATTAGCTTGCAATTTTAATATGTTGTATCTACAATAAGAGGTCAGGAAAGGGATTAAAATATTAACTACTAAAGCAGAGGACTTCACCAATGTATATTTATATTGCTTCGCAAGCCGAGGAAAAAGATTTTACTCTTCCTAGTCCCGTCTCCTGGTGGAAATCCTTGCTATTGAGTTGTTTGCTGCTCCAGTTTCCTCCTATTTCTGATAATCTGTCTATATTAAAAGAATCTGTATATATTAAAAGAATTACAATAAAACCAGATTTAATTTTTTTTATGCCTGTCTTTAGGTTCTCAGGAAAAAGTAAGTGATTTTGTGGAGCTAGTTTAATGGAGTTTTGTATTTTTTGGTGTGAGCATGTTGCATTTCAGAAGAAGACAGTCATGAACTACATTTAGCAGTTTTGCTCCTTGGACCATGCAACTTTCTTAGCTTTGTTTTATTTATTTATTTATTTGCACATTTTAAAGCAGCTTTAAATGGGACAATATACCCTCTATAATGTTGTTGTTTAGAGAGTCTCTTTCTTGATCTCATGACATGGAAGGAACTAGGTGTACAGTTCTGGTAAGTTTGTCCAGCTCCATGATAATCAAGCCATTTTGCCGTGATGCTGAGATGCCTCCTCAAATTCTGCCTCTTCCCTATGTGATTGGAATCTGTATTACAAGGAGATTGTTCCACTGCTTTATCATAAAAGGTTCATAAATGCAAATAATGAAGTCATCAAAACAAATCTCCCTCAGTTATGTTTTACTCTGTGATGTATTTGAATTTTCACTCTGGGAAACAAAAGGACCTGTCCTTCTGTGTTGTGGATGTTGTGTAGAATCTAGTCTTCCTCTCATCCTGTAGTACTGAGTAAAGTTGCTGCATGTTTTGTCATTCCAGAGGCTGCATTCTGAGTTACCTCTTAGCCTGGAAGAGCTTGAAAAAGTTTTTGTTACATTGGATGCAGATGGCAATGGCTCACTTACCCCAAAGGAGTTTACCACAGGATTCAGTGAGTTTGGAAAGCATGTATCCTGTATAGAGATTTATTCATATTCTATACTCTCCACATCAGTAAAGACGCATTTTATCTTAACAGTACACTTAATGATGCACACAGAGAGCCAGACTATTCCCTAGATATAGCAGATATATGTAACAGATGAAGTAGTCAGATTATGTCTATGAATAGACAAAGGGCTGCAGGGTCTTTCTCTCCTGTGTAAGATGACAAGTCATAGCACAAGATGAGACATACGATGTAACCATCTGAATTACACCTGTTTAAAGCTGTGGAGTAGATCTGTGAACAAATTTTGGAAAATTTCCCTTGGGAAAAAAAAAAAATCTTGTGTTTTATTTCATATCAAGTCATAAGACCTGAGAATTAAGATTATCTCTAAGACTAATGTAAGACAATGCTGAAAATATGTTAATACCACTGTCCTTACAGCTGTGGGAATGCTTGCTACAACAAATTAATTCTTAAGTGATGTTACTTTATTTCAAAACAAAACAAGATGAGGAATAATAATTATTACTGCATGATGGAGCTGATAAGTTCTTTGTGACTGCCTGCTTTGCGACAGCACTCTTACTGTCATGTTCTCTGTGTTTGTGAAAGGGTTGTTTTCTCCTTAGCTGTGAGGTTTCAGAAAAGGTGACACTGTTAGTGAGACTGTGTTTGGTTGTTTTACACAGAATCAATTTTGTACTTAAATTTTAGCTCTGCATCATGTTTAAGCATTTTCTCTAGAAAACTGAATCTCTTCTATGTGTGAATTGTAACATTAAATCTACATTTAAATATATATATAGGCCCAGCAAACAGGACCTTCGTTTTTGTTTTCAAATCATCAATCATTTGAAATTTTAATTCTCTCATGTTCCCCTTTTCCCATTTTAGATCCAGGTCAAGTATTTTAATAAAGAGTATGCTTTAATCTGCAAATTGCCATTATTTAAAAATGAAAAAGGTATCACAGCTTTACTTTTCGTAAGTAAATTATACATATTTCTTGTTAAATGAAGATTGTTTTCATCAGTAGCCCCTGCAAAACTAAAATTTTCTGTTAAGGGAGGTTGTAAGTGGCTGTCATGTCCAGCAGCTCCAGAACCGGGGGATTACTCTGCCCAGCTGCTGGACCCCAGTCGAGAGACCCAGATGGATGTGGCCACTGTTTTCCTGTTTGCTGGTTCAACTGGTAATGAGATTAAATGTGTATCCCAGAGAAACCCACCATGCACACACAGACACACAAAGGACATGGACACGGCAGGCTACACAGACTGCCACAGATGAGGTGCTGCCTTTAACAGCACTTGGGTATGGGATTCGCATAAAACATAAGGACAGACAGTGTAAAGCATGCTATATTTTAGCCTGCTACACAGGATTGACAGGTATTTTCTAGGGATCCATGCTAGGTAGTGATACATTTGGCTAGTTGATGATGTTGGTGTTCCTAGGAGAAGCAGAAGCTGGACTAGATAAAGGCTGCTTTAGAAAACTAGAGAATGGAGAAAGCAGAGCAGTATCTGAGTAAAACTTGTACTGTGCTAATTAGTATGGGAGAATCCCATTCATATTTCTAAATGGTGGCAAATCTGAAATTTACTGTAACCTCTCTTTGCAACATATTTTAATGTCTCTGTTGTGAACATGGTCTGCTGGGTACTAGGAGAGAAAATGCAAGATAGAGTTGATAAAACCACATCAGTATTTCTGTTTCCTTGGGTCTGTGGTAATTTCTGTAACTAGAATTTAGAAAATAACCAAAGATCTTCTGCAGAAAATCACAATACCCCTTTTGCCTAGATTCCTTCGAAATTCTGACTTGCAGATGTTCAAATAAAATAGCTGACACATTTAGAATTCCACAGAATCAAGAAATGGTAGAAGTTGGAAGGGACCTCTGGAGATCATCTAGTCTAACACCCCTGCTAGAGTAGGTTGCACAGGAACATGTCCAGGCAGGTTTTGAATGTCTCCAGAGAAGGAAACTCAATTTGATGGGCACAATTTGATGGAATGTATCTGGTCTTCCCCAGCTGAGCACAAGTGCATAGATTAGTCATGTGGCAATTTCACTTCTGCATCTTCACTGTGCAACTACTGTATTTGTTTCTTCCTTTCTTTTTATGGATGTAGCTAAAAATCCTGTAGCTGTTTGGTTTAGTATTCTTTGCAGGTCTCAGTATTTTTGGCTCGCTTGTCTCTATATATATACTCTTTTTATCTCCAATTCTGTTTCAAGCTTCACCTGTTTGTTACTTTACTTGAACCTTCAGACCAGTTGACTTCAGTACCATCTATTCTTGCTTAGCCTGATGTTTAATTAAAAATGAATCAACTAATTTGTCAATCCATAGTTATTTCTTGTAATCAATTCTTCTATAGTGTTCTGAACACTTACTAGAGCAAATGAAAGGTAATATAATAGGTTTTTAGCTAGTGATAAATTGTTGAGAAAGTCTCATGACTTTCATGAAAGTCTCTCATGACTATGATGTGGTGCCAGTAGCCAGGAATATCTGAATCACAGTATCACAGAATAACTGAGGTTGGAAGGGACCGCTAGAGGTCATCTGGTTCAATCCCTGTGCTCAAGCAGGGCCACCCTAAGCCAGTTGTCCAGGGCTATGTCCAGATGACTTTTGAATACCTCCAAGGAGGGAGGCACCACAACCTCCCTGGGCAACTGGTGCCAGTGCTTGGTTACCCTCACAGTAGAAAAGTGTTTCCTGATATTGAGGTGGAACCTCCTGTGTTTCAGTTTGTGCCATTTGCCTCCTGTCCTGTCACTAGGCACCACTGAAAAAAGCCTGGCTCTGTCCTCTTTGCAACCTCCCTTCAGTTATTTCGCAGAATCAGATTGGTAAGGATTGGAAGGGACCTCAGGAGATCATCTAGTCCAACCCCCCTGCTAAAGCGGTTTCACTTACAGCAAGTTGCACAGGAATGCGTCCAGGTGGGTTTTGAATATCTCCAGAGAAGGAGACTCTGCAACCTCTCTGGGCAGCCTGTTTCAGTCACGCTCTCAGTAAAGAAGTTTTTCCTCATGTTCAGGTGGAACTGCCTGTGCTCCAGTTTGTGCCCGTTGCCCCTTGTCCTGTCGCTGGGCACCACTGAAAAGAGTCTGGCCCCGTCCTCTTGGCACCTGCCCTTTAGATATTTATAAGCATTGATGAGAGCCCCTCTCAGTCTTCTCTTCTCCAGGCTAAACAGACTCAGGTCTCTCAGCCTTTCCTCATCAGAGAGATGCTCCAGTCCCCTCATCATCTTTGTTGCCCTCTGGTGGACTTTCTGCAGTAGTTCCCTGTGTCTCTTGTACTGGGGAGCCCAGAACTTGACACATTACTTCAGATGTGGCCTCATGAGGGCAGAGTAGAGAGGGAGCATCACCTCCCTGGACCTGCTGGCCACACTCTTCTTAATGCAGGATACCCTCGGCCTTCTTGGCCACAAGGGCACATTGCTGGCTCATGGTTAACCTGTTGTCGACCAGCAACCCCAGGTCCCTCTCCGCACAGCTGCTTTCCAGCAGGTCAACCCCCAACCTGTACTGGTGCGTGGGGTTATTCCTCCCTAGGGGCAGGACCCTACACTTGCCCCTATTGAACTTCATCAGGTTCTTCTCCATCCAACTCTCTGGCCTGTCCAGGACATGCTGAATGACAGCACTGGCTTCTGGTGTGTCAGACGCTCCTTCCAGCTTCGTATCATCAGCAGACTTGCTGAGGGTACACTCTGTCCCTTCATCCAGGCCATTGATTAATAT